>CM063504.1:100321951-100386951 GCA_032207245.1 Pardosa pseudoannulata
TGAAATGGATAGAGCCATCCATAGTTAGCAAAATTCAAAGCGAGTAATGTTTATCTTCTCCTAAACTATTAATTCAATTCTAAAATAAATTGGTATAAATATGCTTCATATCACAGCAAAAAATACTGTTGTCTTTAAAACGTTTGAAATCCAACCCTTTCTAACTTTCCCAGCTTTTAATGCCTGTAAGGAATGTGCACCCACGACTTTGTGTGCTCGGCAATGACATCGGCAGAATCGCCCCATTTGACCCCTTTCACATGGCGTTTCTTGGGGGAAATAAGAAATGGGTCGGCAAAAGGGGGCCGATAAGGATTTTCGGGGTCGTGGTTTTGTTTTTCCAGGGCCTCGGAGAAGGAGATTGTGCTCTCTTCGGTGGGGCTCAAGTTTCCAGACCCCCCCCCCGAAGAAGAGAGGAATCTGCAAGGGTTCAGCGGAGTGCAGAGAGTGAAGGGGTCGAGATAGGGCCGGCAGCCGAGAAACATCTCTCTGCGCTGATGTGGAAAGAAAAGACGACGATCGGTCATTAGCTAGGACTGGCTCTGAGTCTCAAATATGATATGTCATTTTCTTTAATTGTTTTTTTTTAAATGTTGTGTAAATAAAAATGTTGTTTCGTCTGTAAGAGGTTTCCGAGGAATTATTTCAGAAGATATGCATCCCAGCGACAGGAAAGGAACATACTTGCCCCAGTAAAGTAGGCGGGCGGGTCCCACGCAAGTATAGCGCCCCAGACTAAGGGTGTTATAACAATGCCATTATTTCAACTCCTATTTTCCTAGTTAATAGCAGGTGATTAAATTTATCAATTTATCAGATAATAAATAGGTAAAACAACATTTATTTCCAGCATTATGACTTCATTCCTTTAACCATCTCATTTAATCATTTATTATTTTAAATTATTTAACTTATGCCTTATTTTTATGTTTTATTATTGAACTTAGATATTACTTAAATAATTTTCTTTTATAGAGCAATTTATCGCAACGTCCCAAACTACTATAATGCCCTTCCCATTCATCTTCATGTTTAAAACAGCCAATAGAAAAACAATAAACTGCCCTTCCTTTTAAAACTAAATGCAAAACTGCCAAAAGTTGAGATGTGCCCTGCAGTATGAAATCGCCTTATACTTGGCTTAAATAATAGATTAGGTACATATGTGATAATTTTAAGTTGAGCCATCGATTATATTTTGTTGCAATGAAAATTTTATCACCGGTATTGACAACAAATTATTTTCATAAAAATCTAGGAGTCTATTTCACGGACTAATAAATATCTAGAGTTTAAGTTATATATGTTTGAAACTTAAGAGGTTTGTTCATTTGTGTGTTTATTTTTCATACAAAACCACACTGTTTGACTAAATGAATTCAACGTGATTCTAAACTGTATTCACAGTACCGGAACACTTTAGAGGAGTATGAAGATAAACAAATTATTGATTGTGTGCCAGATAATTCTCAGCCAAAGCACAAACCATTTTTTACCTACCTCATTAAGTACTTTACAATTCTGGAAAGTTAAAAATTTTATTTATTCCGTCATATGACGGGCTATATGCTAATATATATATATATATATATATATATATATATATATATATATATATATATATATATATATATATATATATATATATATATATACATAATATATACATATATATACATATAATATATATATATATATATACATTCATATATATATATTTCTTTGTTCTAATTTTCTTTGGTTCTAATTCTAATTTTTTTTTTCAGGAGGAAACTGACACCGAATTGATGCTTTTGAGAAGTTTGAATAAGTTAAAAACTATTAGTTTTAGAAAGAAAAAGTTTGTATCAACAGAGTACTAAGAATCCAACTTACAAAAACGGGCAGAGAATATGGATGAAGACCATAAAAGAGAAAGTGATGAGACGGTAAGTTTAGTGAATCTAAACCCGTCAAGGAAATTTCACATAATTGGCAAAAAATATTTCTTCTGCTCATTTCTCGATGCAGATTTTTTTACTCTTAATTTTACATATGACGGCAGATCGGATGATGACTTGATGGAGGCCGTAAATATAAGAAACAATTCTCCAAGAGTCCGACAGGAAGATTTAGCTTCTTATTGGCAGGATATTCAACGGGGCATCAAAGAAGCTAAAAATATTCTGTTGTCATTTACCTTCCAAGAGAATGAATTTATGAAATGTGTTAATTCCTGTTGTGAAATAAACCCTCCTAACCACCCAAACCCTTTGAAACCAGGAGATATTTTCTGTGATATTCGAAACCCTAAAGTTCAGGCCGTGTTATTTGAAATACCAAAATCTGATTTAAAAGAGCTGTTAGATCGCATGGGTCATGAAATCCAGAACAAATCTGGAATGGAAAATCCTACTACAGGGTCTTACCATCCAAATGTACTTTGCCCTGATTATGAACTTTTTCATGATCCAGAAAAACAATGTCCTAGAAATATCATTTCTTCTGTTCTCACCATGGAAACGACATTGATGGAAAACGAGAGGCAAAATGTACATAATATCGTACATAACAGAGAGGACGTGAGGTATTACGATGATAACGACATCGACATGTGCCAAGAAACTGATGAAAATGAGGTTGAAATGAGCCTATATGCTGAGGAAAATTTTAGTTCTAAGGAAAGTGATGCAGATGAAACACCGTCGACAGAAATATATGTTTGCGACATATCAATTCAAGTAGATCCAGATGAGATATCTAGATGTATGTGTGAAAATTCTTATTTAGTTGCTCGGGACAGAATGAATTCCTCTTGGGAAAAAATTTCACCTGTGATTTACAGATGGTTACACAAAATTTGTTCCTATTTTTTTGACGAAAAGGGTAAAATTATAAATGAAAGTTTTTACATAGCGATAGGTTCTCTTAAATGTTTCGATGTATTAATTTCGAAACAACGGACTATGGAAGTAGAAGAGGTTCATATAAGTGATTTTGAACAATTTGGAGATAAAGGGCCAAAAGAATTTTTTTCAAACTGGGTATGCGAAGTTTTAGACGCTTGTCTTTCTTTGGATGGTGGAAGGTATGCAACAAATACAGATAATTTTGTTCAAATATTTGAAGATTATGTGCCTTTTCCGTATGAGGATATAGATATTAATGTTTATATAGCATATCTCCGAACTAAAAAGCTAACTTCTACTTCCACAAAACCTTTTAGTTCAGAATATTACCCTAAGAGTACGAGTCCATTATCTAATTCAATGAACGTAGAAAGTAGCTCAGTTTCTGAGGAGCATGCGAGTAAGAAAAAAATTGTTTCTCTTGCGATTGCATCTACTCACGACAAGAATGTATTAAATACACAAAGCGCCTCTGATACCTCTTTACTGTGCGAAGATCAAACCATTCAAAATTCCCTAAAATATTCTCAAGAAGGTGCAATTCTCCCAATTGGTATGAATTCAAATAAGGAAAATGTTAAACATCCCAGTATAGAGAAGCGGTCTGTAACAGTTAAAAAAGCAGATTCCTGTTCCTCGGTGGAATCCTTGAATAAAGAATCAGTGTCCATTATTTCAAACGTTACTTCTCTTTGTGAACAGTTCAGAAAAGATCGCTCGGCTCAATACAAACAAGAGATTATAGATAAACGGGAAGAATGTCCCCGAAAGGAAGGGTCTTCAGTTATTGTGAGAAATATCCCCAATTCTTTTCACAATAAAAGTGCTTCCGAAAACAGGGACCTATTACCAAGTTATGACCCAAATGTGCGCGAAGAAAATTCAAAACATGGAGCATTTAATAGCATGCATGCTGAATGTACTAATATGATCTGTACAGAAGATGGTGCAAGGAAGGAAGAAGGAGTTTTATCATTTAACCATCCCAACGTTAACATACCTGGTGATAACAGAACTCAGAGGGAAAGAAAATTTTATGTTTCACCGAGAAGTAATATGGCCTTCATCGAAGACATTTCAAGAGAGGAAAAACCAGTTATACACCATGCACTTTATATGTCTGGGGATAAAGTTCAAAGGCAAAGAGACTGTATTGTTTTTTCAAGTGGTAATATGACTTTACAACAAAACACAAGGGAGGAATTGAGAAATTTTCAACCTATCCATCATATCTTTAATTTGCCTGGGGATATAACTCAGGGGGAAGGAAGATTTATTGTCTTACCTGGAAGTAATATGGCCTTCAACGAAATCACAGCTAGAGAAGAAGGACGACATTTACCGCCTATCCACCATATCGTTAATATGCCTGGTGATAGTACTCAGAGAGATGGAGCATTTCTTCTCATTCCGAAAGGTTTTTATACAGGCACGCCGGGAATGATACTGGAGAATATTTCACAGACAATACCTCGCATGGCAAATTGCGAAGAATCATTGTATTCTTATGCCTGGATAAAGTGCCCCAAAGACAACGAGCTAATAAGTTTTCTTTTTGAGATCCCAATCACCCCAGGATCTAGACGTAAACCTTCAGTTTTCCTCCTCGACAACAGAAATGAACGTGCGTTCAAAATAGCTTGTCGATATATGAGATCTGAAACTGTGAGAATAACAGAGTATAAAACAACTAAGTGGTTACATACCCTTGTTGACCACTGCTTTACTTCGGATGGATTGGTTGCAATTCCAAAGCTTAGAATACTTGTTTCAGCGGTTTTAAGGCTTCCCGAAATTCCGAATTTCGACAAGGCGTCTTATAGATATATGATGGAATTTGTCAGCGTCTCTACAGATAAGAGTTCTTGTGCAGCTCTTATATACTTATGGTTGATGTATGTTTCCGATAAATGTCGGCAATATTCTTCCATCGAGATTTTAG
Source organism: Pardosa pseudoannulata (assembly GCA_032207245.1). Lineage (NCBI taxonomy): Eukaryota > Metazoa > Arthropoda > Arachnida > Araneae > Lycosidae > Pardosa > Pardosa pseudoannulata. The sequence goes on from CM063504.1 coordinate 100,326,782, forward strand.
TTAATCTTGTTGAGGAAACAAGGAGTTTTCCATGTGGAATAATGAGAGAGAGAGATGAAGATATTCTCATACGAAGCGATAGGGATGAAGAAGATATTCAGGTTACTCCAGATTCAACAACTTAAACTAAGTATTTCTTTCATGGAGACTTCCTCGGAGGTCTTCAATAACGAAAGAATGTCAGAGTTGTTAACATCAAATACACATAAAAAGAAAATAAACTATTTAATAGAAAAGAAAAATTTATTAAGAAATCAGATTATCTTCATTATGATATTTTTATATAAAAAATAATAACATTATTTCTTAAATGTGACGTATAAAAAGGCAAAATGACGAAATTGAATTATGAAGGAGGAAACGTGTAACATCCTAAATATTAAGTTTATGTATTTAGGAAGTATAATGGCGAAATCTATTTATGTACTTGAAAACATACTTGTTTTTATTTTGTCTAAGTCCAAGTACTAAAAAATGGTAAGTTTGAAAACCAGTTAGAAAAATATTTCTCCCTAATCACATTATATTATTAAGAACTTTAAATATCCAGGAAAAAATTTTTAAATAAATCAATTTCAAGATCTAGCTATGTTCGATTGTATTTACATTTGATATAATATATATTCAGTGGGACTTCATTGTTTCTCCGGAAGAAAAATTACATTTGGCTTTGGCAAAATTATTATGTGTTAAAATAAAACATATCTTATAAAATATATTCATTGTTAATGAAAAATAATCTATAGGATTCCTCCAATAGTAAATGAGAAGTGTAAAGGTGACAAGTAATGTGAATTAAATTCAATGACTGTGAATTAAAAGGTTTCCAGGAGCTTTGGTTGTAACTTTAATGAAATGAATATATTTTAATGGAAGATTTAAATGAATGTTTCCAGTTTCATACATATTGTAAAAAGTATTCAAACGTATTTTAATGAATTCCAAATACGCCTAATCAATATACTACAACTATGTATTAAACAGCGTATTCGTTTAAAAGATACTTTGATCAAGTGCAAAGTAGATAAGTAAAAAAAAGACATTTATATTAAGTGTTTTAGTGTCGGATCAAACAGAAGTCACTCCTTATTAAAATCACCATTTTCTGATTCTGTGTCAAAAAAGATTTTGAACTTCGTTTATACAAAGTTTAAAATATATTCCTAAAGTAATGCAACGCTCGAAACAAATCGAACTATTTTACCTTTTAGAATTAGTTATATGCAGTTTTATTTACTGTAGTGTTGATAGTTGTTTATAAGGGGCAGGACAATAATTAAAGGTAATATAGCATTTTATGAAAGTCATTCATAGCATAGAATAGTGTTTAAATGAGGCAGGAAATAAAGGATTGTTCGGATTTAAAGGTATGTAATTTATCGTTCAGTGACAAACTCTGGTGAAAAAAAAATTATATAAAATTATTTAGGGTTGAATGAAACAGAAGTCTTCTCAATGGAATCATAATTTCAAGATTCTATATAAAAGCTTTGGAACTTCAATTATACAAAAGCTTAAAAAGTAATCACAAGCTTGAAACAAATTAAACGATTTTACCTTTTTACATTAATTACATACAGTTTAACGCTATACAATGATAGTTCCTAATACAATGCAGGAGAATGAATGAGGATAATTTAGCATTTTATCAAAGAACGTAATGCAATGGTAACTGCAGATACAACGTAGGACAATGATTAAGGATAATATGGCATTTCACCATAGACATTCGCAAGATAAAACAATGATTAAATTCTTCAGGAAGTGATGAATTTGTAGTAATATAAATCACCGATTTTTGATAAACGCTAGTAGAAAATGATTAAGGATAATATGGCATTTCATCATAGACATTCGCAGGATGAAACTATGATTAAATTTTTCAGTAAGTGAGGAATTTGTAGTAATATAAATCACCGATTTTTGACAAACGCTAGTGGGAAAAAATTATTTATATTACGTTATTAAGTATCGAATAAAACAAGAGTTATTTCGATTCTTTTTTCAAAAATTTGGAATTTTATTGATATAAACTTTTAAAAGTATGTCCATGCAAAATAATCACAAGATTGACACAAATCGATCTATTTACCAATTAGTCGTTAGCTATATCTACTTCACTGTCAATGCAGTTATAACTGCTTATACATTGCAGGATTATGATTAAGGATAATGTGACATTTCATCAAAGACATTCGCAGCGTAGAACAAGGATTAAATGAAGCAGTAAGAGGTGATGAATTATCTGATTTGTAGTGATGTAATTTATCGATCAGTGACAAACGTTAGTGAAAAAAAAATATAAAGTTATTTAGTGTTGAATGTAACAGAAGTTTTCTCAATGGAATCTTAATTTCAAGATTCTATATAACAACTTTGGAACTTCAATTATACAAAGTTTAAAAAGTAATCACACGCTTGAAACAAATCAAACAACTTTACCTTTCAACATTAATTATATAGAGTTTAATGTATACAATTATAGTTCTTAATACAATGCAGGAAAATGATTAAGGATAATTTGGCATTTTATCAAAGAACGTAATGCAATGGTAACTGCTGATACAACATAGGACAATGATTAAGGATACTATGGCATTTCATCATAGACATTCGCAGGATGAAACAATGATTAAAATTTTCAGGAAGGGATGAATTTGTAGTAATATAAATCACCGATTTTTGATAAACGCTAGTAGAAAAAATAATTATTTATATTATGTTATTAAGAATCGAATAAAATACGAGTTATTTCGATTCTTTTTCAAAAATTTGGAATTTTATTTATATAAACTTTTAAAAGTATGTCCATGCAAAGTAATCACAAGACTGACACAAATCGATCTATTTACCAATTAGTCGTTAGCTATATCTACTTTACTGTCAATGCAGTTATAACTGCTTATACATTGCAGGATAATGATTAAGGATAATGTGACATTTCATCAAAGACATTCGCAGCGTAGAACAATGATTAAATGAGGCAGTAAGAGGTGATGAATTATCTGATTTGTAGTGATGTAATTTATCGATCGGTCACAATCGCTGGCGTGATTTGTTTAACTCGGTGTATTGCACATCACTCCAACATAAATGTCAGTGAATCTTTTCGTTTTCATTTGTGAACATTATTAAATAAGGAAGTGTTTAAAATAATTTTCATTCTAAATCATGTGGCAATTATTTCTTGTTAAAGCTTACTGAGGCAATACAGTATGAGCTCACATCACATGGCAGCTTTTATTTAGATTCCAAACTTACAGTAGCTGTATTGCTAATAAAATGTGAAACGTTCTCCAACTGCTATTCTTTTATAAATTTTATAACTGATTCGAAGGATTCTTCCCTGCTTTTAGACATTAGAGTGTACTTCAGTGAACAGTATACATACAAACTGGTGAGATTTAGGCAGTTTTAAAAATCAATCATTGCTGACATTTGCTTTTGCTTAACTATTTTAACTATATCAGTACTTGCTATCATGTCTTAAGGATGCACATGACATTTGAAGTTTGAGAAAAACCAATAAACATAATCATTACTGCAATTTAAAGCGTATGAAAACCCTAATTATTACTGTATATCTAAATAAGATAATCTTATTCATCATATATACAGAAAAATTCTATATAAATGAATATAATTTTAAAATTAAGTTTTAATATTCAATAACAGATGAAATAATAAAAATTATTAAATGTTAATCTTATCTTAAAATTGAACTATTCACTTATATACGAAATATTTTGTTTATAATAATTTTAAAAAATTACATTGTGTTTCAAACCAAATGATATACAAATTATGTATATTATGAAAAATGAAAAATAAAATTAAAAATAAATTGACAATATTTTTTAGTTGTATAAATATCGTAGAATTTTTTTTAAAATGATATTTTATGGTTTCAGCATGAAGAAGATAAAAAGATAAAGAAATTTAATATATAGTTAAAATTTTAGAAAGTAACACATTTAGTTTTTTAATCACAGAGTAAACAAGATCAAATTGATCAAGTAGAGAAAATCCTTTAAAAGAAAATCTCTATAAAAAACATAGTATACATGGCCATATAGAAAATATAATAATTAAAATTACTATAACGATTAATTCAAAGCGTATAAATGTTCAGAAATGTCTAAACATTTTGAATATGTTGATTTTTGAAAATTTAATGGTCCTGTGCCTCCTTAATTGTGTGTTGCTATAATGTGCTTAAATTTAGTGACTTTGTTTGAAATATTAATGCGACTTTGGACTTTAGGTAAGAAGAAATTTGGCTGACATGTCACCTCAGTGATATATAGATAAAAATTTAATAATTTCTAACAGCCATAATTTACAAATATGCAACTAATAATTACCATGATATACAGAATTATTACTAATTACAAAATTAATACTGATAATACCTTGAACCACTTCTTCAGAAATATTTGAAGCACCCAAGGTACATTTCTGATTAGCCTATCACTTTGAATTTTATTTAGCATTTTCTTTTCAGGAAATAAAACATAAATTGATTAAAATTAATTTTTTCGGACCGCAAAATGTGTTCAGTCTGAACTAAAAGAACTGATATATATATATTTTAAGAAAAAATTGATATTTTGAATATATTTTTTTATTTTTTTAGAATTGTCTATGTATGCTTTCAATAGCAACTAAGTATAATTATAAGGACAAAAAGGTCTATTGTAAATAAAAATGACGTTATTATATGAGAAATTAATGCGGATAAAGCACATTTTACTTTTGAAATAATTAATTATAATTAAATTTTTACTATTTTACCGTGGTGTTTTAACCAATTTTACATAAAATACTATTAAACATACTAAATTTCTAAGCAGATAAATTAAAAAAATAGTTTTTAATATCCATTGTCGCCTTAATATCGTAGTATTTATTGTATGCATAACACATAAAAGTAGTTTTAGATGGTAATATATTTAAACAAGAATTTTGTGAAATTGTGTCATTTTTTATGTAAAATAAAATAGTTACTAATAGTTTACATTGTATTACTTTTATTACTTTTCTTTTCCTTAGGGAGTAAGTTCTATAAGCATTATACATAGCATTCTTGTGCTTGATCTTTTTACACAGAGGAAAGGTAATGCTCTCTACCTACTACTAATACTTGTAGAACAATTACTCGTGCTTTATCAGAAATTATCTTCTGTTTGTTTCAGAAACTCAAAGCGCATCTAAAAATAGATGTATCACGTGATCTCTACTAATTCCTACAATTTTTATTTTACACAGAAATAAAATATCCTCTTGATTTTGTACAATCCACACCAACAGTGTTTTTGGATCCTGCACTTAATTCACCTAACTGTATAAGCAATATTTATAGTTTGAGGATTAGGGGTCTTGGATTAAAAATTATGGAATACTGGCCTGGCCCTCGAATTCTAAGGTGTTTCCAGGCTGAAAATAATGAGATTTGTTTTGTTTTATCTTGCACTTAATTCACCTAACTGAATAAGCAATATCTATGGTTTGAGGTTTGGGGATCTTGGATTAAAAATCATGGAATACTGGCCTGGCTCTCGAATTCTAAGGTGTTTCCAGGCTGAAAATAATGACATTTATTTTGTTTTATGAATTCTTCATTTAAGCATACGATCTTGATTGTGTTATACTCTTCCAATTCTGACTTTAAGACAAAAGCTTAAAGAATTAAGAAGTCAACTAGGACAAAGGAGGAATCAATGCAACCCATGTACTCTAATTGTTGATGTGATTGTATACGCTCAGTGGAGAGGGCTATGTGGCCAATCTATTATATTTTTTACCATATGGATATTTTTATGCTACATGGATATTCTCCAAACTTTACCAAATCTATTAAAATAAATATTTTATGAATATATATATATATATATATATATATATATATATAGTTAAAATTACTAATAAAATTTATAAAAAAAAATTTGTTCTGCCATTAGAGAATAGAAATCACCCAATTTTGTAAAAGAAAAAGGACATGAAATTTAACAAAACCTCTCTCATGGAATGAGGGGTTCTTCTCATACTACCGAAGCCTGTAGTGAAAAATTAACTTTGATATTTACACAAACCTATACATTTGAGTAAGTTATCTACAGTTTACATAATACAAAAACATTATATATAAAAGAAACACAATGTATTTTGATATTTACATTAACGATGCAATTACATTTGACGACTTGGAGAGTTGAATTTCAGTCAGCCTGTTCCCTCCAAGTACTGTTATCAATCACTAATTTTGTTGTTGAGGGATGGGTAACTATCTGACCTCGAATGAATTTTGTGTGGCTAGCTGCACTTCTACATAGATAAATTTACTACTAATTTGAATTTATTTTATTTCATTAAGGCATAACATATTTACTAATCGTAATTTCGTTTCGTTCTTGTGTGTGCGAGATTTAATTGAGTAAAAATTTTAGATTAATCCTTCACTGCTGTGAACGGATTTTGGGAGATAAAATTATACCCAGTTGTTCATCTCAAATTTTAACAATTTTGTAAGTAAGTGGTTTTACAACGGGAGGTGGGAAGATACTGAGAAAAACACAGATCAGTAATGATTTAGAGGGTTAACTATATCATGTAGAGGAAACAGATAATAAAAAGGACAAAAATTCAATCACACAACACAGCGTTTGCAAAGCAATGAAGAGGTCTGTTAATAAAATGTTGTTATCTAAGTAAAATAAACACAGGGAGATATAAATGATAGAGAAGAATTATTGATGAAGTTAATTTATTTTACAGCTTAATATTTAAACATCATTAGAGATCTATTTACAATATTTTGACAATTTGGCCAAGTCTAATTAATGTTAGTTTTATATTAGATGTTGCAAAGCTAGTGCCGTAGGGGAAGAGAAGATAGCTTCCATGAACAGTTATATAATACCAGTCAACCTCTGCTCATGCTGATATTTTTCTATGTCCTTCCATTTATGAGATCTGCTAATTGCACTGAGAGGATAAACAATCCAATGATCTTATTCTCTAACCAGCAGGGACGAGGGTGGCAAACCCGACTTGTCCAGCCAGGGTCAGTGGAAGATAGAAGTTCTCCGGTAGCCCAATGAAAGCAGAGAGGGTGTTACATAAATATTGTTAAAATAACATTTTATTACAAAAGTTAACAAATCATTCAATGCGCAGTTAAGCACATATATATTCAATACAGTTTGTTTTGCACGATTAAGATGATGTATGGTCAGGGGTATGTGTTTTTGAAACTGTACATAGACTTTTGGATATTATTATTTGTGAAGTGTTAAAATGAGTTTTCAATTTTTAGTATGTCTCATTCAATTTTTCTATGCTGCAAACTTAGTTTTGTACAGAAAATATGATGTTCTTTCCGTAGAAAACGGCTATATGAAATTAATGTGGCCCTGGACCTATATTCCGTTATACAAATTGGTTAACCGTGGTTTAAAGGTTGCCTACCCCTGATTCAATTTATTCAATACTTTCTCGTTTTGTTTATAACTGTACAGGTTATGATTTTGAGCATCAAAATCCATCCTCTCGAAAACAATTCTTATAGGTGATCGTCTTACCGTTCGAAATTAACTTTAAGTAGCAAGTAAAGTTGCGTTGCACAAACTGGTATTTTTAGCTCCTCTTTTTATAGGAATATTTTTAAATCAGCGGTCTTTATATCCAGTTGCATTTTTTGTTTATCTAAGTTTATTCCGTAAGGGCCTGTCTCACCAAAGTCGTTTAACGTCAAACCACAATTAACCAATGGCGCCAACCAATGGTGTGACGCAATTCTCCGTTTAAACAGAGATTAATCGCGGTTAGCTGTTAAACGACTTTGGTGAGGCCGACCCTAAAAGTTAAATAGAGTTTGGATGAATGGAACATGTTTTAAATTGTTTCAAACGATAAATAGAAAATTTTCCAATATAACCCCAGCAATATGTTCATTGTTATGTCGAAAGATATATGATCTGCCTAGACTCAATTAATTCATTAAACTTATGGTCTTTTCATAACTAAGTGTGTTCGAAAAATGAAAACCCTGGTGTTGTTTTATGTATAAGCCGAAATCCTGTAGTTATGACACTTTGTTATATATATATATATATATATATATATATATATATATATATATATATATATATATATATATGTACAGACACACACACACATATATATATACATATATATACATATATATATGTATATATATATATATATATATATATATATATATATATATATATATGTACACACACACACACACACACACACACATATATATATATATATATATATATATATATATATATATATATATATATATATATATATATATATATATATATATATATATGTAATATTAAAATTCCTTATTTACGTATTTTAATGTTAATTTAATAACTTTTGTTCATAAAGTGAGTTCGGGGTTTGCGCTGTAATTCTGATTTTTCTCTCCAGACACGCTATAGTCTAAGTTCAGCCTCTGTCTGGACTACTTTAGCCAATAGTTAGCGAGTTCTCTTTAAACATGGGTATTTTGTATTGTGCTTAGGGATTATTCGTAGTCTTTTACCTTAAGAATCCTTACTTGAAAAGTGTATGTGCGGGATCACATTGTTTGTTTTGCACGAAATTGTAAAAGTGTTTGCCTGTTGTACTGATTTCATGTTTATTTACCAGAAATAAACTGTGTTGTGATTTTGAATGAGTCTCGCTCACATTACACACACACACACACACACCACACACATATATATATATATATATATATATATATATATATACATATATATATATATATAAATATAAATATATATATATATATATATATATATACATATATATACATATATATATATATACATATATATATATACATATATATATATACATATATATATATATATATATATATATATATATATATATATATATATATATATATATATATTATATAATATATATATATATATATATATAGATAGATAGATATAGATATAGATATAGATAGACATAGATATACAGTTTACGACGTAATATATGGTTTGGAATTTACAGCTTTCGGAACTCTAAATTTTTGTACAGATTAATTTAAAATTATAACCTGATTGTACATTATAAGATAATAACATGGACTTTTTTTACTATACTATTTTTTACTATTATTACTTTTTATACTATTTATCTCCATTTGTTTATTTGAAAATATCTTGACAACTTTTCTTTTAGCATTTTATACTAATCGATCAGAAATACTATGGCTGCTACTCACAGGGACTCTAACCGATCGGAATAGTCCATTTTTTCGACTCGCTACGTCATTATGACGGAAATTCTCTCCAGAGTAGCAAAAGCTCCCATCTTCGACATAATCTAAATGCTTTAGTGGAAAATCAATTAATGGCAAATAATTTCTTTCTCTTTACTTGAATGAAGTGGCATCACGAACCACAATGACAGATGAATTTTATACTATCAAATCAGTGATTCACATTCTATCAAATAGCTTAAGAATTAATAATATGGGGCAAACCTCTCGGTGATTGGAATTTTAGATACTTATGAACATTAAATACCTTGATTTCGCTACTTTCGAGAGGTATTTGATAGTCTGAAACTGCTTACTTCTGTGGCGTTGGTATGTTATATATGGCTTTAACTTATATTCGTTGTTGAGTGTATACTTTTTAAAACTTTTATACAATTTATCCTTCTAGTAAATAATTAGTCAGTTTTTGTGTCGGAAATTAACTACATGAAATACTAAAATAATTGGTGAAATTTAATACTTAAAGTTAATTTTTTTTTTCAAAACTAGTATCTAGATTTTTTTTTCATGCATAGAAGGGAAAATACGTACAAAGTGGGTTAACGCGATGTACACTTTTTGTGAATATGTAAAATTATTTTTATGTACTTTCACTGATTTCTCTGAACTTTTTGAAATTTTCAATCGCCTAAAATTTTGAGGACTTTTCTCTAATAAGAGTATGCATACAGTCTTCAAAAAGTTCATATTTAAAGCAAACAGTCATAAAATGATTTTTATTTAATAGAATCTAGTTAATTGTGTGTAAGATAAAATCCACGAGCTATTAAAAATGTACACAACTTACATTTTGTTATATTTTAAACTTTGAATGTATAGACCTGTTATGCTTCATATCCTAATAAGTTTATATTTTGATAAGAAATGCTTTACCTAAAATATTAAACAGTATCTCAAGTTGTTAAATTAATAATGCATTACTAATGTTACTACTACCAGAGATGGAGGTTTCTAATCCTGTTGTTTTCATGGATGTTCGTAGCTGTTTGTAATCGGCTTTCAGCACTAGGTGCTGGTGTCATTAGCCCTAGTGAGAAAAACAGTAGACCGTACCTCACCAAACCACATTAATCCTGTAATATATAAAAGCAAAATATTCTCCTTTTCTTTGTTGTTAACATGGATCTAAACATAAGACTAAAATATTTCACATCAATCTCTTGCATTGAAATTTACTTTTCCTTTACTCAAATCATTCTCTGCCGAACGATGGCTGAACGATGGACTTTTCTTCTGAACCAGAATTCGTAAGTTCGAATCGCACTTCTCTGATTGGTAATCGTAGGCATTCGAATTGGCTTTAAGCAGTAAGTTTCGGTATCATTAGCCCCCGTGTAGCAAAAAAAATAAATAAATAAATAAATAAAGAGATCGTAACGATACAAGCCAAATCAAAGAAATTTCTATTAAAATGTGTTTAACACATTTGTCTTTAAGAGAAGACATTGAATGAATTGAGGAATATACAACGGCAAACATTGCATTCACTTTAACACAGTCTTTGAACACATTTTTTAAAGACATTGTTAAGTACCCAATTCTTTAAGCTCGGTGACACTAGTGCAGACAATAGTACGAAAAGGTAATGTTTTGCTATTTGTATTTACTGTGTCTACGCAATTGATTATAATACTAAAGTTATGTATTTAGTATATATATATTCATGATGAACTTATAAAATGATTTAAAGGACCATTTGATATTGCACTGTCTGGTAGAGTTGTTATATCATAGCTACAAGTTAATTCTTAGAGCAGACGTAGGTAATGTTATAAAAATGGAAGACTACTTCATGTGGTGACACATAAGACATGATTTTTAGTCATTTCATATAGATGTTTTAAAGATGTAAAATATATTTTGGCTTTCATATAGAACTATATATAAACTAATAAAAACTTAAACTGATTTAAATCAAAAACTTATCTATTTCACAAACAAATTAAACAATATACACACTTTTTTTCATATCATACAATTTTTGTATACAGTATTTTATATCTTCTGTCTCTTTCTGAATATATCGGATACAATTTACGATCGATTTCAATTTTGTTCAGTTGTCTCTATTCCTTCTAACAGTTTAATCTTTTGAATGTTTTTATGTTTTAAGTTATATCTACATAGCTCTTCATAGACTAAATCATAGACTAGGAAGCGAAAATGTAATGCATTGCTTAATCCAATTTGTTGTTCATGTGTACACTGGGGAAACAAATTCATGTTTCGTGAATGTTGTAGCTTTATTTTAAGATAATAAAAAGGAAAAAAAAATTACCATTTTCAAAAAGTGATCGGCCATAGGGGTGGGTTGGGTGGCTTGACCTTGAGTATTCTCTTACAAGAAACATTAGTTTTAAAATTGTTCAAATATAAATCGAATGAGGGTATTACAATCTGTTAGATCTAAAACATTTAATTACTTATTATTAAAATTGCATCTTTTGTCATAAATTTTCTACTAATTTAACTAAAAGTAATAAGTCTAGTTAAAAAGTTTGAAATAACTTTGAACTAAAGCACTTAGATCCACAGAGAAAATTCTACTTCTTAAATACTGAAACCCCTGAATTAAATATTTTATTCCAATTCGTTTTTTTTTTGTTTTTTTTTACAATTAGTTTCAAATGTAAAATTTCTTCGTTCATATTAACGACGATGAATGGTCAAAATATTATGGAACTGCTTTTTAAGATTCGGGAAGCCTTATATTGAATCCAATTGTTGTCAAAGATGTTTCTAGAGGTTCGAAATTTCAGATGTCTATTCCAGCCGAATAAATCCTAACTTAGAAATGAGGTCTTCGATTTAAGCTGAACTTTAAAAAATGTCACTTAATATGTTTTGGAAAAGAAACTTATGTTTTTCAATTAAATTTTAAAGATTTCTTGTCACAAAAACTTTTTTTTTAAATATATTCTTCCCTGACAAAGACAAATTTTCGACAAATTTTGAAATTTAGTTTTATTTTAAAGAGCAAACGTATTTTATTAAAGTATGCTAAATTATTCCGATAATGAAATTCATAAAAGTACCTATAACTTCTATTTTAAAGGGAATTTTAATACTTAAAGTGGTACTTAAGGATTCGTCTATAGAGCTTTTTAGCTAATTTTTAAAAACATTGTTTTGATACATTTACATGCTAACAACTATGAATTTGCAATATTCATTACTAATCAAATATCGTTTTTAATCTATCAATCTTAAATTTATTATTCATATTTATTTCAATGATATTTTTTCAATAGAGCAATTTCAATCTATTAATCAAAGTATATTTTCCCCCACTGTTGGTCTAATAAAACAATAATACACATGTAGTGCCCATTAAAATTAAATGTCATGTCCTTCCAGATTTAATAAATTTTAAAACCGACATACCGAAGTTTGTACTATTTAGCCGTTTATTCAAAATCTTCCCTTTTGAGACTAAAACTTAAGACTAAAGTGTTTTTATATTAGAACCAATATAAAAATGTTTCTTGCACTACAACTTCGCCATTGGACATAATTAGTTTCATTTGTTAAAACTTAATGTTGAATATAAGACAATTGATCAAAATTATATGATTAATGAAAAGTGAGACGTTTAAATCTGTAAACTAGCGTAGCGGTTTGCGATGTTTCTACTTCGGATTGTAAGTCATACCCTAGTCATTTGGATACGATTTCACATGGGTCTCGTATAAGGACCTGGTATGGAGGCGAAATAATCAGCCGTAGATGATTTCAAACTTAACAACTATTCATTTATTTAACAAAAAAGCTTTTAAAGAAACATTAAAGTGTCTAAGTAAAATTGTCCAGAGAGGAGATTACTCTAGACAACCTGCTCATCTCACAGTTCAGCCGGGAGTCCCCTCCCATTTCTCCTTTTTCAAATAGGAAACCTCGGTTTTAGGGGAGATCGAAACCTCCCCCTCTTTGATCTTTGTCCTTGCAGTAGCCGAAACGCCCTTTGGCGCCCAGCCGACGCGGTCACCCAAAGCACAATTTCTTCTCTCTGTCGGTGCGTTGACAAAAACGGCGCACTTGACACCTCTAATCGTCCGTGCGTCAAAAAGACAGTTAGTGGTACAATACTGCAGTTTTCATTTGTTCAATATAATAAAAGTTCGCTCGACCTCCCGCAGAGACGGACGCAACTCTTACAAAATCCAAACGTTGTTCACCTCTAGATGCAAATTTAGTGTAAAACCAACAGTAATATTGCTATTTTCAGGGCCATTTTAGCCGTTTGCTTTTATTCCTTGAACCTAAACAAAATCCCAATGCAGCAAGCAGAATGTACAACTTTTCTAACCTTATACACAGGTATAAAAAAGTAATCGATCTTGGTTTCAGAGCTGATACTCATTTAGCACCAACTGGACAACATGTATATCTTAACTCATGCTAGGAATTCTAGTAGCACTGTTCCCACTGGGATATCCTAATTAGGAAGCAAGTACCGAGTAGAAGACCCCACACATACCCAGAAGCCCTTAGCCTGCCTTTCCTGGGGGTATCATTTGAATTTGGAGGATATTGCGACCACAAACTTATTTTACGTGACTAGCCGTCATAAGTGGTAGTGGCTTCGGCCGGCTGGAACCTCGAACCTATAACCCTCCGTCTATGAATTTGATACCTTTACTGAATGAGCTACCTCGGCTCTAGTCCGACAATAAATACTCAATAAGGCTGAAAATAGTATAGGGACATTTCATTGGTAAAGATTTATGAATGCAACGTATTGAAACGGGTTCTAAAAAAGACGATCCTAAAAATAAGTCACATATATAATACAACATATATTATACAAAACAGTGGGCATATGTAATATAAAAGTGATGCTGAAATACTTTTTGATTGAACTAAAAGTGTTAATCAAAATTGAAAGTAATTATGGTAAGGGTACTATCATAAAATGGTGGTCTGGGTTCGTATTTTTATTAAATAAAGCGATTTGTCGCAACGTCACGAACTACATATAATGCCCTTCCGATTCATTTTCATGTTTACAACAGCCAAGAGACAAACTAACTACCCTTCCGTTTGAAACTAAAGCCAGAATTGTCATAAGTGGAGATGTGTCCTGCTGCGTGAAATCGCCTTATTGCAACTTGTAGTCATAATCTGATAGCTGGGAAGTAACGCAAAGTTTCGCAAAGGGTGCTATTTATATTATTCTTAAAACTATATAATAAGAATGTTCTTCAAAAATTAATACTTTTAAGCCATTTCTTATAATATAAAAAATAATGTACTATTTTTTAAATTTTATAATTAATTGTAATTTATTATGGGTATAAAATGTATTTTAAGTAACTCAAGCCTGTGAGTCAAAATTCTTTTCAAAGTTCCTGAAACCAGGAAGTTTTATTTCTTTTTAATATATTCTTAAATAAAGGCGCTTTTAAATTTTTACTCGTTTTTATTTTCAACTGCAGTCTTACGGAATCTTGTAATTACTTTTCTAATCACTGTGCTCACTGTTGAATTTAATGAGGGGTGCATCCCTCAATAAATGTCAGTCAAAGAGGGGTGCAGGTCCTAAACAATTAACTTGACCTCCCCCCTATTTCAAAACTCCATGGGGGAAAACACCGGCAGAAATGTACATTACTTCCATTTTCGGAACGTTTTTGGAGATCGAAGATTGTACGTGAAACCGCTTTGAAGACATCATCAGTTTGGCGGAATTGTACGTGCGAACCGTTTAGAGGGTTAAAACGTCCGATAAGAACAGTGTTTTAGTGTTAAGGATACCAGAATAGTCTGTCTTAGAACCTTTAATGTAAAGCAAACCTATAGTTCAATTGAATGATAGGAAATGGATTATAATAAAGATTATTATTATTGAGATATAAATAGAGGTATAAAAAAGTAGCAGTTTTAATAAAAAGTTTGATAAAGATATGAGTGTTTGGTATAGGCTTCAAAAGTTCTTAAATTTCTAAACTTTACACATGAATATATTAATAAGGTTTTGTCTCAATAAAATTTTAAGCATTCTGTATTAAAAAATATTCTAAAACAAATATTGAAAAATTTAAGTGATCATGTCACAAGCTTTAAATATCCTACAGTAGTAATCTTCAAAATCACTATCAGCTTTCATTTTATGTAAACTTTAAATTTTCTTACAGAAAGGACTGCGTGTTTTACATTATATTTGTTAAAGAGCAAAATTATAATGAACAATTTTCAGTTTTACTGTTACTTGGATGAGTAGTGTTTTTAAAAAATCAGTGTTATCCTTTCTACTAGATTTAAAATTTTTTTTTCAGATCTATAGAAGAATGTCGGATTCAATTGCTTGGTGTATTTTAGCTGGCTTCAAAATAACGAGTGTGTTTTCTCGTATTATTTACCATACTATAGAATCAGTATGTGAATTTGCAGTAAATATTTTACAGGGATATGTCTATGCAGGAAAGAAGAGTGTGCCTTTTAATGTCACTAAAAAAATCAAACAAAAAAATAGAAAATCTTCTATCAGACTAAAGGATGATGAATCACGAAATGAAGAACTCAAAAACAAAAATTGTAAAACAAATGATTCTTTGATGTCGGAAAATATGTCGAAGTCTACAAATATAGACCAAAATATGCTAACAATTTCTGGGCAAAGATTTTCTTTACACGGAACAGATAAAATAATTGAATGTAATTTACAGGACGCAAACAAAGTTACTGTGTCATTTGACTTTTATCCTTTTAAGAATCAGTCTATGTTAGAAATTAAAACTTCCTCGAGGCTTGACGAACCAGATTCTCAAAAGAAAATGGTTGAAACTGACAAGCCTAAGCCTAAAATGTCTACTGATCCAAAGCAACCAAATGGTAAATTAAATCAAAATGAGATACCGAGAGAAGCATCTAGATTAAAATACAAGGATCAATCAAAATGTTCTGATGAAATTTTAAACACTAATAATACGCTTGTTGCTGAAAATGATTTGGAAATAACTTTGAATGAGAGAGATGCGTCAATAAATGGACATGGATCATCATACGGAAATGTTAAAGATCCACTTTCCAATGAGCATCGTCTAGAATCCCCAGTTAACGTGTCTCAAGATATTGAGAATCTTGTTAAAGAGGTCTCGCATGGGGAGGATTCATTGGGCAGGGATGACAAACAATGGTCGGACAACAATACTGTCGTCAAAAGTCAAAAAACTGAAATATCTGTTGATCTCACATGTATAAATAAAAAGGATATCACAATTTTAGCCGAAGAAACAAGGAGACCTACTTTCAACCATGGACAAATTGATCTTGAAAATAATCCTGAGTACTCAATCATCAATCAAACCCCGTCTCCATTTGGAGAAAAACAAATACAGCAAACTATCTCAGAAAATCAACAGTCAGGCATTAAGAAAGACTCATTAATTCACTCCGAACAGTATCAAACTCGATCGACACCTGCACCCAGCTATCTTCCAGCCACTGGCATCGATAAGTTTGCCTTTGAAAACAATAAAAAAAATCTTGCAGAATCTACCGCTGACAAAAACAAGCCTCAACAACAGTCTCATAATGACAAGAGCCGTATGTCAGACTCTCTTGACAACAAAGACAAAAATCCTGTGGTATTACCCGCTTCCGACCAGAAGCCTTTGTCAGAGTATCCTGACAACAGTGACAAAAAATCTGTGAACAAGTCTACTCCAACACCTATAACTGAGAAGCCTGCGCCAACACCTATAACTGAGGAGACTGCGCCGACACCTATAACTGAGGAGACTGCGCCGACACCTATAACTGAGGAGACTGCGCCGACACCTATAACTGAGGAGACTGCGCCGACACCTATAACTGAGGAGACTGCGCCGACACCTATAACTGAGGAGACTACGCCGACACCTATAACTGAGGAGACTACGCCGACACCTATAACTGAGGAGACTACGCCGACACCTATAACTGAGGAGACTACGCCGACACCTATAACTGAGGAGAGACTGCGCCGACACCTATAACTGAGGAGACTACGCCGACACCTATAACTGAGGAGACTACGCCGACACCTATAACTGAGGAGACTACGCCGACACCTATAACTGAGGAGACTACGCCGACACCTATAACTGAGGAGACTACGCCGACACCTATAACTGAGGAGACTACGCCGACACCTATAACTGAGGAGACTACGCCGACACCTATAACTGAGGAGACTACGCCGACACCTATAACTGAGGAGACTACGCCGACACCTATAACTGAGGAGACTACGCCGACACCTATAACTGAGGAGACTACGCCGACACCTATAACTGAGGAGACTACGCCGACACCTATAACTGAGGAGACTACGCCGACACCTATAACTGAGGAGACTACGCCGACACCTATAACTGAGGAGACTACGCCGACACCTATAACTGAGGAGACTACGCCGACACCTATAACTGAGGAGACTACGCCGACACCTATAACTGAGGAGACTACGCCAACAGCTAAAACCGAGGAGCCTGTGCCAACACCTGAGGAGAAGTCAACACCGGAGGCAGCGCTCACACCTGAGACCAAAAATGAAGTCTCTAAAGAGATTATAAATACAACAAAAGTGGCTTCAGAACAATCAATAAATTTCAACGCAGTTGAATCGAACTGCCATGTAGTTGAAGAAATGAATGAAGGCGATAATACCGATTCATCTTCTATTAAGGAACCTGAAAGTCAAACACAATCTATAGACACAGACGGTTTCCATGAAGATTTCAGTCACGATATTAACGAGATTCTAGAAATAGGCCCATCAATAGTTATTGCACCTGATATTCTTTTAAATCCAGACATGACGACAAATGATACAGGAATCCGCAGACTTGGTGTCTCAAATATTGAAATGAATTCGAAATATATGCAAGACGGGTGGGATGAAAGTGATAAGTGCTTTTATGAATACGTCATAAAGCGCGAAAAAGAAATGGGCCAATATGATCCAACCGCTTTTAAGAAAGAATTCTCAAATGAAACGGATAAATGTGATAAAAATAACAGTAAAGGTGAAAACGCCCAGTGTGATTCTTCCGTAAAGTTCGGTGCAGTAATTGATCAATACAACCCTATGACGGAAGTTCCAAAATATTATGATCTTATAAGAGTTGTTGATTCGAAATACATTTTAGAAAAGAGTCGGATTAAATGTTACAAGAAACGAGAAGTGATTGACAATTTCAAAGGTGCTGAAAATACAAATAAAACCGATGATCCAAAAGTCTCATCAGAAGAGGCCCATAATAGAACTAATAGACAGTCTCCCAGAGAAACCAGAAATGCCGATCATAACAATGAAGCTAGTGCATTTAGTGCAAGTTCGGGTGAAAAGGAGGAATCTCGGAGAAATGTTAAAACTGTTGAAGAACTGGGTGCCAGACCCAAAACTTACCCACCTAATACCCGCAAATAACTGCCGGCATATAAAACAATTTACGACTTTTATGAAAATTTTATTTACTCTTTTAACATTTTAGAATTTTAGTTGAATTTCGTATCTTAATGTAGTGTTTTTACAATAAATATAGACAATATTTCAGTTTTTTCAACAATGAAGTATTTAACTTGTCTCTGAACAGCCTGCTGATCGTCGGTACCGGAGTTCGTGGGTTCAAATCCCACTATGGCATCGATGTTCGTAACCGTTCGGAATCGGCTTTAAACAGTAGGTCCCGGTCTCATTAGCCCTCGTGTGCAAAACAGTAGACCGTAGCGCTCCAAACCAAACATGAACAGCCTATTTTTGAGTTGCTGAAAAGTGAATTTGCATTGCTTATGAGATACGAATTTCCAGAATTTATATGTTAGCAATTTCTGATCCAAAACTTTAAATTCTTCTATGGCTGGTATTCCATTTTTAGACTATTAGTCCTGTGGGAGTTTTATGGAAAGAGCTGTTTAAGGGAATGAATGTGATGGAATTTCTCATCAATGGGAAAAATATGATATATTACACTATCATATAGCCCATTACATGACGGGATCAGTGAAATTTTTAATTTTCCAGAATTGTAAAGTACCCTATAAGGCACGTAAAAAAGTGGTTTGTTTATTGACTGAGAATTATCCAGTACATGCTCAATAATTTGTTTCTTTACTGACAGCATGTTAGTTGCCAACTTTAATTTACCTTGCCATATTACGTGATAGGATGGATAACAGAGATTTTAATATTGACAGTGATTATTTTTCGGTATATATGAATAATGTCCAAAATTTAGCTAATCAATTGCAAACCGTGTGGTTATGTATAAAAAACAAATACACAAACGAACGTCTTAATTATCAAAGATATATAACTTAAACGCTAGATATTTATTATTCCGTGAAATAGACTCCTAGACTTTTATGAAAAGAATTTAATACCAATGATAAAATTTTCATTGCAACAAAAAATATTTGATGATTAAAATAAAAATTATTACGTATGTACCTAATCTATTATTTAAGCCAAACGTAAAAGAAAATTATTTACGTATATCTAATTTCAGTGATAAAAGTATGAAAATAATGCAGACGATATTTAAATAATTTAAAATGATTAAATGAGATGGTAAAAGTAATGACGTCATGATGGTAGAAAAAAGTTATTTTCATCTACTTATAAAGCGATAAATTAAAAAAATTTAATCACCTGCTCTTAACCGGGGTGAAATAGGACTTGAAATAATAGCATTAAACGATCGAACAGGGGGGAAGAGGTGGATTTCGAAAGTTTTAAAGACGGCAGTATTTTTCGCTGTGATATGAAGCATATTTATATCACATATTTTTGAATCGGATCGATAGTTTAGGAGAAGATGAACATTACTCGATTTGAATTTTGGCCGAACGATGGCCGATTGGTTAGGGTGCTGGCCTTTGGTACCGGAGTTCGTGGGTTCGAATCCCACTGTGGCATGGATGTTCGTAGCCGTTCGGAATCGGCTTTAAGCTGTAGGTCCCGGTCTCATTAGCCCTCGTGTTGCAAAACAGTAGACCGTAGCACTCCAAACCAAACCAAACAAACGATTTGAATTTTGCTAACCTTTACTTATCAAGAAACCAATATGGATGTATCTATCCATTCCAGGTCCAACAGCTTCATAAATTCGAGGGTAGAAGGACACATAACATAGGTTATTATATATGGAAAATGTCTATCCCATTCAATAATATTGAGAACCGCTCTGAAGCAACATTCATTTCATTAATAGCACAACTATATACCTGTAGTGGTAAAAATATACTAATCTATTCAATAAAATTATTTGTGTTGCAGATCGTAATATAACATTCAATTTTCATTTTTTTTCTAAATGAATTGTTCTATATTTTTCTAATCATTTTAGTAGATGCAATTCTATAATTTTAAGAATTATTAGTTCTTAAATATTTCGCCAATTTTTCATAATTTTGTTAAATTTTTGGAATCCTATGATCTGGCAAATTACAATTTCGCCATATGCCAGGATTCCTTTTAGAAGGATCGATGGCCGGTTAGTTAGTGTGCTGGCCTTCGGTACCGGAGTTCATGGATTCCAATCCCACAGTGGCATGGATGTTCGGAATCGGCTTTAAGCTGTAGGTACCGGTCTCATTAGCCCTCGTGTTGCAAAAAAGTAGACCGTAGCACCTTTTAGAAGGTTTGAGACACCTAACAGAAGAAATGAAAGAAAATGTTAAGTTATTAAGAAAAAATCTAATAACTTATATGTGAATTAATATATTTAAAACCATTTAGTTCAATACACAAATAACAAAATGTTAAGTCATCAGAGTAGGAAATTTGTTATCTTTATGGTATGGCAGTGTTGAAAAATATTTTTTTCAGAAATTTCCCTTCATTTTTTGGTTATGGATATTCATTAGGCTCACGATATTCAATATTCATATCTTTTGTTATATAAAACTGCAACGTTCACATTATGAAATTTCTTCGGATCTATATTGTTCTCCCACAGTTTGACTCTAGCCATAACTCATACATGTTTATGATCAAAGTCAAATCTTTACAGAAGTCATTAAAATACATTGTTATTGACTGAGAATTATCTAGTACATGCTCAATAATTTGTTTATTTTTACTGACCACATGTTAGTTACCAAATTTAATTTATCTTGTTATATTACATGATAGAATGGACAGCAGACGTATTAATACAGATAGTGGTTATTTTGCGCTATATATGAAGGATATGCAAAATTCTTTAAAGTCATTAAAATACATTGTTATACTTAACGCATCAGATTTAAAAAATAAAATTTGAAATATGATATATAACGGAGCTTTGTTTCAGAACGGCAAGGATATGCTTATCTAATATTGTACCAAATGTGACACTTTGTGTAAAAGTAACATGATAAGAAGCACAAAATGTTGATAAAAACATTTATGAACAGACCCTAAAATCTAAGGATTTCAAAATCCTGATAGTTATGCATATGATTATACCCTATTACGAATAGCTAAAAATAAAAGAATTATACCCAGTTTTTTAACCTATTTCATTTACTATAGAATACTTTAAAATTAAAAAAAAATACTTAAATTTTATGAAATTATTTGATAATGAGAATTAGATAATGGTAAAGATTTTTTCTAAAAAATAATTTTGAGTAAAACGGGATCAAGGCCTTTTTATTGTAAAAACAAATTTATTTCTAAAATATCTTGAATTGACCATTTGCAAAATAACTATCTAACCTCACTAATAAAACTTTTTTCTTCGTGAAGCACTATTTTTTTTCTTATGGATAACACGTAAGTTGTCTTCATATTTTTTACATCGTGGTGTGTCTTTTTGAGTATTCAGTTCACTACTACATATTTATGAATCTGTACATGTTCATATAGAACTTTTCCAGTTATTCCTTCAGGGCACTGAACGCATTTAAGACTTTTGTTACATTTAAACTAAAAAATAGCTAAGTTTCTAGTTTCATAAACTGAACGTCTGTTAACTTTTATTTTTTAAAGTATTCCACAGTGAAGGATTGACACATCAGTTTACATTTTGTATAACATCTTATAGATATTTTTTACCATATTTTTATCTCAAATTTTTATGTACACCATTTATCACATTATGATATACTCTGGTCACATACAACATACAATGTATAATATACTTTGCACACGAACTTGTTATACAAGGTATGCTTTATAGTACATGTTTACAATTTTTGTTAGTAAATGATCTATTGAGTGATATACATTCGATTTGAGACAATTTGTAGCCGACACCTTTTTACTCTGTTAACAGGGATAAAAACAGCATTTGATCACTCTAATATAGATGCTTAATAAATTGATATTATTATGAATGAAAATTACAAAACAATTGAGAAATTTCTCTATAAATCAATCCCTTAGCTTTCGTTTAACTTTTTTCAATTTCTGGAGGCGGTTTACAGCTCTTTTCTACATATACCATGGATTTTCTTATTTGGAAATTATATTTACACTATGTAGAGTAATTATCAACGAGAATTTGGTATTCAATGCATACTCCGTTTTCAAAACTGAAATTCCAGTTAACTCTTATAGCTAATGATATATATGTAATGAACTGTAACTCTGTTTCTACTTTATGTAGAAACAAAAGCAAAAATATTTTGAAAAGAAATATTCCGAAAAAATATTTATATTCAACCTACATAGTAAAAATGACATTTTCGAATGTAGTATGTTTTTAATCTATTTTAATATTTTAATGTTTTTAAAAGTTTAATATTACCAATATGCACTGTCTACAAATAAGTATTTGGACACCTATGCAAATGACGTTATCTGCGGTTGTGAGGTACGTCACGGCCTCCACCGGTATACATCGTGTAGAAAACAGCATCGTCATTAGTCGCATGCAAGATGCCACGCAGTTCGGAGCTCTCTCATTTCGAGAAAGGTATAATTATCGGGTATCACAAATGTGGCCGATTCTTAAGGGACATATCTAGCCATCTGAAGTACCCAATATCGACAGTGGCCTATGTGATTAAGAAGTGGAAGGTGAGCGGTGATAGTCGGAATGTGCCCGGAGTCGGCAGAACAACGAAACTGGGAGATAGAGACCGAAGAGTGTATGTCTACTCCAAGCCAAATGGAAGACAATACCACTAGCTGTAATACAAAGATTTGTGAAAAGTGTGCCCCGGTGGTTTCACGCTGTAATTGCCTCTCGTGGAGGCACTACCAACTATTGATTTTGAATACAGTTATTATTTCCTATCACAGGAGTCCAAATAGTTATTGGTAGACAGTGTATTTATGTAAGTGATAATTTTTTTAAGATTAAAAGCTAATTTTAGTAACAATAAAATATTTTTTCAAAAATAGATTTATTACGAATGTTTAATACGAATTTATTTCATACATACGTTTAAAAAAGATATGTTTAAATTGAAAAATTTACTTGTTCATAAAAAAACATGAAGTATAACATGAAAATTTAGAATATAATTTTTTCTGGTATAAAAAGACAGTTTAAATGGAGAAATAACAAGTAGTACATTTTCATAACATCAGTTTTTAATTTACTTTAAAAAAAATTGTGTATAGGTTTCAAAGGCTTATCATAGAAGTGCATCTTGTATATATCAAATCTTCAAAAGAAAAAAAAAATTTGTTTTTAAAAAGCAGTAAAGGTTATTTATATTAATTGTATATTGTTGTTCTTTCTGGTGGCACTTGTGCAAACCAAGGATTATTTGTATATTGTATTTCTCTATATATAGCCTTAGATACATAAATTGCCTTTATAGTTAATAATAAACTACCTATATATAAACAAAGCATTTTAAGGAGATATAAGTTAAGTATGGAAAAAAAGAATATTTGCTGTTCAGTAAGTCGTATATATGTTTTAATTTGTTTAGATACTGCTTTCAATTATCTATTCTTTGAAATTAATTTGTTTTTCATTATTTTTCCTTTTAATATATTTCAGAGTAAAACCACAACTATACACAAAATAATGAAGTGATTCACCCAATGCGCCGCATGGACAATTAGGAGATCTGTTTTATGTAAATGGGTATTTAAACTACCATGGCCAGAAGCAAAATAATTAATTACAGGAATCTTAAAATTTTAACTTAAATGTAACCTTATTACAAATTTTAAATGTATATGACGACCAGTCTGACCATGGCACCACTCTTCCTGCCATCTTTCCAAAATCTGCTCTTTGATATTTTTCTTTACTAATGAAATCTGATATTTATATCTTGTTCTTTCTGATTGAGTCTAGGCTATTTTTGTCTAGATATCTACGCATTCGTTTCATGAGAAACTTGAGTGTGCCATAATCCATTTTAAAGTAATACATTTATATGACTGATTCCTGCATAATTTCAATACACCTGAACATATTTCTGATTTCTGGATTGTATTTTGTAGACTAATTAACTCCGGCATTCTATCCATGTAGACCACCAGGCCTGGTTCCTTTCTTGTCGTGTACCAAACCAGTACACCATGGAGAGTCGAAGCTTTTGCCTGGTACACTGAATTGCCTGTCTTCTGAAGACTCTGTGATTCTATTATAATTTTATTGTTCGAGATCACAAACCATGTGTAACCTGCTTCATTATTCATCTTGCTTCAATCAATATATGAGATTAAATAGTCATTAGGTACTATATCTTTCAAACTGTGTTTTAGTATCTAAGTTGTACGAATAAACTTTTGAGTTAATTTCCTTTTTTAAAAATTTTAGTTTAAATATCTGTTAAACATAAAATTTCATTTTGCAAATTATAACTGTTTAATCCATATTTTAAATCAAACTCTCATCAATTCCTCAGGCTTTATACCACTTGGTAATACTTCTGTTAAACAGTAAAGTGGTGAATAGATACCACAGATTTATAAGCAACTTAAAATGAGCATCAAATAAGTACCTTAAGCTGAGACAAGTTTTCTTTTACAGTGTACATTCAAATAGCGGTACCATACTTAAAACGAGTACTTAATCATAAAGATGCAAGAAACGTTGTAAATAATGAATTTTTTTTAGCTTTTCTAGTTCTCCTTCTGTTTAAATGGAACTCAAACCGTCGGTAGCGAACAAAGAGTTCATTAAGTCTAAATTCCTGGTAGATCGCAACGTCATGTGAAAGGTGTCTAGCCAGGAGTTGCTTCACTGAACTTAAGCAGGTGTCTATAAATTGCTTAGACTTTGAAATCGCTTTCTTCTATTTCTTAAAATAGTTGTCTTGTTTCTAAAGAAAAAATATTAAGTACAGGTTGGTCTAAAGGTGAAGAATATTTAACTCTACATATTAGTGAAAGGTTTCTTTCGCCAACTGAAATTTACATATATATATATATATATATATATATATATATAATATGAAAAACTAGTACAAAAACAGTTTGCCTGGTGAACAGTTAGCAAACTTTTAGAATGGTAGTCATTAACTTTCCTAGCCTAAAACATGTTGGTGACCAATAGGAGGGTCTTCTTTCTAATAAAAGTTACTAAGTTTAATCTTACATCCCTGATGATTTAATACAATACTTAAATTCATTTCTTATGTACAATTCTATTTATATTTCATATAAACAATTTCACTAAAAGTGATTTCATATTTACTACAGATATATATTGACAATAAATAAATGCAAGTCTTAAAAAGTTATTTCTGTTCTGGTTTCCTTTTGCATAAGATTTAAAAACGTTAGGTTTCTCAGAGGCTTAACAAGTTGGACCATTGCTTTAGCTCTAAACACTGCACAGTTAATGATTACAGTAACAGTTTTATGCATAGCACAATGAGAGTTACATTACAAAGGACGGTAAAACCAATTTTCATTATATTTAATACAGAGATCAGATGTTTGGTTTACTTATCATAATAGATATTTGCATTTCAGATGCTTTCGTTAAGTTTATTGCTAATCCCGTCAATTTGTATCGCGCCGAGAATTAGTGTTTAAAACAACTGAATGGGTAGTTCAAAAACAAACCATTTCAAATTGTCTTAAACCGAACGCTGGTCGATTGGTTAGGGTGCTGAACGTCGGTACCGGAGTTCGTGGGTTCGAATCGCACTATGGCATGGATGTTCGTAGCCGTTCGGTATCTGCTTTAAACAGTAGGTCCTGGTCTCATTAGTCCTCGTGTGCAAAACAGTAGACCATATAGCTCCAAACCAAACCAAAATGTCGTAAATTCATTCCTTTACTTTTAAATATTGGTATAGTTATCTATAGGATGTATAACACTTTCGTGCGTTGTCAAATTATGCCGTTGTCCAATTAAAATGTTTTTAAAAATGTTTACAGTTTCGGAGTAAACAGTTGTTTTAACATTAAATTTATCGGACAAGTCAAAATGACTGATTTTTGCAAGTGTAATTCAATCTGTATTTAAATTGCTGGTAAATATAGTTTTAAAATTTTCCAGAAAAAAAGTTTGACTGGGATATTAACTTTTTTCAATTCACCCATTCAATTGCGTCCAATAAAATTTTTCATCTACGAAAAAATCTCTTTTGACTAATTATACCATAAAACTAGCTTCCAAATAAGATTTTAGAACTATCCAACGGATAATTTTAAAATATAATTTATACAAGAAATCCTACAGTCATTAAAACTAAAGATGCAAAATTGAGGTGGAACGATAGCTTTAATTTTGAAAACGTTTAAAAAGTATCAGCTATTTCTACGGTTAATTCTATAGAATTCTTAAATTTTGTTGATAAATCTGTTTGAATTTTAAAAATCAAGAAAGAACTTCGTTTGCGTGAATATACGATTTGCTTCAGTTTTAATTTTATAAGATTGATGAAAAATTAATTTATTAAAACAGAATTTTAAAATAAAACTCATGTGTCAGTAAAATGATTAATCATGCGTTTATAACTGAAAATTACAAGTTTACACGAACTATTATTTATAAATCCCTAACATTTTTAAAAGATGGTATAACTGCTAAAAATACTCCACTTTTTAGAATAAAATGGAGAAAAGGCAGATGTTCTTTATTTAATCGTTATTTCTACAAATATTGAACATACGTTTTAAACTTCGATATAAAATCGTTCAAGGTGCATTTTTGCTCCCGAAAAAGCTTCTTGCTCTATGAAAACACTGTTATCCGTGATGTTCATTCATCACTGTCAACTCCTATTGCCTGCGTTCTACTTTTGTTCCGCAGCTGTTGTTAGAACTTTCCCCTTTCTTTTAGAATTTCATTTTTTTTTCACATTCCCTAAGAAAAATGATGCGATCTTGTCTCTGTGATTATGATGCTTCGAAAGACATCTTTTAAGATAATAAAATGCAAAGCAGAAGTGTGCTTATTCGCCAAAGGGTTCATCACTAGTAGATGCAGCTCAGCCTATTTTTTACCTTTATTTTTTGTGTATTCATTTTAATAAATTCTACGCATTCTTAAAGTGATCATTAAAATACATCAATATTGACGCATAGAAGACTTAACTTCAAAAATAGGTCTTTTTTTATAAAATAAACGGCTGTTTTACCCTCTCGCTCACTTGAACCTCATATAAGGCTACTTAATTTTATTAATATAAATAGTTAAAAATTTATCAACATTTTATGTTTAGCGACATTTTTCATATGCCGAAGCCTCATATATTACATTAAATTTGATTTAGCCCATTAAGTTGGATCTCTACCTGACATATTGGATTAATCTTTTCTCATTGTTAATCTATGGGATAAAATAAAATTTCATTTGCCAGGCTTGAAATTTAAAAACTCTTTTAAAAAATTCACTGAACATTAGCCAAATTTGCAGTGCGCTGTTTTTCGGTATCTGAGTCCACAGGTTTCCAATCGAACTCAAGACATGGTTTTTCGTAGCCGTTCGAAATCGACTTTAACCCTTTAAGCGGTTCGCACGTACAATTCCGCCAGTTGTCACGTACAATTTTCGACCTCCAAAAAGCCGAACGATGGCCGATTGGTTAGAGGGCTGGCCTTCGGTACCGGAGTTCGTGGGTTCGATTCCCACAGTGGCATGGATGTTCGTAGCCGTTCGGAATCGGCTTTAAGCTGTTGGTCCCGGTCTCAATAGCCCTCGTGTTGCAAAAAGTAGACCGTAGCACTCCAAACCAAACCAATCGACCTCCAAAAATGTCTGAAAATCTATGTATTGTACATTTCTGCCAGTGCTTTCCCCATGGAGTTTTGAGGTAGGAGAGTCAGGTCGATTGTTTAGGAACTGCACCCCTCTTTGACTGACATTTATTGAGGGATGCACTCCTACTTCCTGAGGCACAAAGACGCTGATAGCTTTTCATGGCTTTGCCAATATCTATTTCGAAGTATTTCGTTTGCGGTAACAGATGTATCTCTAATTGCACCACTTAAATATCTTAGATGACTTTCGTAAAAAAATATAAATATTTCTCTTAAAAAATATTTTTATTCGTGCTTTTAGAATCCATTATTTTTTATGGGATGATCTGTGAGACTTCATGAGCTTTATGTGTATAAAAAATTAACAATCTATAATGTCTATTTATATATCTGTTTATAACCGGAAGTAAAGTTACAATAACGAGGATGGGTTTCTCGTATACCAATCTAATCGACAAAGTGTGAAGTAAAAAATCATAGAACACTTTGGTCACTGACACAATAAAACTTTAACGTATCTTTTGGAGACTATTTTTCTTCCGTGTGTTCCACTAGGAGGGTTAAGAAATAGGTTCCAGTGTCAATAACCCTCGTGTAGCCCCCCCCTCCTAAAAAAATCGAAGACTGTAGCGTTTCAAACCAATTTTTTTTTTAAATGCAGTATGATAGAACAGTGAATTCTCTGGAATGCTGTATTTTTCGTTAATAAAAAAATTCGAGAAAAATACATTTGATTTTAAATATTACTTTTCATACATTTCTTATACTACTATTTTCATTAGTATATAAAAACCTTTAACAGACATAAAATAAAGAAAATGATAGCAAAGCAGAAGTGTGCTTATTCATCAAAGGGTTCATTACTAGTAGATGCAGCTCGGCATATTTTTTCCCTTTATTTTTTCTGTATT
Source organism: Pardosa pseudoannulata (assembly GCA_032207245.1). Taxonomy (NCBI): domain Eukaryota; kingdom Metazoa; phylum Arthropoda; class Arachnida; order Araneae; family Lycosidae; genus Pardosa; species Pardosa pseudoannulata. The sequence continues at coordinate 100,356,126 of CM063504.1, forward strand.
CATTCATTTTAATAAATTCTACGCATTCTTAAAGTGATCATTAAAATACATCAATTTTGACGAATAAGAGACTTAACGTCAAAAACAGGTCCTTTTTATAAAATGAGCTGCTGTTTTACCTTGTCGCTCACTTGAACCTCATATGAGGCTACTTAATTATATTAAAATAAATAGTTCAAAAATTTTCAGCGACATTTTATCTTTACCTACATGTTTCATATATCAAACCCTCATATGTTACTTTGAATTTGATGTAACCCATTAAGTTTGATCTGTACCTGCCATAATGAATCCCTCTTGCTCATTGTTAATCTATGGAATAAAATAAAATTTCATCTACCTGGCTTGGAATTTAAAAATTCTTTTAAATATATATATATATTAGTTAATATTTTAATTAATATTTGAGTGTTATAAGATACAAAAATAGCTTTGTCTTGAAATGTTGGCTTATTTCTCTCACATTCGTAAAATTACATTGTTTTTACTTTTTGATGATTTATAATTCTTGATTATTTGGATTTAATTAGGACATACACGTAACACTCAACGATTTTTTTCACTCTTTCTTGAAGTTACGGTACTCTTATTTCTGTTTTTGGATGCATTTTATCTTTTCCAATTTATACGAAAACGAGGTGGGAAAGATCAGATGATTAAATTTGAAGGGCAATTTACGCAGTAAACATAAAACTGACACACCCCTAATAAATGGCAAGTTATCTAAACGGCTGCGAAGGGACTACGCCGAATATTTTACGTTCCTTTAGTGTTGCTCGATTTAGGGTAAGTTCCCTCTACTTATTTCACGGTAAACTGTTAGATTCAGATGTGTTCAACAATTGCAATTTCCTTTTGTAGGAAAGCATTATTGCCTTTTATTAGCGTTTTGCTTAACTGCTGTGCTGTTACTGCTCTTTGATTAAATCACCGTTCAATTGAATTTTTAAATCATGGAGTGATAACAGTTTAGGATTCGATTTAATTGAATAATTATTGCTAGAATAAAATCTATTCAATTGGAAATTAGAAGGGGGATAACATCTGGTAGTGGAAGTGAGTGCAAGTTATTTACTCGCTTCGTCTCTAGCTGACCTGTCCCCCTAAATTAATTGGTTAAACCTATTTATTTACTTAGGGTAAGTTGATTTAAAAGCTAGATATACGTATGTTCTATTTTTTGAAGTTATTACCTATACTCACGTGCTTAAGTAGGATACTGACTGAAAAGGTGGGGTTAAGGTTTTCGGTACCAAGTATGGTAATGGACGAATGTTTATGCTGAATTCAATTTTTAGCAGTAGGCCTTAGTCGAATTATCCGTCGTGTTTTGCGATGTTGGGTGTAACGTTCAAAAGCAGATCAGATATATGGAGACCCTTCAGCTTTCCCTCATGTAACAGTCTAGGATATACCCAGATAGCATGCATACTTGCAGCAAGTTTGATTTTTTCTGGATAATATCTTGTCATAACAAATTTGATGCGAAAAACTTGCAGCAAAACTCCTGCAAGTTAAACGGAACATAAAGCGACCACTCCTTTGCAACGTTATTTTCCTGTAAAACTGTGGCAATCTTGTCATGATAACCTTGAAGCCAGCGAAAATTCTTAGACTTGATGCAGCCTTGTTTCAAACATGCAGACTTGTCATGCTGACCTTGCTGCAATTTTGCAGGCTTGTAAAGCAAGACTGCTACAAGTTTGATGCAAACTAAATTTGCTATCTGGGTATGCATGTTTTATTTTTTGGAGTTAGCACCAAATACTTGTATGTACAAGTTAATTAGTGACTGAAAAGCCGGGGTTAGGATTTTCGGTACCGAGTGTGTTAATGAATATTCTTGTTGGATCAAAGGTTCAGTAGGTCTCAGTCCAATTATCAGTCGTATTTCAAAAAGTTGATTGTAGTACTCGAAACCAAATCAGATACATGGAGATAACCTTTAAACTTTTCTTGTGTGTAACGGTCTGTAATTTGTATCTTTCATTTTTAGAAATTATTGACGAATGTGGATATGTTAGGTAATGACTGAAAAGTTGGCGTTAGAATTTTCTGTACAGAGTTGTTGTACATGTTATTGTGTGAATGTTCATGCTAGATTCAACTTAAAGTAGCAGCCCTCAGTCCAGTTATCCATCTTGTTATGCGAGATAGACTGTTGTACTCGAAATCAAATCAGGTATATGGAGAATGCTTTTCTCAATCATTATCCTTTTATAATTTTTAAAATATTCGCAACTTCCTATTCCTACTCATTTTATCTAATAAATAAAACAAAAATTAAAAGGTTTGAAAAAAATTGAGTACTTAATAAAAGTTAAATTACTATTAATTATTAATTATAGAACTGATTAATGAGGCGATTTAGCTTGATTTAGCTTGAATTTCTTTAAAAAGCATTACATTTGAAAGATTCATAACCAAAGCAAACCTGGTCCGTTTCAAATAATAAATAAAAGTTAAGTTTTAAAATTTCTAGCTCATAAGTTGATAACATAGTAAACGATTTTACTTTGTAAAAAAATGGACTTGTTTTTCTCTAGTTCTGAATCATTCATTTCTTAGTTTGATTTTTTGCCAAGAGTAATCTACTTTTTTTCTTATACGTTTCACCAAGGAGTTAAGTAGGACTGCAGCAACCGTTGAACTCTATTCGCATACCTGGATATTGATAAGCATAGGTAAAACATTTTGCCTTCTACTTAGTTTTAAAAATCTTTCAATATTTTTTAATTAACAACTAGTAAATTTCCCTCTCCCCCAGAGAAAAGGTAATGACAACTTCTGGGTTTTGATTCAACGGGTGAACACTTGAATCACGAGCTTTACAAAAAAATTTAGAATGGTATACCTGCTTTTAAGGAGTTTACCTGCTTTTCTTGAACTTTATTTGAGGTAATTATTTCGATGCTGCCATCATACTGCAGTTTTACCTAATAAATTATAAATATGCTCTAACGCTAAAGCCTGCAAATGTGTTAAAACGAATATTCTTCACAAAACGTTAAGAAATTCAATATAATTACGAAATGCATTCATCTTAATATTATTGATCTCAGCAGCTAGCTAATAGATCCAGTGTAACCTGCATAGCAGTTTTGAACACGCGCGATTTCTAATTACCTTCGATTAAAATAACAGGAATTTTACTAATTAAATCTAACTTAATATTAAATATTTTGGTAGCTAATTTTCATTAACGCAAATTACTACTCTATGCAAAGTACTTTTTGGACTTATCAAAACCTCATTGGCCTCTGAGGGTCTTAAGAGCCGTAATAAATTGACTAGTTTTAAAAAGAGAGAGTGAGTGTGTGTGTGTGTGTGTGTTTTAGTTAGTTAGTTAGCTAACTAGCCAGTTAGTTAGTTAGTTTACATAAGTGTGTGTGATAGAGGGGGAAGGTAATGTTAAAATTTTATTAAACCCCAAGTTCATTTCTAATTTACATTCGGTATAAGAAATAATATTTTCATAGAGAAAAACAGATAATGCGTTAGAATTCCAGAAATCTTTAATAACCATAACATGTGGGTTTGTACGTACATGAACATAAAGATAATATCCTCCATATCAACGTTTCTTTACGTATCATAAAAAAGAGCAGAGTAACAGAAAGAGAGTGCGAAAATATATTGTAAATAAGAGGAACAAACTTATGAGAATGAACTTTAGGGAAAGCACAAGAAGTCGAACGCTGGCCAATTGGATAGGGCGCTGATCGTCGGTACCGGAGTTCGTGGGTTCTAATCCCACTATGGCATGGATGTTTGTAGCCGTTCGGAATCGTCTTTAAGCAAAAGGTCCTGGTCTCATTATCCCTCGTGTGCAAAACAGTAGACCTTAGCGCTCCAAACCAAACCAAACTAAAGCACAAGAAATATGGTACAAAAAATATTAAACATCGATATATATTGTTTATATGAAAATATGTTAAAGTACTTGCAGAATATATAACAAAGTTCACCTCACCTAAAGCAATATAACATAATACAAAAATAGAGATAATATTAACTAAACCAAATTACCAATTCTAACTTGATCATCTGCTATGGTGTGTAAGGAAACTATTTTTAAATAAAGAACATCATAAAATTGGTTTTGATTGCAACCAAGTCAGCGTCAAAATGGTATTCACAAAAATAATACCATCTACTCTATTTTACCACCAAACCCTAAGTAAACACTTACCTCAATGCTATTTGCCGAACGATGACCGATTGGTTAGGGTGCTGTCCTTCGGTACCGGAGTTCGTGGGTTCGAATCTCACAGTGGCATGGATGTTCGTAGCCGTTCGGAATCGGCTTTAAACAGTAGGTCCCAGTCTCATTAGCCCTCGTGTTGCAAAAAGTAGACCGTAGCACTCCAAAACCTAAACAAAACTGACGAACTGTTTCTTTGATATCTTGTGGACCTCCAACACCATGTCGTCTACTGCTGGTTTCACCGTCATTCATCCCCTTCGCATAAGTACTAACAACTGTAGAAAGCGATCAACCCACGAGTCGTGCAGTCTCAGAAATACTTGTTCCGAGCCTGAGCGAGAGAAACTCCATCATAGTATGCTTAGCGTTCAATGTTGCACTCCAAACCAAACCATCAATGCTATTTATGTGGGTGTGTTAGAACCAAAATTAAAAAAAAAAGACAAAAAAGAAATAAAAAGCCAGAAGATTATTTACTGAATTATATGTATATGATAGGATATACCGTATATAAGACTTTTATATTATGTACGATTTCTCGACAACAACCAGTTTCAGAGGTTTGGAAGATGTCTAAAATTTGTGAAGAAGTGAATACAGAAACAAAATATTTTGTTTGATTTCTGACTCATTACGAGTAATAATTTTCCTAAATACAATTTATTACAATCTAAAAATTAGATATATGCATTCAATTATCTGCTAAATGTACTGATTTCTTTAATTTGAAGCGTCCACCATACTACTCATTCATGTCCCTTACGAGGCTCTTACAAGAGAAAGATTTTGAAAGATCTATTAGAAACCAAGAAATTTGATTAACAAGTTCTAGATCGTTACTTCTGTTTCGAATTATCGAGGTGTAATTATTTTAAAATTATGCATTTTTTATTATTTCGTAAAAAAGTATTTTTAGAGCCAAATTGGCGAAAAGTAGCCAATTCGACGTTTTCATCCGTCGTCACTAAGAAAGTAAACCCAGTAGGGTCACGTTCTACATGGAGTGTGACAAACCTGATTTAGCGAAGTTCAGATGGTTTCCTCAGCTGTTTTCTTTTCGCATCAAAAGGGGGAAATATGACTGTACAGAGAAAATTTGAACACAACTCTATTACCTCCTTAAAATTTTGCATTTTTATACAAAACCATTCACATTTTTTTCCTAAATAATTTAATGCTTTATATATTTTCCGTACTAACCAATTTTAGTAGAAAAGTATTGATTAAACATATACTGAATAATTTAGGCTTATACCTGAGGAGGGAAAATATTCTTTGAAAGTTCATCTTTTATAAAATATTTTACCTTACATAAGGTATTTTTGTTTTCAGTAATATCATCAAGATATGCAATTTTCTTATATTCTTGTGTACAAGAATGGCTTTGTAACAATTAGTTTGTTTTTTTTTTAAAAACATTTCAATTGGTTAAGTGAAATATTTTTGCCAAAGGTGTATTAATCTAATCCTCTGCATTTGTTTAAATTTTTTTAACAAATAGTCACTATGTGTCCCCGTGACATGTGATAATTCGATTTGTTAACACATTGAATGCGGGTACATTTCGCAGCAGAATTGTACCTGGAGCTGGTGTTTTGCGCGTAAATTTAGTTATTCAGTTAAATGTCAATGGATCAAAATTTATTTAATTTTTTTTTACCAACTTTTCGTATTTCATATTGAGTTATATAAACAAATATATAAAGACACAAATAAACGAATATATATATAATATATATATAATTATATATATATATATATATATATATATATATATATATATATATATATATATGAATATTAAAATGTATTTATATAAATATGTCATTTTCGCAAGGATAAATAAAAAGTTAATTTTAAATCTAAATTGATTTTTTAATCAACCTTCCCGTTCTGTGGTTCCGCATCGACTGATATAAAAACTAGTTTTTATTTGTCTAAATTTTTCCAGAATCTATGTAGTAGACAAGGACATTCGGCTTCGTTTTCCTGTTTATACCGTTATTTTTGTGCCCACAAACAAACCATGTTGTTAGACTAACCCGTACTAGTACTAGACCCGCGCTCATGAATCAATCGTCAGAAAACGTACTAGTATGTGTCCCACACACAGTTTTCATGTAGAATCTAATAATGTAGAATATAGATAGTATAAATTAATATAATGCAGAATCTAATGTTTCCTTAAATGATAGTAATGAATACTTGAATTTCCATTTCTTCTATTAAAATAATAAAATAAATTCATGCAATTAAAGCCCTTATGATTACTATTTAAAAGAATGAAACTTATAATAAAACTCAATTTTTTCTTGCAATTTATAATAAGTTTTATTTAAAACAATGTTGTTACGTAAAAAGTAAATATTAAAATTGAATATTTAATTGAAAATTATGAAAAATTTTGAATAGTCCAAATTTGTATTATTTTCATCCATGGCTACTTTATTCAAAAAATAAAAATATGTAATCGAGTGGACATTATTTCCTTTGATCACAATAAAACAAACATTGTAGCCCCTATTGTTTTTACTGTCCCAGGGTACTTGGCAGGGAGAAACCTAATCAACTAGCAGTAATAAAGTAAGATGCAGGCGGACCACATGGAAGAGAACGGCACAAGTCCAATTGAAATTTAATCTAAGAGCTGCTGGAAAGAGACATCTTCACTAGTCAGCAGAAGACAAGATAATGTACACAAAAACACGTGCTGGAACAAGGGTGTCACCCAGAGCAGGAAACATAGAATTTTCTCAAGGGACAAGAAACTTAGTCGGCGAACTTGGATCATTGTAGGAGTGGGCTATTTATTGATATAGCTAGAAAATGTCTTGAATGAATAGCAAATTTACATCTATTGCAGAGAAAGCTTTGGGAAATCTGTTGTAAGAATTTAGTCGAGGACATTCCTTGATTAAGACATTTTGTGGCTGGGTAAGAGATTTTAAGAAATTAGAATGGAATAGAGGAGGTTTTTAAAGAGATATTAAGGTGAAATAATTTTGATATAAAAATACATAATTCTATAACGCAACTTTTATAATAAAAATAAATATAATAAATATAATAGTCTAGTCTTGTGCAGTATACGAAAAAGTATGTTACTACACATAGACCAATATCGCATTGGTATTGCCATTCTTGGCAATCTTTTTAGACTTCTCTTTTCTTAACATAAACAGCCCATACTAATAGCGTTTGAATTGTTATTTGTAGACGACGCATAAGCTGAGAAATGACGTTCTATAACCAATAGAGTATTTCAAACGGGCAGCCGTTGACATTTTTCCTAGAGAATTAAAAAAAATCAATCAATGCATACAGCATTCCAAGAGTGTTGACTAAAAACGAATACATTATTTTATATTCAATATTTTTTGGTCTAATGCAGTTACAACAGAACTTCCGCTACGATTTTACACGTGTTAAGATAAAAAATAATCACTGAAAAAAAGCCCTCCCGTAAAATTATGGATGATGGTCAGCGTAAATACATACGTGGATGTATAAAAATAAAAGTGTGTTTAAAAATAAAACGCATCACTTTCGGTTGAAATGGAATAAGAGTCTGTAACAGTATAACAGTTGTGTTGTGGTAGGATGTCTATTCTAAAACTATTACTTGTATCAACACATAAACTAATGCCGTTTATTAAGTGCTCAGATATTTTCATATCAGATACAGAAAGTACAACTATTCAGTTCAAATTTTACTTCCCTTTTTTCATCTTGAAGTTACAATAATAAATCGAAAATAGTATATATCCCTGGACTTTCTCGTATACTCAGAGAAAAAAGTAAATGAGAAACTAATTTTCGCACTTATTGTATTAAATATTTTCTTGAATTATATTAAACACAGCAAAGTAATTTAGTCCTTAAAATGCCATATCCCCCTATATAATAATAGCCTATGTTGTCTATCCATCTCATATTCAAAGCGAGTTCAAAACCTACCCCCTCCCCATTTTCGAGCGTTTAATGCTATATTTCAAGGCTTATTCTATACTAAATTCATTCTTGATAGGGTGGAGAGGGCAGAGGGTAATATTTAAATTTTTGGACTGTTTTTTACTTGATCCTCATACACTTTAATTAGTTCCTTCATCTATGTGTAGGCGTGGCACGTTCGGTAAAGCGTCTGAACATTTGATGGTGGTATTCCTGACGGTCTGTCCCCGAAGATGACAAATTTTTCTAAATGCCTAATGAATTTAATATTTTCTGTTTTTTTATCTTAATCCTAAAGTTGTTTTATTATTTTTAATATAAACTTTTATTTTTTTCAACTTTTTATGATTTTTATCATTTTTATTAAATCACGTATTGTTGTATGGATGTCTCTGGACACATAAACATTTCATTTTTTATATCCTTAAACTTTTTCTCGTAATGTGATAATAGCCTAAGTTGTCTGTCCATATGTCAGTCTGCAGCGAATTTATGAAGCGGTTGGACCTAGAATGGACAGAGCATACATATTGGATTTTTTATGAGTTCGGGTTAGCAAAATTCAAAGCGAGTAAAGTTTATCTTTTCCTAATCTATAGATCCGATTCTAAACTAAATTGGTATGAATAAGCTTCATATCACAACGAAAAATACTATTATCTTTAAAACGTTTGAAATCCACCCCGTCCCCCTTTACGAGCGTTTAATGCCATCATATTAAGCCCCATTTTAAGAGCAGGAGATTAAATTTATAAATTTATCACATTATAAATAGGTAAAAGTAACAATTTTATTCTAACATTATGACGTCATTTCTTTAACCATCACATTTCATCATTTAGATTATTAAATATCTTCTGCATCATTCCCATACGTTTTATCACTAAACTTAGATATTACGTAAATATTTTTTTTTATATTTGGCTTAAATAATACATTAGACACATATAGTTTTAATCGATTATTTTTGTTGAACGACAATTCTCAGCCAAAAAACAAACCATTTTTTTACCTCCTCATAGGGTATAAACCGAAAATTTTCGTGCTTACAACACATCCTTTATTGTACCAGATATTAATAAACAATAGATTCAAAATTATTTTCTACAATTAATAATTGTTATTTTTGTTTTATAAAAATGAACTTTAAAAACGCTGTTAAAACTATTTTGATTACATGAATATCTGAGTTTTTATTGCTGTAGAACGGTTGCGGTATGTTCGTTATGCTGAGTGCTGATTGCAATTAAAAATGGAGATAAATAACTAAATGTTAGAACAGTCCTCGGGTTACAAAATTTTATGCGATTATTTATTATTATTTCAATAAATAATCATACGTCTGTGATTTCACAAATAACTGGAATGTGTGAAATATTCTTAGATATACAACATAAATTGGTCAAAGTTCATACTGTACAACAACGAAACATGCTTTAAAGCACAATTAATGCCAGATATGACAAAAGAGAAAAAAAAACTAACTTTAGAAAAATGCAAACGGAAGTTTAATCATTATTCTCAACTTATTTGCGCAGGCGAACTCCACTAGTCTTCAATTAGATTTCCTGTAGTTTTAAGGCTTAAAGCAACCAAATGACGATTCCTCCTACAGACTTATGTAGGCGTCCCTCCTCTGCGAAAATAAATAAATTTCCTGTCTTTATATAAACTTAATTTCCTCTCCCGTAAATCACACGGAACAACAAATATTTAGAAAACTATCCAAACGCATTAACCACAATACATATACCAGATCAGGAAACAAAATACCATAAAATTATTTATTATTATTATTATATCAATATATAGCTATACGCTACTGGTTTTGCAAATAACTGGAATGTTTGAAACATGATTCGATAAACAACCTTAAAAGATAAACCGGTTTAAAGCTCTTATTACACATACCAAAACATTAGCAAAACATATTTTAACGAACAATTAATGTCAAAATCGACAGAATAAAAAGTCAAAAAGAGAAGAAAAATTGAATTCATAAGAATGCCAACAGAACCTTATCATTACTATATTTCCATCATATTGTCATATTTAGATTTCCTTAGTGTTAAGGCAGCAGCCAAATGACGATTCCTCTTACAGACTTATGTAAGCGTCACCTCCTGCCAAAATAAATAAATAAATACATTTCCCTGTCTTTATATAAATTTAATTTCCTCTCCCGTAAATCACACGGAACAACAAAACTTTAGAAAACTACCCAAACGCATTAATCCCAATACATACACCAAACCAGGAAATAAAATACCACAGAATTAAACACAGGGTAAAAATTTTACTGATCCCGTCATATGACGGGCTATATGCTAGTTACGAACAGTAGCAGGGTGTAAAATACCTGTTGCGGTAGGAACCCACAAGTTAATAGAAAACTAGAATATCGTCGTAATGTCCGTTTTCAGCTTTTTTTTCCCCTCTAAGTTGAAATGTACTCGAGTTATGTTCACACACACACACACACACACACACACACACACACACACACACACACACACACACACACACACACACACACACACAACACACACACACACACACACACACACACACACACACACACACACACACACAACAAACACACACACCCACACACACAACACACACACACAAACAACACACAACACACACACACACACACCACAAAACACACACACACACACACACACACACACACACACACACACACACACACACACACACACACACACACCAACACACACACACACCACACACACACACACCACACACCACACACACACACACACCACACACACACACACACACACACATCACACACACACACACACACACACACACAAACACACACACACACCACACACACACACACACACACAACACACAACACACACACACACACACACCCCACACACACACACACAACAAACACACACCACACACACACCCACACCACACACACACACACACACACACACACACACACACACACACACACACACACACACCCACAACACACACCCACACACCACACACACACAACACAACAACACCACCCCACCCACACACCCACACACACACACACACCACACACAAACACACCACACACACACACACCACACACACACACACCACACACACACACCCACACACACACACACACACACACACAAACACACACACACACCACAACACACCACACAACACACACACACACACACACACACACACACAACACACACACACACACACACACAACAACACACAACACACACACCACACACACACACACACAAAACACACACACACACACACACACACACACACACACAACCACACACACACACACACACCACACACACACAACACACACACACACACACACACACACACACACACACACACTTCATACAGAGTTCAAAAACGTGAATATCAATCAAAATATCAAAGTTAATTTTTGGATGATTACAATATTTCCTTACACTATGTATACAAGAAAGTAAAAAGGCAAAATGAAATGTGTGTCATAACCCAGATAGCATTCATACTTAAAGCAAATTTGATTTTTTCTGTATAATATCTTGTCATGACAAATTTGATGCTACAAACTTGCAGCAAAACTCATGCAAGTTAGACGAACCATAAAACGACTATCCTTTACAACGCTATTTTGCTGCAATACTGTGGTTACCTTGTCCTGACAACCTTGACGCAAGCGAAAATTCTTAAACTTGTGTCAAACTTGCAAACTTGTCATGCTGAATTTGCTACAAGTTTGCAGGACTGATGCAAGTTTGCTTTAAACTAAATTTGCTGTCTGGGAAGTAAGTATGAGCATATCTAAAATATAAAGCATTTTTCAATAAAAAAAATATATCATCAAAATTTTAAAACAAAAATATGAAAATAAAACTGAAAAGATAAAATTCTAATTCTTGTAAATATGTTGATTTTAATATTTAAAGAACTAACATAAATGAATACCGTATTTATGAAACGCCAAGACTAGTTCAGCATCTTTAACCTACATACGATTTTCTGAAAACTGAGTTTTTGCACGCATTTAAAAATGTCATATACGATGCTTTATAATGACAGGCGAAGTTTCATTTACATGAGTGCTCCGTAATGCAGGTTTACTAAAGTAGAGAAGAGTGGCAAAGTTTGCATAACAAAGAAAAGAATGATCAAGTGGATAGAAAGATTTTTAGATGTCTTCCCAATTTGGCGGCGTTCTGCAGTATAAATCCTGATTTGAAGAGAAACCTGAAAGTCTGAAAAAGGAATATTCCTAAACTTTAGGTATTTTAAAGGAAAGGATAAAAATTTTACTTTTTTTCCTGAAAGGAAAAGAAATGAGAGACAATATATAGTACATTTTTTTTAAAAAAGTTTCAGCTTTTTTAGATTTCATACCAGCGTTCACCATTCTTTATATTTTTCTTTGGGTTTTTTTTTGTATTTTTATTTGACTTATGTTAAAACTGAACGCAATACTTTATTGTTATAATTTATTCTTATATTTAAATAGAAAAACTATTTTTAGAAAGAATTTTTTTTAGAAAGAAATATTTTTAGAAAACCATCTAATTCATTAAAAAAAAGCCATTTAATTTTTTTATGTGTACAATTTTGTGTTAACATTGATTGTTTCGATGTTCTTTAAAAGAGTTTTGTCATATATAACAATATTTTCTTCATATTAAACTTCTCTTTCACACATTAATTAATTGATTAACCATTCTTTTTGTTTTCTTGTGTATTCTTCAAAAGTTTTAAAGAAAAATAGTACATTTTGAGCCGAAAATTTTGAATTATAACAGCCTATTTTTTATTCTCTCTATATGTTATCTAAAGTTGTATGTAAAAAAATACACAAAATATGTATGCAAAGTGAAAAAATAGAAATCCAATTTACCCTCAAAAAAACTTTAGGAATTAAAAAAATAGTTTATTTTAATTAGAAGCTAACTATCTTTATTATTCTTCAAACTTCAATTATATTACTATCAACTATATATTTTTTATAGCATAATAAAGAATATATTTCTAAAAATTTTCAATTTTTTAGTGGATTTTTTTATTTCTTAAAATTTTAAAATGTTGATATAACCATCAAGTTTTAGGTTTACAGAACATAAAAGTTATTTACCTTCCATTTGATTTAAAAAATTAGTTTCTAATATGCAAAGTTAGAAAATTATCTTGTGGGTAAGTGAATTTCCTCTTTTACATTCGGTGCATACTTTTCATGTTATTATGAAAAATATACTACTTGTAATAACAAAATAAAATGTTTAAGTATATAAATATTAATATTTAATATTTATATACTTAATATTCTTTTCAGTTGGAGTGTGTGGGGTCAGTTATTTCATTAATATAATTTATATTTTAATAAACTATATGAATCCATCAAGCAAAGAATAATACTGGAATGGCTTACCTTAGAATGCATGTAATAATTGAATTTACTTGTTTTCACATAACTGTTGAATTCACAAGCAGATATTTCAAAATAGAAAACTAAAAAAAAAATCGCATTCAACATAGCAATCCTTGAATTCTTGTATTACACAATTTAGAATTGAATTTGCATCACAACAGAATAAAAAGTTATTAGCCATTTTAACAAATGTTAGAATCAAAAGCAAAAAAAAAGTTACATGGTGATGCCACCTGTTGACTAGAAAAACAGTTAGAACAGAAACCATAAACAATATACAGAATAAAAAATGAAACAACTGTTATGAATTATTTAAATATTAAAATTAAAATAGTAAATTTTTTATAATGAATTAGCAGAGCGCTATAAAAGGACTTGTAAAATATTCAGACTAAAAGGAACAGAACGTTTTAGTTTATGAGGAATAAAAAGAAATGTCATGAGGAAGCATTTTAATCTTGAAAGTAATGTCTTCTTAATGTGTCTTATGTTAAAACAGACAGCAATACATTTTCTTATATTTAACCGAATTAAACTTTTTCTTCAGAAAGTAATGTAAAAATCTATTATCTGTTTTTTTTACTTTTAATAATTTAATTTTGTGTTTTAAGCAACAGTTGTTTAGGAATTTTTTAAACGTATTTACGAAAATATAACCAACCTACGATTTTTTAAAAATATTTTCCGTGAGTACAATGACAGTTTACCACTTAAAAATATTACTTTTAAGTTGTATAAAAAATAAATTGTAATGATTCATAAAATTGATCGAGATTTTGATTGATTTTCACTTTTTTGACTTTCTAGTATCCGAAACTGCCACTTCTGAAATTCTTTCTTCTCCCCCCCCTTCTCCTTTCCCCCTCTCTGCCCTGGCGTGTGTGAACACTGCAATTCGAGTATGTTTTTGACTTATACAAACCAAATTTTTAAGGCGTACATTATAGCAAAATAAACAATTTTTGCTATAATGTACGCCTAAGTTAGACTCAAATTACATTACATTAACATTTGGGTTACTTCTGGCAGTTTACTTGCAAATTTCGGTTGCTTTTTTTTAAGTTCGTAAAATAATGTAGCATAGCTGAAAGACAGATATTATTTATGTTACAATTTTCAAATGTTTTAAAGAAAGAACAAAACTCTTAACTAACAAAAATTATAACTTTTACTTTGAGTATACCAGGAAGTTGAGATGAATCTACTTTCGATTTCTTTTCTTCTATTTTTTGTAATTTTAGTCTGATTTATCGTATAACTCAAAGCAATACACATTCTTGTATTTAAGTGATTTAAATTAACTTTCGAAAATTCTCTTAAAATCTATTTTCTGAAGAATTTGTTTTTATAACAATATTTTGTGTTTTGACCGGTGCTCGTTTTTATGAAGCTCGTTAAAGCTTTAAATTTTTGATTAAATGGGGAACTTTGAATACCAGATATCACGCAAATGCTGCAACTAAACGAAAATAAAATGTCTGTTTGTACAATTGCGTGCCTTAAACATTTATTGTTTCCTCCATGGAGAGCGGAATGAAACGGTATTCTCTAACTAAACGTGTCAAAATTCGTTATTTGTTGCTGAACTTATATAAAAAAAAACTCACAAACTTAGAATAAAAATATAATTTTTTAAAGTTCTTGGTAAAGATGCGAAATTAATTCTGTCACAAGTTCCTTTCACAAATTAAATAATAGAATCATGTATTTTCACGAAAGGGTAGAAAAAAAAAAATTCCAAAGAAAACATTGTAAAAAAATGAAGAAAAAAGTTTTTTTGTCTATTAGAATTTTTGATTTTAAGTAAAAAAAAATGGTAATAAATATATATTTTATCAGTCATACGTAGGAAATGTATTATAATTAAAATATGTTTAAAATAAAAACTAATAGAAAATATAAAGTGTAATCGAAACAAAATAAGTTAATGCTCAGAAAAGTAAGGAAGTGGTGTGGAAAATTAAAAATAAATATATCAGGGGAAAGACTTACAAATAAAAAGGATAAAGTTGTTATGCATTTAGGTAAATGAAGCTTTCATCACCTCTAATAACACTTCCCCTGATTCGAATCCTTGTACATTTCAAAAAAAAGTTGACAGTATATTTAGATGCTGAAATGTAGACTTATATTAATACATTGTATGCGGGACACGTACTAGTACGTTTTCTGACGATTGATACTTCAGCGCGGGACACGTACTAATACGTTTTCTGACGATTGATACTTGAGCGCGGATGACGTACTAGTACTGGTTAGTGTAACAACATTGTTTGTATGTACAAAAATGACGTTATATACAGGAAAACGAAGCCGAATGTTCTTGTCTACTACATAGATTATGGAAAAAATTAGACAAATAAAAACTAGTTTTTATATCAGTCGATGCAAAATCACAGAATGGGAAAGCTGATTAAAATATCAGTTTAGATTTTAACTTTATATTTATCCTTGCGAAAATGATATATATATATATATATATATATATATATATATATATATATATGTATATATATATATATATATGTATATATATATGTATATATATGTATATATATATTATATATATGTATATATATTATATATATATATATATATGTATATATATATATATATATATATGTATATTTATATAGTATATATATATACATTTGTATTTATATATATATATATATATATATATATATATATATATATATATATATATATTCGTTTATTTGTCTCTTTATATATTTAGTAGGGTGTAATTACATTTTTACCCTACAAAATTAACCAACGTAATTATGTTTATCTTAAAATAATTTTCTGACTTATATAGTTTTCTGGTATCGTTTTCAAGCAACCTTGGTGAATATCTTTGTTTTCTCTATTAATTTGGTGACTTCGAACCGCCAAGTTTCATGTAGTGTTAGTACTTTATAATAGCTCATGACGCTTAAACTACGTAATCTACGTCGTCCCCAAGTGACTGGCAATGAAAACTTCTGATTGGTTGACCCAGACAACTATTTAGCCATGAGGTACATGTTTTGAGGACAGATTTCTGTGAGAGAAGTTGACTAAATAGATTCTATTCATTTTTATCTTAAAATTCCTTTTATTTCTTTCATAAACGATGCTTTTTCTTTAGGCTACTATTAACGTTACTGCATGAAATTCAAGATACACTCTGTTCCCTATGTGATGAGATAACTATCTTATCTCATAAACACACACACACACATGTATATATATATATATATATATATATATATATATATATATATATATATATATATATATATATATATGTCTTCCATTTTACTTTACCATCTTCGATTTTTTTCAAGAGCTGAAAACGATAAAAATGCTAAACATGACATGTTTAACAATCAATGGCAGACGGGAGAATAATCATCGAAAATACGTGCCGGAACAGAGTTGGACCCTCAGAGCGAGTGACACAAAGAGGAATAATATTCCCATAGAAAGTAGCTTAGTCAGTAGTCAACAGTAAAAGAACTTAGATAATTAAAAAGTGAACCGGGGACAGCTTGAAAATATGGAAAGTGGGCAGAAAATTTCGTTTATTGCAGAACTTTGGGAAATGAGTTGGAAGAATATTAAGTCAAGGACACTCTATTAAGACATTTTATGCATGGGAAAATAGATTTAAAGGAATAAGAATGGAACAGAGATTTTTTATGAGATAGTGAAGTGTAATAATTTTGATATGTTACACACACACACATATATGTAACAATTTATTTCCTATAGTCACAATAATTATGTAGCCCCTATTGTATTTATTTTCCCGGGCTAATGGGCAAGGAGAAGTCTAATCAGGCAGCAGTAATAAATATGCAGTGGGCCGACGTTGAAGAGAACAGCACAAGTCTAATTAAAACTCTATTTCAGAGCTGCTGAAGCGGGCATCTTTACTAGGCAGCCACAGACAAGAGAAAGAAACACAAATCACTCTGCTCTAACAGAAGTGCACCCATGAGCGAATACAGAAAGAATTTTCCCACTTACTCAGCGAATTTCAGTGTAAGGGCAGGAAAAAAGCGGAGCAATTTGCAGGCGAAAGTTGGGAAATTTGTTGAATAGACAGAAAGTATACATCTATAGGATAGAAAGCTTTGGGAAATGGATCGAAAGAATTTTAAGTCGAGAACACTCCTCTGATTAAGACATTTAAAAGCTGAGACAAAGAATTTACGTAATTAGAAGGGATAGAGGAGGTTTTTAAGGAGATGTTAAAGTTAAATAATTTTGATATGTTACATATATACACGCAAACACACATAAATAATATTAATTAAGAGATAATAATAAAATATAAAATATTTAATTCAAGTATCAATTACAAAATGTAGAAGAAAAATGATGGACAGAATTAAATTTCTGGTACACAACTTAACAAGATGTCTGAAATATATTTTCTAATTTAAAACGTAAAATAGGAAATTTTCCGATTCTTGGATTCTGTATTATAAAAAAATCTTCATTGCTTCCTATAAATTTTATCAAGATCACTGAGCAAAACCAATCCACAAGACTTTATAGAACACTTTTACTCGAAACAATGCCGTTCATAAAATGCCGAATTTTACAGATTTTGCTTCAATCCTAAATAAATTGAGAGCGCTCGTCCACAGCAGCGCAGCCAACTTGAGACGATAATTGGATAAACCAGACAGTGTATGCAAATCACGTCATTCATTAGAGGGTGTGTCACTTTTATGTACGCGATAAATTACTCCCACAATTGAGTTGTTTCTCTGCTCACTTCGTGTTTGCTCAGCACTTTAAAATATTCTTCTGGAGGGGTGTTTCCCCTCCCGCGTTGTTAGTCTGTATCATAATTCTACATACTAAAGGAGAACATCGCAGTACTATGTCAACTACAAAAATTTATTAGTTTGTCGTCTTGCATATAATGGGACGCGAGAGCTATCACGCGCCTCTACTAACTTACGCTGGGGACACTTGTTTTTTGCTAATAATTCTCCTTTTTAATTTGTGCGATAACAAATTCATATTAGGAACATTTCAAACAGGATTTAGTACCTAAGAAAAACGACAGTTTTCTTCCAACACAATTCATGTGACGTAATTATATATATGTATGTTTGTATGTATATTTATGTATGTGTGTATGTATATATATATATATATATATATGTATATATATATATATATATATGTATATGTATATGTATATATATATGTATATATATATTTATATATATTTATATATATGTATAGGTATGTATATGTATGTATATATATATATATATATATATATATATATATATATATATATATATATATATGTATATATAATATATATGTATATATATATATATATATATATATATATATATATATATATATATATGTATATATATATAATATATATATGTATATATATAATATATATGTATGTATATATATATAATATATATGTATGTATATATATATATATATATAATATATAAGTACATGTATGTATAATAGATATATATGTAATATATCAAAATTATTTATTTTTTAATATTTCCTTAAAAACCACCTCTCTCCCATTCTAATTCCTTAAAATCTTTTTCCCAGCTTGTAAATATCTTAATTAAAGGAGCGTTCTCGACTTAAAATTCTTTCGATCCATTTCCCAAAGCTTTCTATTCTATAGATGTAAGTTTCTGTCTATGGAACACGTTTCCCAGCTGTCGCCGGCAAATGGCTCCATGTTTTTTTCTGATCTCTGCTCTTAAATTCGCTTAGTAAATGGGAAAATTCTTTCTGTTTACGCTCTTGGGTGCACCTCTGTTCGAACAGAGTGATTTTTGTGTTTTTTCCTTTGAATGTCGTTGACTCTTAAGGATATCCATTTTAGCAGGTCTAAAATAAAATTTTAATCAAACTTGCGCCTTTCTCCTCAATGTGGCCAGTCTGCATCGTTCGTTATTATTGCTAGCTGATTAACTTTCTCCTTGCCTAGTAGCCCGAGCAAGTAAATACAATAGGCGCTACATAATTATTAGGACCAGAGGTAAATATCCCTTATATATATATATATACACACACACACACACACACACACACACACATATATATATATATATTTGTATGTATATATATATGTAAGGAAAATTCTCAGGGGTTTTCAAAACTTAAATCAAGGGTAAAAATTCCCGCGTCATTTTCCATTCCCCTTTTTAACCCCTAACCTAAATTGACCACTGGGGCTACAGGTTACGCCCTCAGAGAAAGGGCCTGGCCAATTATAAACCTACATGGTCCTAGCGAACAATTTAGGAAATTTCCAAATAAAAAGGGTCTTTTTACATTCCCCTTTTTAACCCCTAACCTAAATTGACCACTGGGGCTACAGGTTACGCCCTCAGAGAAGGGGCCTGGCCAATTATAAACCTACATGGCCCTAGCGGACAATTTAGGAAATTTCCAAATAAAAAGGAGATACACGCTGTCGGAGACAGATTTTTCTAGAGATATTTTTTCCCACAGATGTTGACCCAGGTGTTACTTGTCTTCATGCTAGCTGACCCTTCAGTTTGTATGAAGTGGAAATCCTTCAAAGTTATCTTAATGAAGGTCTTTAGCTGAAACGGTATCATTTTTATGGCCATGACTGCACCCCCCCCCCATCGAGAAGTCAGTCTCATTACATATATATATATATATATATATATATATATATATGCGTTATGTTTATCGGCATTTTGACGGATTATACTAATTTTAATTAAATCATTTATTAAAATTCTTCAAATTATTTAACGAAATTTTTATTCTCTTATCCAGTTTCAATAATCCTGCTGGCTAGTGCCAAACATCCAAACCTTATTTCTGTCAACACAGCTTTCATGATATAATCATCTTTTATAAAATTATGAAACATGTCCCCCATATTATTTTTTTTACTCTTTGTCATTACCTAATAAATGCCGCATCGACTCTTTTAAAATAAAATTTTGTGGCAGGTTGACGCAATAAACATTGGTGCTAAATATAACTCTGTATATTATATGAAGTTTTGTAGTATTTTTAGGGTCTTACAGTCTTCGCTGCAAACAACAATGGAGTAAAATTGACATATATGAGTATTTTACACAGACATATATAATATGCATATCCAAGTATGTGTATATATGTATATATAATACTAATTTATATACATATATATATAATTATTTTTAGGCTTGCCTGCATTAGAAAATTTGTGTATCAAAACCATGCAATGGTATTTTACCATAACGTTTTGAAGTTTACTTTCATTTAAAATGACAAAGTGTATTATAAAACTTGTTCACTATACAGAATATAGGAAATATATATTAGGGACAATGGTAGGATTTATACACCACTGAGGCATGTAACAAAGTGTAAGTCTATGTAATTGCAATAAAAAAAGGAGGTGCACAACTAGACTTTATAATTCCCAAATACAATTTTTTAACATTTTACGGTTCATTATTTTTGAATTATGTGAGATATGCATGTATATTTCAGTATTTTACACACACATACACACACACACACACACACACAAACGACTGTCGCTTTTTGGTATAGACGTCAAAAGTAATAATTCAGGAATGGTCAAAACAGATATTTAAAGTTTCAAAGCTAAAGTATCCTTGTTAATACAGATGTAGTACTAAAATAGACAAAATCCAGTCAGACATGGTCAAATTGGTATTTCGTTGAAATACGAAGATTGAAAATTTTCTTAATTACATTATTGTCTTTGCAGGAAAAAAAGAAAGGAAATGGAAGGTAAAAACATAAACTATTACAGTTACAAATACATTACTTCTGAACCTACTAATTTTTTACAAGAAATATCCCATTTGCAACTCCAATAAACTTGCTATTAAAGTATGATCAACACTTTACCAATAAGATCAGAAAAAATATAATAGTATAAGAGGTAAGATCGACATATTGGTGGTTGTTATTTACAAAATATTCAGAGATACATAAATATCGATAGAATTCTCGCTAGAAAGAAACAAATCTGTAAGAAAGTGTATACAGATATAGCCGTTTGAAATCATCTCGAAAGTTTAATTTCTGTGATATTAACCTTCGTTTAGTAGAGTTTAAGTATTTTTCTATTTCTCTTCAAAATTTGATTTTTATTAACTGATTTGCCTGAAACTCAGTTTTTCTGCTTATGACAGCATGTATAACGCATATTAATATGAAAATGTACTAGATATAAGAGAAATTAAGCCTGTTCCATAAGCTTTTATGCAAAGGCTATTGTTATTTTCCTATTGACCTGAAAGATCCAACACAGATAGAAGAAAGCAAAAGACTATTTTTCCTATTTTTTAATAGAAGATTAAGTATTTTTCTATTTATTTTCAAAGTTTGATTTTTATTGACTCATTTAACTGAAACTCAGTTTTTCTGCTTATGACAGCATGTATAACGCATATTAATATGAAAATGTACTAGATATAAGAGAAATTAAGCCTGTTCCATAAGCTTTTATGCAAAGGCTATTGTTACTTTCCTATTTACCTGAAACATCCAACACAGACAAAAAAAAAGCGAAAGACTATTTTTTCTATTTTGTAATAGAAGATTGATTATTTTTTTCTATTTCTCTTCAAAGTTTGATTTTTATTAACTCATTTAACTGAAACTCAGTTTCTCTCCTTTTGACAGCATGTATAACTTATATTAATATGATAATGTACTAGATATTTAAGAGAAATTAAGCCTATTCCATAAATTTTTATGTCAAGGCTGTTGTTACTTTCTTATTTACCTGAAAGATCCAACACGTTTAAAAGAAAGCGAAAGACGATTTTTCCAATTTTTAATAGAAGATTAAGTATTTTTCTATTTCTCTTCAAAGTTTTATTAACTCATTTAACTGAAACTCAGTTTCTTTGCTTTTGACAGCATGTATAACTTATATTAATACGATAATGTATTAGATATTTAAGAGAAATTAAGCCTATTCCATAAATTTTTATGTCAAGGCTGTTGTTACTTTCTTATTTACCTGAAAGATCCAACACGTTTAAAAGAAAGCGAAAGACGATTTTTCCAATTTTTAATAGAAGATTAAGTATTTTTCTATTTCTCTTCAAAGTTTTATTAACTCATTTAACTGAAACTCAGTTTCTTTGCTTTTGACAGCATGTATAACTTATATTAATACGATAATGTATTAGATATTTAAGAGAAATTAAACCTACTCCATAAATTTTATGTTAATGCTATTGTACTTTCCTATTTACCTGAAAGATCCAACACAGATAAAAGAAAGCTAAAGAAAATTTCTCCCATTTTTTGAGACAGTCTTCAAAATATATCAAGATTTTTTTTCTCTTTACTTGGGGTTCAGTTTTCGCGAAACATAGCTTTTATTATTTCATCTCATTTTTATGGCGTCATCGTTTGGGAGAAACCTATAATACCTGCTACCAATATTTTTATTCATAAATAAAGTGCTCGGGGAAGGAGAAAGCAAAATTCAAAACGCGGACGTACATGTTAGCTTTGGGACCATTATTCACCCCCACACTTGACAAGTGTCTGTCCAACTGTTTAACTCTCGACACCCTCGGCTCCAGGGTTGCTACAATCATGTGTTTCCGTGATTTACGCTTTATTCGCCAACCTCGACGCCAATATTCCAAAAGAGTCATCAGAGAGGAGATTAAAAACCATTTCGTTTTTTACGTCCGTGAATTTAGTGGATTGGGGACATTTTATTTAAAATGGAGTCCTTAGACGGTTATTAAACATTTTTAATACGCTCGTATTTTATGATGCATTAATTCGTGTATATCGTGCAAACTTTATGTTATAAAAATTCTAAATTAGATGTTATAATAGTTCTAAATGCAAAATTCCATTATCTTACAGCTGATTGTTTTTTTTTTGGTTATGCCCAAATCGTTTATATACTTGATATTTTATTTGCTTTAAACATTTCACCACCAGAGAGAACGTAGCGAAGAAAGTGATGGTGAACAAATAGTTTTTAAAATAGTCTTAAGTAAATAAATAATTAGTAAGTATTAGTTATTATAAAGTCTTAAATAAATAATTTAATATTTTTATGAATAATCGTTTTTGAGTTATGTTTCACAGCTTTATATATGTTAAAATGGAAATTTTTCGCTACATAGATTGCATAATTCAATCAAAATAAGGTGTGCAACAAGATATTATAATAATCCAAAATACAAAATTTCATCATTTACAAGTTAATCGTTTTTGAATTATGTTCCACAGCTTTATATACGTTAAATTGAAATTTCTCGTTACATAGATTGCAGAATTCAATCAAACGATAAGTTGTGTGCAACAAGATATTGTAATTCCTAAATACAAAATTTCATCATTTTACAGTTAATCGTTTGTGAGATATGTTCCACAGCTTGTTAAATGAAAATTTTTCGTTACATAGATTGCAGAATACAGTCAAAGGATAAGTTGTGCAACAAGATATTATATTAATCCTAAATACAAAATTTCATCATTTTACAGTTAATCGTTTTTGAATTATGTTCTACAGCTTTATATACCTTAAATTGAAATTTTTCGTTACATAGATTGCAGAATTCAATCAAAATATGAGTTGTGCAACAAGATATTATAATAATCCTAAATACAAAAATTTCATCACTTTTACAGTTAATCGTTTTTGAGTTATGTTCCACAGCTTTATATTGGTTAAAATTGAAATTTTTCGTTAGATAGATAGAATGCAATCAAAGAATAAGCTGTGCAGCTAGATATTATGATAATTCTAAATACAAAATTATATTATTTTATGGTTTACCGTTTTTGAGTTATGATCTACAGCGTTGAAATACGTTACATTGAAATTTCTTTTGTTATATAGACTGCAGATTGTCAAAAAGGAAGGAGCTAAATTAAATATTATAATACTCCTGCATTCAAGATTTCAACACTTTACCACTAATCTCTTTTGAATTATGGCCTCTTAGGTTCATATTTAAATTTTTCTATTCAAATTTCGTCAAACTAGATGTTATAACGGACCTAAATACAAAATATAGATCTTCAACGAAGTGTAATATAAGCGTAATTTAGTCATAACAAGTTCAGAAATGGTAAAAATGAGAATTTACAATTTCATAATTAAAGTCTCCTTGTACATGCATATGCAACGCTTAAAATGATACAAAAAATATTTCCGTTGAAATTTGAGCCGTGAAGTTTATTTTGAACAAGGAAGTAATAATCAAGGTATGAATATATATAATGTATAAATTTTATTGGTTATGCATTGTATAAGCTTTATTGCATCCTGTAATCGAACGATATACCTCTAATAAAGAAATGTATTCAAGGCAGAAAATATAAAGCTTAATATTTTACTCAGTAGAAGTTTTTGGTTCATCTTTTTTTATTTCTTATTGCACTTCTTTCATACATTAATGTTATTAACTCTCTTTACTAACTTTGAACTCCCAATTTTTGACTTCCTGCTCCCTTTCCCCCTATTTTTTATATTTAGCAACTTAAATATTGCAAAATAACTAGATCGGTTAATAACTCCATCTTGCCTTCACTTTTAGAAAAATGCCGTTTTCTTATAAAATACAGATAAATATAAAAAATAAAAACACTCGTATAACAATCCCATTAAAAAGAGGGGGGGATCTAATTCTTTGATTTTAACACCTATCTCATACTAACCGAAACATTTCTAATAATCCTCGACGACGGATATTAAACCTAGGGTGCTTAAACTTGATCAACTGAGTGCTCGTCACATTTTATTTAACATCTGGAAAGTCACTTGTATGCTGAATTTTAGATGAGCGTTATACACTATTTAATTCTGTATATATAAATTTTCTTAAATATATTTAAAAATGACAGTATTATATAATTATAGGAACTTTTGAAATTTGTGTTTTAAAATATATAAATTTACAATATATCAGAGGGCTTTTGTTCTAAGATGCCTAGTCTATTTCTACTTATTTTATTAATATATTTAATAGTATAGGAGCTTAAATAATATTAATAATACTAATTTATAAAATTAAAAGCACAATGTGATATGCTACTGCACATCGAATTTAAACAAAAAAAAAAAAAACGATACAGGACATTGCTCGGTAGGAATCTTCAATGTTATTGCAAATAAGCAGTTGATTCTGGGATTACTTTTAAATCAGTAGTTCCCGAACTGTTTTGTCCTGACTCTTTACCATGTATTTCCCAAGTGAAATAGCTCTTTACAACTATAGAAAAACAAAATTATAAATTTAACCTTTTCAATAAAAAAATAAAATATAAATAAAACATTGTGATATTCATCTTAATATTTGTTGGAATTATTGCCTTGTGTTTTGAATAAAAACAATATTAATAGATACTAATGAGATGGATGAGTCGGATTTTTTGCGATGAGTTATGTTCGGCTGTATGTGAATAACATTTGAAGGACTGCAAGAGTTCTGATCTGCAGTTGATTCCCCTTTTTTTTTTTGCGATGTGCCTTATAACTAGCTCTAAAAATACATTCTACTGAATCTAAACTGGAAAGCCGTTATCAGCTTCTGTATAGTGTCCCAAACGCAGTATATAAAATCCATATACGTTTTAGTGCCTAGAATTTGTAGTATCCTTGTTGAAACAACTGCTCAGTTGTGAATAGTTCAAAGAGTTGTTCCTGTTACAATATGTGTTCTTCTGCATATGTGAGTTTATTTGCAAAACGCTTCAAAAACCGAATCAATAATTATTGATTGAAGAATGATTTCTAATATTCATTTGAGATCAGAATGAAGAGTTGATGTGGACAATAAGCAAGTAGATCTTCATTTCGTTTTAAATAAGTAGTAATTGTTAACCAGTTTACTTATTGCTATTTATTTCGACTTTCGTATAAATAGATTTTACTTCATATTAAATTTTTAGTGTATCTCTAAATAATTTTTATGCCCCATGTACTTCTTCAATGATAAGACAGACCCCTAAGGGGGTTGGCAGATCATTCATAGAACTACTGTTCTAGATTAATGTATAATGGTCTACAAAATTATATTCTAAAACACAGTTAAGCTCACTCGTCCTGAACTATGTAAAAAACTGAAAAAAAATCTTATAAACATACATAAAGAATTTCAAATATTTTTTTTAATGAAAGCTTGCCAAAGTGGCGGTGTATGTACAAAATTATCTAAAAAAAAATTATTAACCTGAAATATATAAAATTTGGATTAAAAGATGCAGAGTGATGTAATGGATTCGAGAGATGTACAGTAATGTAGTGAACAAATTATCTAATGTATCCATCAACAAATATTCCGATTTTCATTCCAAATATCATTATTCCCAGTACGGAGAAAGGCTATAAAATCTTTGGAGCTATAAAGATTTGAAAAATAATATGAAAGAATATATAACCCACCGCCCAGAAGAAAACCCATGCGTGCATGGAAGCAGCGAGAAGGTAACAGCTCAAGCATAAAATTATATTCCAGAAATGGGTGCCTCATATCGGGAAGTAGTAAGAGTAACTAACACAGTTCGTTGCTTAATTCATACTCAATCCTCTAAAATAGTTACTGAAATTAATCAGGAAGCTCAAGATCAATAAAATATTTATAATTAATCCTCTGACTGCCGAATCGGTATATGAATGGATTCACTCTTACTGATAAAAACGTAGGTGCGCTGTTTCTAATTGATGATTCTAAATTCCAACACAATTAAGTTATGTCTTGATGAATTTATCGCAAGATGCAATTTAGCGTGTTTAGTGAGATCTTTAAAGCACTTTTTTTGTCTTAAATATCAAAAATCATGGGGCTATGTGAGTTCGTAAATTTTAAGTCATAATTCTAAATAAAAATTTATTTTTATTTAAAATGTAGCAACACAAAAATGGAGAATTTTTATATCAAACTAGCATTAATATCGAGCTTTGTTCGGGTTTTAATAAAAACTGATTTAGAACCATATAATTTCTTATTATCGATTTCATGCATACATTTTGCGATATTTTAAATAACCCATATATGCCTAGCATTCCTGTTTGTGATTTTGCCATTTGGAATGAAATTTTATGATTTGTTGAGTCTCCCACATAAATTTACTTTTATGGCAGGAACAAAGAATGAAATAATGCCAAATAGTCTTATCTATTGTATAATTTCATTTAACAATACTGTATTTACAAGAAATACCAAATAAAACTCTTATAAAAAAACCTTTTGTTTATTATAAAACGCATCCCATGATGTTTAAAATGAAATTAGGACGGATTGTAACATTCAAAGTTGATTAAACTTCTTATTTGTGAGAGAGGGAGTGTGGCATTTATAATAACCGTTAAAAAAATAAAATCATGAAAATATATTAAATTTCGAAGCATTTAAACCATCTATATCTATGAATCAAAAGCTCAATGCTGTGTAAACACAAATATATTTGTTTATTGTTTAATGCATTCAGTCTACAGGCTTGGAAATTTTCAAAAATTTCAGAACTGGTTTATGCATAATTTTCTCAAGTTTGCAGAATATAAGTTATAAAATACAGCAATTTCTCCACTACAATTAGAGGATCATGACAAATAAAAAATAGTAGTTTGATATTCTTTTCTTGTAAGGATTTTTCACGAATTTAGTTTACCTATTGTGTTGGATGGTTGTTTGAAATTTAGTGGAAATTAAGTTCGGAAATATTTAGTGAAATTTAGTCCGAAATTTATTTACCTATTATGTTAAAAAGGACTTTATTAACTATTAACACTTTTCTGACCGCTTACGTAAATTAACGTTATTTTAAAATCTATTCATGTTTACTGCCGAAAGGAATTCATATCATTAAAAATTTTATCACTGGTATAAATTCATGTGCTGCAATTTATGTTTTTGAATGCAGCAACATTATCCCATGTATGTATTTGGAAAAGAAATCAGCAATACAAAACAGAAATATAATTTACATAATTCTGTTATTGTTTTATTTGTTATGTGTTTTGATATTTCAATACTTTCGTGGTTAACTTGTTACTAATTAGTTTTTAACATTGCCTTAACGATAAAAGTTTGAGGCTTCAGTATTTCATTATTTTTGCTGTTATTTAATATTACAAGTTAATATTCAATTTCACTAGAATTCAATATTAGAAGCACAAAACATCTACCGGTCGCGAATGTGTGAAGATATTCCTATGAGGATTTATTCGACTAAATGCTAATCAGAAATATCAATTACGGTCAATTAGCAACGTCTACTAAAATATCGCCTCATTCCAAAACGAGGAATGAGTACATCGGGTTAGGGATTTGAGCTCCTCTGTCCGACTGAGTGTAATACAATAAGGGTTAATATCCTTACGCAAATTTCAAGCCTTTCCTAATGAGCTCTGAGTATTCATAATAAGCGTTCACAGGGATGTGAAGAACCATGCTGCACGTTCCCATGAGTTATATCTACGACCTGGAGGAAAGATATCTGGTCATTTTTCTCAGTCACTTCAAACAGGACCCCTATTGACGGCAGGACCCTCAAGACAGCACATATAAGGACCTTAAAATTTCGATATAATTAACACTTTACCGACGAATATCGTACCTTTTTATTCAATAGGTCAAATGTCACTTTTGTGGCGACAAAAAATAATTTCACTGCACCATCAATAGTTTTTTTCTTCAATATGTTTAGATTTTACTATTATTCACTGTTAAACAAACTCGATTTTACGGCTATACTTACATACGTAAACCGTCCATATATATCGGAAATAGATTTGAAAATTTTCGCACTCTCCAAACACATAAAAAAAATTGTGTTTTTTAAAATAATAATTATTATTGTTTTTGAATAAATACTAAAGTTCCATTAAATATATTTTACAATTAACGCTTTATTAATTAACAATTCGTATTGTACATCATATCAGCTTCTGCTCAATAAAAATTGTTGACCCACTGTGAAACCCACTTGAAAAAACATTCGACCTGAAAGGGTTAATGAATTTTCGCATATTGATAGTCATGGGGGTCACCCATAGTCAACAACTGTTATATCAGTAGTGCTGTGGGATTCACGGGTAACTTGCAAAATAAACTGGTTAATTGCTGCCGGTCACATTCTTTGTGTAACCAGCGTTTTTCTGTCACTGTATAAAGTGATAGACGCTGACATTTTGCATATTAATATGATATGAGAATATTATATGAAGAATCATAATGTATGATCATTTGTGGAAGAATGTGTGTAAAAAAAACTCGCTAGGTAAAAACGTTATTTTATTGATAGAAAATACCGAGATTATAGGCCTGCAATTCTGACATTCCCTTACAGTAAGGTCTGAAAATACGACGATAGACTTTTTTCAATCGATATTTAAAAAATTATATCGTGAACAATGTATCAAACTTCATTGATAATAAAATTAAAAAAAATAAAATGTAAAGAGCTATATTACATTGAATTAAAACCACCATTTTAATATTTAATTTTTATATTTTTTATCGTTTTTTTCATATTTCAGCAAGTTTTCTGCCATTCCAGAAAATTTAATTAATATTTAAACAATCCTTTAAAATTGAATTTTCACAAGATAATTTCTGGTATATTAATATTCTTTAAAAGAGGCGTGTATGTGGGAAAATTGTTTTAATATGTTAAAGTATGGATAAAGGGAACAAAAATAAATTATATTAATAGGCTTGATATGCATATACAATGTTTGTACATTTGAATTTCAAGATAGCAGCATTGTTCTGCTTAGCTTCTTAAATAATAGACCAGGTTTTATTTGAAATTCTAATTTTTAGTTGAAAACAGTACTATGTATAAAATGCTATAATAACCATATAAGATCATTAATTTATTATAAATTTAATATGATGTTTTATTTAACAAAGTATTTTAATAGAACATACACTGCGGCAACAAATATTTACACGAACACAACATACGAGAGTTACTCTGAAATTTTTGAGATACGCGAAGACAAGAATTTACAGAAGAAAAATAGCGGTTTAATTTTAAAATACAAAATATTTTAACACAGGAGACGATTTTTTACTGACTTATTTCAATTTGTTTAGCGTAGAATAAATTTTAAACAGAAGAAAAAATGAAGTTGACACCAGAATATTTTCGCTCTATGATTTTCTACGATTTTAAAGCAGGATTAAATCAAGAAGAATGCTTTCAACGGTTGCAATTGGCATTTGGTAATGAATTTC
>CM063504.1:100394451-100404451 GCA_032207245.1 Pardosa pseudoannulata
AAATATCTTCTAAAGTGAATTTTCAAATCTAATTTTGAATATTTTTAAAGTAAAAAATATATAACTCTTGGGCAGAATTACTTTAGAATGGAACAAAAAATGATAGCAGTATTGAATAGAATTGATAAACAAAGTTATTGAAAATAGTTTGTACAAATAATACAAAATTTGGCATTAATCGTCTTATACGAAATAGAATGAAAGTTTTTCTCAGATTTTCTTTTAAAATAGCGAATTATCCTAACAGGATGTCTATCCCATTTTTTCAAATATAGATGAATCACCTTCTAAGGTGAATTTTGAGATATAATTTTGATTCTTTTTAAAGTAAAAAAATATATAACTCTTGGGCAGATTTATTTTAGAATGGAACTAAAAGTGATAGCAGTATTAAATAGAATTTTTGAACAAAGTTATTGAAAATAGTTTGTATGAATAGTTTGTACAAATAATACAAAATTTTGCATTAATCTTCTTATATACGAAAATAGAATGAAAGTTTTGTTCAAAGATTTATTATTAAAATAGCAAATTATCCTTATACCATGTCTATCCCATTTTTTCAAATATAGATGAAATACCTTCTAAGGTGAATTTTCCAATTAAATTTTATTCTTTTTAAAGTAAAAAATATATAACTCTTGAATAGAATTATTTTAGAATGAAACTAAAAGTGATAGCAGTATTAAATAGAATTGTTAAACAAAATTATTGCAAATAGTTTGTAGGAGTATTTTGTACAAATAATGCAAACTTTTTCATTAATCATCTTATAAACGGAAGTAGATTGAAAGTTTCGTTTAAATATTTTTTTATTAAAATAGAGAATTATCCTTACACAATATCTATTCAGTTTTTTCAAATATAGATAAAGTACCTAAGGTGAATTTTGAAATTTAATTTTATTCTTTTAATAGTAAAAAATATATAACTCTTGGGCAGAATTATTTTAGAATGGAACTAAAAGCGATAGCAGTATTAAATAGAATTGTTAAACAATGTTATTGCAAATAGTTTGTATGAATAGTTTGCACAAATAATACAAAATTTTGCATTAATCATCTTTTATAGAAATTAGAATGAAAGATTTGTTCAAAGATTTTCTATTAAAATAGCGAATTATCCTTACGCAATGTCTATTTAATTTTTTCAAATATAGATAAAATACCTTCTGAGGTGAATTTTGAAATTTAATTTCATTCTTTTTAAAGTAAAAAAATATATAACTCTTGGGCAGAATTATTTTAGAATGGAACTAAAAGTGATAGCAGTATTAAATAGAATTGTTAAACAATGTTATTGAAAATAGTTTGTATGTATAATTTGTACAAATAATACAAAATTTTGCATTAATCATCTTATATACGAAAGTAGAATGAAAGTTTGTTCAAAGATTTATTATTAAAATAGAGAATTATCCTTACACAATATTTATCCCATTTTATCAAATATAGATAAAATACCTTCTAAAGTGAATTTTCAAATCTAATTTTGAATCTTTTTAAAGTAAAAAAATATATAACTCTTGGGCAGAATTACTTTAGAATGGAACAAAAAATGATAGCAGTATTGAATAGAATTGATAAACAAAGTTATTGAAAATAGTTTGTACAAATAATACAAAATTTGGCATTAATCGTCTTATACGAAATAGAATGAAAGTTTTTCTCAAAGATTTTCTTTTAAAATAGCTAATTATTCTAACACGATGTCTATCCCATTTTTTCAAATATAGATGAAATACCTTCTAAGGTGAATTTTGAGATCTAATTTTGATTCTTTTTAAAGTAAAAAATATATAACACTTGGACAGATTTATTTTAGAATGGAACTAAAAATGATAGCAGTATTAAATAGAATTTTTAAACAAAATTATTGAAAATAGTTTGTATGAATAGTTTGTACAAATAATACAAAATTTTTCATTAATCATCTTATAAACGAAAGCAGATTGAAAGTTTCGTTTAAATATTTTCTATTAAAATAGCGAATTATCCTTACACAATGTCTATTCAGTTTCTTCAAATATAGATAAAATACCTTCTAAGGTGAATTTTGAAATTTAATTTTATTCTTTTAAAACTAAAAAATATATAAATCTTGGGCAGAATTATTTTAGAATGGAACTAAAAGCGATAACAGTATTATATAGAATTGTTAAACAATGTTATTGAAAATAGTTTGTATGAATAGTTTGTACAAATAATACAAATAATACAAAATGTTGCATTAATCATCTTATATAGAAATTAGAATGAAAGATTTGTTCAAAGATTTTCTATTAAAATAGTGATTTATCCTTACAGAGTCTATCCCATTTTTTGAAATATGGATAAAATACCTTCTAAGGTGAATTTTCCAATCTAATTTTATTCTTTTTAAAGTAAAAATATATAACTCTTGAGCAGATTTATTTGAGAATGGAACTAAAAGTGATAGCAGTATTAAATAGAATTTTTAAACAAAATTATTGAAAATAGTTTGTATGAATAGTTTGTACAAATAATACAAAATATTTCAATAATCATCTTATATACGAAAGTAGAATGAAAGTTTTGCTCAAAGATTTTTTATTAAAATAGCGAATTATCTTTACTCAATGTCTATCCAATTTTTTCAAATATAGATCAAATACCTTCTAAAGTGAATTTTCCAATTTATTTTTGATTATTTTTAAAGTAAAAAATATATAACTCTTGGTCAGAATTATTTTAGAATGGAACTAAAAGTGATAGCAGTATTAAATAGAATTGTTAAATAAAATTGTTGCAAATAGTTTGTATGAGTATTTTGTACAAATAATGCAAAATTTTTCATTAATACATCTTATAAACGAAAGCAGATTGAAAGTTTCGTTTAAATATTTTCTATTAAAATAGCGAATTATCCTTACACAATGTCTATTCAGTTTTTTTAAATATAGATAAAATACCTTCTAAGGTGAATTTTGAAATTTAATTTTATTCTTTTTAAAGTAAAAAATATATAACTCTTGGGCAGAATTATTTTAGAATGGAACTAAAAGTGATAGCAGTATTAAATAGAATTGTTAAACAATGTTATTGAAAATAGTTTGTATGAATAGTTTGTACAAATAATACAAAATTTTGCATTAATCATCTTATATAGAAATTAGAATGAAAGATTTGTTCAAAGATTTTCTATTAAAATAGTGAATTATCCTTACAGAGTCTATCCCATTTTTTCAAAAATGGATAAAATACCTTCTAAGGTGATTTTTCAAATCTAATTTTGATTCTTTTTAAAGTAAAAAATATATAACTCTTGGTCAGAATTATTTTAGAATAGAACTGAAAGTGATAGCAATATTGAAAAAAAAAGGACGATCAAAACAAATTGAGGCAACCGAATAATTTATAGATCTTTAAACTAAGAATACCGAAATCCCCATGAACATAAATTACGATTATTACCACACTGACGTTGAAAATATAGTTATTACTTGGTACTTTATTTGAAGTAGAATACAAAGGCGATAAATATTTATCAGCCCAACATCTTAATTTATGAACACGAAAACGCTAGGAAAAATGTACTTAGTTATCTAAGAAAATATGAGGAAATGAATTATCTGCTAACGAATACAGCTTTTAATCCTTCAAACATTACTTGTTATGAGATATCGTCGAGCAACAAATAATTGGATTAAAAATTGTGAGAAGTGGTGCTTGACTCGCAGCACTAACAAAAAGAAGAAAAAAAAAAGGTAAGTCTTACATTTTGGGGAACATGATAATTGGGATATCTATCAAAGTATTTGGTGTATTGGGAGTTATTAGTTGAAGTTATTAAACTATGTTACTGTTCCCTTACAATATTTTTCCTTAAAGGAGGAAAAAAATGTTCCGTTGGCTTAATGGGCTTTGTGTGTGGGATTATAGAATTGACTCAAGGAGGCACAATGGCACTTTTTGATAGGGATTGCTAATTGCTTTTGTCATGCCTGTGATGCAACTTATTTTAAGCCTACATAATAAACTAATTATCAGTCGTGATTTAGAAAAGCGTAAGAAATAATGCTTGATATTCTGGATGCAGCCATCGCATCCTTAATTAGACTACTTTAAAGGGGTTTTGTTCTAGGATTAATTTAGGAGGTCTTCCTTCATCTTCTAAAATACATTTCTTAGTACAATGAGTATCTATAATAATTTACATAATTAATATATTTCTGTTAATGCTATGAGTAACCTTTTATTACTGTCTAGCATAATAATTTTATTTTTGCCAAATATCACTGTTGTCCTATTAGGGTACTAATTCATACGTCAATACTCAATAATTATACTCAATTTTGTATCTTAAATTTACAGTTAAAAGAATTTGTAGATTATTGTATGTTTCTTTGAAGAGTCCTTTTCCTTTTCGATACAGGAAATATTAAAAGCAATTAATATAAATCACATTACTAATGTTAATTACAAGTATACAACACATCACAGATATTTGTTCCTCTCAAAACTAAGCAGAATAATTCATCTTAGATGGGTTTCATCTAATGACCAGTACTGAAGGAAATCGTATTTGCCTTATTCAAAAATGTTGCTTTTATTGCAAAATATACTGTAACCCTGTTCCCTAAGCAAGTTGCCGAACGATGGCCGATTGGTTAGGGTGCTGACAATCGGTTACGGAGTTCGTGGGTTCGAATCCCACAGTGGCATGGATGTTCGTAGCCGTTCGGAATCGGCTTTAAGCAGTAGG
Organism: Pardosa pseudoannulata; assembly: GCA_032207245.1. NCBI lineage: Eukaryota > Metazoa > Arthropoda > Arachnida > Araneae > Lycosidae > Pardosa > Pardosa pseudoannulata. The sequence continues at coordinate 100,399,177 of CM063504.1, forward strand.
TCCCGGTCTCATTAGCCCTCGTGTTGCAAAAAGTAGACCGTAGCACTCCAAACCAAACCTAAGCAAGTTATGCAATTTTCTTACTTTCAGCAGTCATTTTGGCTATTATTTTTATGTAATGGTTATATAATGGTAAAATGCATAATCTTAAACAGGTAAAAGCAAAATACGCTTATTAAAGGACTGTCATATTATGAGGGCTTGATACATTGTGTCTTCCCTCTCTCTTCTTTTTTCCAACTGACTGCTTTCATTATTGCAATTAACAATAGTTTAATTTAAATTTCAGCATGTATGCATGGCTGCTTTGACAATATCCAAATCGAATTTTATTTCTAACGCATTATCTAAAACTTATAAAACAAGTAGAAAACTAAATACATTAATTTTGAGGCACAAGGTCATTTATTTGTACAGTTACTTCGGTTTCTAACCAGACGCAATCTTTTCATAGCAATTATTCAGAAATTGGGTTTAGTTTTATTTATATAATATTAAAGAGATATTTTGTGTTCTCTTTCATTTCAATATATTTGCATTTTACTCGCTGCAATATGCTAACCTAAAGATTAGGTTTCATTTCACATAATCCTTTAGATTCGTAAAGATTATTTAAATATCGTAAGATTATTTAAATATATTTTACTGATAAAATATAATATTACTATACTAATTATATACTGATTAAATATATTTTACTGATTTTTTCAACACTGTGTTTTCCGTATACCACAAAAAATGGCAAGTTGTCATTTTGATCTCTGTATTTTACGATTCTCTATTCCAATTTCTAGTATATTAGTTATTAAAATTAATATTTACATTTTGATCTCGAACGCAGTTCCTGATATATTTATAATATTTATGTTTATGAAAATACAAGGTACACATAATTTCTTGTTGATAAAATACAGTGATTATATAAAGCACAGTATAAAAAAGATATTTACCAAACGTTTTCATTTATCATCTGCTACTTCCAGAATTTAATCTATAGTTACTCACCTACAGTTATGTCATTTGCTTTATAAAGTACATAGGTTTTAATACCTGATAATTTGAAGATCAATCTGAAGTCTTTTGGATGTTGTTAAAATCAAATCTAGGTTAAATATTTAATTGCTTTAAAGCCATCGGAACCCACTATTTCGTATAAAGTTACATATCGTAGAGCACATATTGTTTATTAAAATATCGGTATGCTTTGGGTTGGTTTTAAGCCTTACAGTCTACTTTTTACTTTTTTTTCCTACACGAGGGCTATTGAAATCGGGATCTACTGCTTAAAACCAATCCCGAATGGTTACGAATATCTATGCCCGAGTGGATTCGGAACCACGAAATTTGACACCGATGAACATTGCTTTACATATTCAGCCATCGTTCGGTCTACCTTCAGGAATGAAATCTATCACACTTTTACAGAGTGTATGAATTTGTTTTGATTTATTTTGATGGGTAAATTAATACTCGTAAATAATTTTTGTGTTCTATATACATATAAAACTTTTCTTTGCTGTGTCATAAAGATGTTAAAACGATAATACTTCCTCTTAAAAAAATTAAAAAGTAATAGACGCTTATATTGTATAAGTTTGTGATATAAAAACTGTTTTTAAATCATCTGTTTTCATTAATTATTGACTTTGTAAGTAGTTACAAACTGTTTAACTTTTAACGACTCTCTACCACCATTTTAATTAACTGACATTCAGCGAACATTCAGCAAACAAAACATTCACCGAAACCCTTTAGCCATTTATGTATCAATTTATGCTTCATTGTGTTTTTGATCTGTTTCCATTTTTTTCTGACATATTTTAACGCTTTCCTGATAATGAATTCACTCCCTTTTTCTTACATTCAGCACGATACCTGGGGTCGGAAACTATTGTAAGTGGTTTTTAATAGAACTGCCGCCTGAATACTACAATTTCATGATAAAAATAAAAAGAACTCGCTGAAGTAATAACTGTACTTAACGCAGTCAAAAAAAAAAACAATATAAAAAGCGATCGGAATAGAACGGCAGAAAAAAAATCCAGATAATTTCTGTTTAGTAGTTTTTAATGCCTCAACTCGTGACATAAAAACATTTTATTTCCTTTTGATAAATGCCATTGTTCTTCATTCAAATCATGAAGTTCCTACTTTGCAAGATATCAGTAGTTATTAATTTTTGTGCTCTGTGGTGTAGTACAGAGTGTCCCAAACTTCTACATGTGCGGTTCGGCCAAAAAAAAAAATTAAATTAAAAATATTTTATCGACCAGTGTCCGTCAAAATCAAAATAAAATTATAAAGATGTGTTTTATTACTAAAGCTAATGGATAACAGTTTTAACAGGGCAACATTTAGAAATGTAACAATAGCATTAAAGCTACTACATTCTTAATTTTACATTATTTACATTCTTAATATTACAGGAGATATATTCTTCTCTTTATGAAAGCAACTTAATCTTCTTTAAAAATCCATATTAGCCATATTAGTCAATCAATTTTTTACCTTTTGCTTTATTAGCATTATAATGTAGTGTAACAATGTATAAGATTGTGAAACATTAACCGCGATCACGTTAAACGGAGTTCATTATATATATATATATATATATATATATATATATATATATATATATATATATATATATATATATATATATATATATATTATGGAAAAACTACATAGCCACTTTCTTCCATTACGTCCATTGTTTTTTAACATACCATCGCTGATGTGACAATCAGAGTTGACATTAAGATTTTGATGGTTTGTGTTTAGGTTATTTTTTTCTATTAATAATATATTTTGTAATTACTTGAATATACATATATATATTATATATTGTAGATTTCTGAAACTATTACTCAAATTTTAAGTTTATTTTTTAGGTAAAAATGTTTTAATATATTCATCGATCCCGCACGCATACGGGGAAGTTCTTATCTGACATGTGTTTGGCAGCGAAAGTGTTAATGGAAAAGATTATGTAAATTCTTTTCCAGAAGAAAGCTTAACAAGAGAGTTAATCTATTGATATAAAATGCCAAGACGGAAAATGCCCTGCTCTTCACTTAGAATCGATAAACCCAAACTAATGCAATCGAAGTTTGATTAATTAACCACCAAGTAATTCTCATCCCAACTGAAATCTTCGAGAGAAGTAACTAATATAATCAGCAGAATTTAAAACTTTATGAATAAATATGGTGGAATTTCTACGGTTAGTTTCGCACATCAAGCAATTAAAATAGTCCATAAGTAATTAGGAGACAGAAATATCCCGATTAACCCGGTCGAAAGCATGTAAGCGCAACCATCCTTAAACAAGCATGCGCATTAATTAAATCCAAAATTTAGTTGAATGACACTCGGGAAATCCCTCATCCAAAATATTCTTACCTAAGTACGTTTTAGAGGAGACTTAAATTTCGTCAACGCTTCTAATTTCATTAAATCATAGTAGTTCAGCAGACGTTGAAATTTCAAGAGTCTCTTAATTTCCTTCCGGGAATAGACGAAAATTCAATAATTTTAAGATATTTCGATCATCACCTAACCTTTTAAATCGAAATAATTTTAACTGCTATGAATGTACGTTTAAAGATACTGTTTTGCTGCATTAATACAAAGCGATGGTATATCAAGATACTTTCACGTAGATCGGTTTTCATCAGAGTAAAAATTTTAATATCAATTGTTTCTTTTCAAATATTTAAAATCCATAGTAAATAATAATCTGAAAACGTTTGAATCAATAAATGTAGATCATAATTTTGGATTTATTTTTGTGTTATTTTTTTCCAGGATTTTAATCTGGTATTAATAATCCCCTATATAATAATAGTCTAAGCTGTCTGTCCGCGATTTTCTGAAGCGGTTGTACCTGGAATGGATACAGGAATCCATATTGGATTTTTCATGAGTTAGGGTTATCAAAATTGAAAAAAGATCGAAATCCACCCCATCCCCCTTTTCGAGAGTATAATGCTATTATTTCAAGCCTTATCCTCCCTCTTATTCTATACAAAATTCATTCTTCATAGGATGGCAAAGGCGGAGAGTAATATTTAAATTTCTGTACTGTTTCTACTTGAACGAAAATTGGTACGAATAAGCTTCGTATCACAGCGAATAATACTGCCCTCTTTAAAACGTTCGAAATCCACCCCGTCCCCTTTTCCAGCGTTTAATGCCATTATATCAAGCCCCATTTTAAGAGCAAGCGATTAAATTTATCAATTTATCACATAATAAATAGGTAAAAATAACAATTTTTTTCTAGCCTTATGACATCATTCCTTTAACCATCTCATTTAATCATTTCTTATTTTAAATTATTTAAATATTTTCTGCATTATTTCCATACGTTTTATCACTAAACTTAGATATTACATAAATAATTTTCTTTTTTATTTGACTTAAATAATAGATACATATGTGATACATATTTGACTTAAATAATAGATACATATGTAATAGTACATATGTGATAATTTTAATCGATTATTTTTGTTGAATAGTAATTCTCAGCCAAAAAAACAAACCATTTTTTTACCTGCCTCATAGGGTACTTTACAATTCTGGAAAATTAAAAATTTTACTGATCCCGTCATATGACGGGCTATATGCTAGTGTATAATAAAGACTTACTTTGCGAATAGTTCTAAGGAATTAATAGTTGTTATTTAACTCAAAACCTACAGCTTTTGATTATTATGTTATACAATAAGATACAATAAGATAAATAAATGCATCTTATAATATATCATTTTATAATAATATCATCAAAATAGCAGTAATGTACAATTTCGTATTACTATTATTTCATACTTTCGAACTAACTGTATGCATATAAATGTGAACTAGAGAATAAGAGTTTGTTTCATAAACGACTTTCTTTAAAACGATTTTTAACTAAATTTTATATTCGTTAGATACTTTATTCAGACGATGAGAGTAATAATGGAAATATATAACATTCCAAATAACCAAAAAACGTGACAAAATGATTAACTATAACTTTCTGTGGAACAAAAAGGGCAGTAAATGAGTTATTAAACATAGTAAAATTGTTTTAAAAAATATAGTACTCATTTATATACAGACATTTCATATATTATGTCCATTTATATATTGGGTCTTTTAATAGATGAACTTACATAAAACTTTTTTGCTTCTCAGCATTTTCCAAATGCAAATGATAGCTGAAGTAAAAATTCAAAAGAATATATTTATCATTTTCCAGATACATTATTACCCTAAGATAACTTGA
>CM063504.1:100407906-100410406 GCA_032207245.1 Pardosa pseudoannulata
GAAAGTTTACAGTTTTATGACAGAAAGGAATGTTAAGTGGAAAATACTTCGTTGATTAAACCATTTAGAGGCTGGGAAAGATATTTAAATGAATTAAAATTGGAGAGAGGAGGCTTTTGAAGAAATATTAAAGTTAAATAATTTTGATATATTACAGATCCCCCCCCGAAAAAAGAGAAAATCGTCTCGCTGATGGGTGACATTTTCACAACTTATAATAGTACAAATATATGATTATCAAAATTTTTTACAAGAAATTGTAACATTAAACGAATAAATTTAGTGTAGAAGAGTCAGAACTGTCTTTCTAGTGTCAGAATTGGAGACATCAGGGTTACAGAGTCAGAAGCTTGGTCTGTAACTCATCATAAGTAATTCCACACCATCACATCAAAATTTAAAACTATCAAGTTATACCGTTCCTCTGACTCTCCTGCACCATCACAAAATCTCTATACAGAATCAATATATAAACAACTAAACAATGAAAAGATAATATACAATGAATATAAACAGAAACAAAATAATACACGCAAATGAAGGTTTACAGTAAACAAGTATTTAAGAAAGTTTATCATTATGAAATTCAATATTTTTCCTAAGCAAAACTTAACTCAAAATGTTCAAATTATGCTTTATTAAAATTTTACTGAAATAAACTTTGGAGAAGGAAAATGGCTGTCCTCTGTGGTGACCAACGTGAAAATTGTTAGTGACCCCGAGGGTGCTCACACAAAACGACAAAAGGTTCATCCCTCTGTGGGAGGCGACTACCTATTGTTTTTGTGACAGGGCTCTCCGACATTATATTTGTGAACAACATTTTGAAACCTTTTTTTTTCTCTACCAAAGATCAGAGGTATGCGGGTAACAGTTTCCCACATCGTGATCAGCTACAAACGTTACTCATCTTCAGTGTGAAAAAACCGAAACACAATAATCAGATTGAACTTCAAAAATATCTCGGAGAGTGGAAGGGGCTTGCCTCGAAGGCGATGACGGAATGACCGTTCATGACCTAGAGAAAGCTGAAGAGCAAAACGACAAAGGACTCGCCTAAGCTATCCCTTGACTTTGCAGAGGGTCTCTCCGGAGTTAAATATTAGAAAAAAATTAATTCCACACTGAAAATCAAACTGAACTTCTCTTCGAAACATTGTTCATTTGTAAGTTTTAACTATCCTGTATTTAATTCACATTAGGAATTTAGACGTAAAAACTGCATTATCTCTTAAATTTCAATCACATTTTCATACTTAAAATGAAAACATTACCTATTCTATGAAAATTCTCCTAATTATTCAAATTAGATATTCCTTGTATTGTAAACATTCACTTACTATTTTTTAAATAACACACCATGAATTAAGAGAATAAAAAACACATTTATAGTTATTATGAGAAACTACGAATACAAAAATGTAAAAATATAAAATAGTTGAACACTTTAAATCAAATAATTTTTGCAATTCACTTTTAGAAAGCAGGATCTCAAAGTTACTATGTCCAAAATTTATATTATCAAGATTCTCAAAAAACATATGTTTAGAAATAATAGTAAAATATGAAAGTCATAAAAATATTTCAAACTGAGTATTTTTTAGGTTCACTGCAATTAATAAAAAGCAAAACTCAAAAACGATGAATTGCAAATTGGCTAAATATAAAAAGTGAATACTATAATAAAATATAAAAAACACAGATATCTAGAATCTTCAAGTTCGTAATCATCAGAGCAGTCCTTCAAATCAAACCCGTAATTCCAAAACACACTCAGCAAAAGTATCAAAACAACAATTCAACTCACGACTGTCGACACATCTGTTTACTACTGTATAAATCCCGTTCACAATTGTACCGTCAAAACAACTTTTACATTTTACGTCCGAACATCACATGAAAGCATTTTAAAAACTCCTGTAATTCAGGTCGAACCGAAACTGCCACGTCGTTATAATTTAGAGGTCACAATCAAAATTTTCAATGTGCACGTGCTTTTTCGCTTTCCAATTTCTCTATTGATCAAGCTCACAGACACTCCATTCGTTGGACTGAAAGTTTTCTTCCTCGCGTGCTATCGAATTTTAATAACTTTATTTACTTCGTTCTTAAAAAATCGCCCATCTCAAAATACTATTTAAATTCACCTAAAATCAAAATTTTAAATTTCTAACTAAATTATTAAATTAACCTGGGAGTTAACACACAAAATTTTCAAACCACATTTAAAAATAAAAATGTTATTATATTTTAGAATAATTTATGTAAACAAAATTTTTAAATGAAACCCCCGAACATCGTAAATCACTAATACAATATAAATATCAATTTCTAATTTAAATATTTTTCAAAATTTTCAATGAGTTTCAACATGAATTTTAAAATCAAATGCAATCAATATTTATTAAAACAATTTCTCTTAGAAATGGTAAATAGAAAAAATAATTGAAAGTCCTGCTGTTTGATTGTTCACAAAATTAAGTTTCTTGATTCTTGTTTA
>CM063504.1:100415406-100417906 GCA_032207245.1 Pardosa pseudoannulata
TTCGGCAATATGTAAGGATCACCAATAACCTCCATTTAGCTTACACAATAGCTTATTTTGGGATTTACACATAACTAAGCTTCGATATTTCCATACAAATATGCTTCAAATTTAAATATTGGAAAATAATTTGTTGATTTTGAGTTAAGCCCCTTCGTTTCAGTCGCATTTTTTCATTAGATTTTATAAGACCACCCTGTTAGTAAAAATAATTTTCTTTTAGATTTTAGAGTCTTATATAAGTAGCATTTTTATTCAATAACTACCTTGCGTTTCCCACTAAATTACTTGAGGGCATGAATAAAAAATTTTAAGTTTATGTTAACATAAAATATATAGAGAGTTTACTAGCGAAAATTTTGCTAACTGATGTCAAGAAATTTAGTAACAGGTAAGAATCTCCATGTCTTCTCTTTATGTGTATTTTACCTAAACAATTTCGCATAAAAATATATTAGGAGAATTAACACTATTGGTTGTTTTTAATTAATATCTCCATTAAATTTGGTTCTACAATGATGAAACATGATGAAGTCAGTTCGAAATATTTTATAAATCCATGAATACATGTCCTAACTTCAAAATCCAGTGCGCATTTGAAGAGTGTACAGACATACGGAGCAGATTTGATACTATTTACATGAAGTCATAACTAAAATTTAACAGAGCGATTTAAAATGAATTATTAAAATAAATAGGAATAATTCAATGGAAATAAAAATTAAGTAAAACAGAAATGAAAAAATAGGTAATTAATATAATCTTGTGTCGAAACAACATATATTTAGCAAAAAATGACGATTTAGAATAATATACTTATAATGCGTAAAACGGAAAAATATTTTTATATATTATCATAAAAATACTATTAAAGAGATATTGAGATAAAAATGTAGAAAATTTAAAAGAGAATAAAATAACGCTAAACTATTCAAATCCAGTTCAAAGATACTCGAAATGGATATTTAAAGTTTCAAAGTTAAAGTTACCTTGTATATATATGGGCACATTACGCTAGTGAAAACAATTTGAAGGAGATTTGAAATGGAAACTTAAAATTTCAAATTTAAAGTTAACTTGTATATTAGTAGAGACATGATGTTGCAAATAGTCAAAATTGATCCAAGCATAGTCTAAATAGTCATTTTCGTTTAATCTGAACTTTTCAAAATTTTCCCGATTACATTACTTTTTTTACTTACTAGAAGGTAGTAAAAAGGATCCTTTCAAAATAAATCTCGAAATTTATTGCTAGATTTAAAATTTAAATTAAAAAAATAATAGTAGAAAAGAAAATTGTAAAGTATATATTCTGCTCTTATCTTACACATTACGTTAGTAAAAACAATTTGAAGGAGATTTGAAATGGAAACTTAAAATCTCAAATTTAAAGTTAACTTATATATTCGTAGAGATATGATGTTGTAAATAGTCAAAATTGATTCAAGCATAGTCTAAATAGTCATTTTCGTTTAAATCTGAACTTTTCAAAATTTTCCCGATTACATTACTTCTTTTACTTTCTAGAAGGTAGTAAAAAGGAGGCTTTCAAATTAAATCTCGAAATTTACTGCTAGATTTAAAATTTAAATTTAAAAAAAATATAGTAGAAAAGAAATTTGTAAAGTATATATTCTGCTCTTATCTTACACATTACGCTAGTAAAAACAATTTGAAAGAGATTTGAAATGGATACTTAAAATCTCAAATTTAAAGTTAACTTTTATATTCGTAGAGACATGATGTTGTAAATAGTCAAAATTGATTCAAGCGTAGTCTAAATAGTCATTTTTGTTTAATCTGAACTTTTCAAAATTTTCAAGATTATATTACTTTTTTTACTTACTAGAAGATAGAAAAAAAGAGGCTTTCAAATTAAATCTCGAAATTTATTGCTAGATTTAAAATTTAATTTAAAAAATATAGTACAAAAGAATATTGTAAAGTATATATTCTGCTCTTATCCTACACATTACGCTAGTAAAAACAATTTGAAGGAGATTTGAAATGGATACTTAAAATTTCAAATTTAAAGTTAACTAGTATATTCGTAGAGACATGATGTTATAAATAGTCAAATTGATTCAAGCGTAGTCTAAATAGTCATTTTCGTTTAATCTGAACTTTTCAAAATTTTCCCGATTACATTACTTCTTTTACTTACTAGAAGATAGAAAAAAAAGAGGCTTTCAAATTAAATCTCGAAATTTATTGCTAGATTTAAATTGTTGATTTTGAAGTTAAGCCCCTTCGTTTCAATCGCATTTTTTCATTAGATTTTATAAGACCACCCTGTTAGTAAAAATAATTTTCTTTTAGATTTTAGAGTCTGATATAAGTAGCATTTTTATTCAATAACTACCTTGCGTTTCCCACTAAATTACTTGAGGGCATGAATAAAAAAATTTTAAGTTTATGTTAACATAAAATATATAGAGAGTTTACTAGCGAAAGTTTTGCTAACTGATGTCAAGAAATTTAGTAACAGGTAAGAATCTCC
>CM063504.1:100422906-100430406 GCA_032207245.1 Pardosa pseudoannulata
TAAAACTAGCTTGATAAAATGCAATAAAATCAGAAATAAAAAAAAAATTAAAAGAAAATGTATCGGAAACATTTCTTTCGCGAGAAGTCATCTTATCAAGCTTTTTTACATAAACTACAAGCTTTCAGCGGTTTTCGAGAAATATGCATTTGAATTGCGTGGGATCCTTAATTCTAGAAGAAGTGTTTGATAAAGAAAACCCCGAAATGTGAATTTTGAGATGGTATAATCCTTCTGACTTAAAGTACCTGCTTTTGTTAAAAACTACCCTCATGCATTATTCAGCTCAGAATTCGTAATATACTTTTGTATGCTTTCGCAATTTCAGACCATAGATATAATATTAAAATATTTCTTAGTTATTTAGGCATAAAGGAGAAAATATTTCAAACATATAGAATTCTATTCTTCTTCTCCTGAAGATAGTTTGAAAAAGTAATAATTTCTGTCAATATTTCATAAGCATTTTAGGAATATTTTCTTTTATCCAATATCAAGGATGAAAGTGTGAGAAAGGAAGATTGCAACAGTGTAGGGGTGATAGAATAACAAAACACATGGGAAAAATTATAGTTTATTAATCAAATGAGTAAATTTTGTACAAAACAATATTAAAAAATAAATAACGATATATGCATTAAAAGCTTATTTAAGCTAACTATGATGGATATACAAGCCCAGTGGCTTTGGGGTAGCGCTTCGAGCTTCGATGACACAGGTCCGAGGTTCGATCCTTGAACTGGGAAAAGTTGACTCAGCCTTTCATCTCTTCAGTGGGTAGACAAACTGAGGATCAAGCATGCTTGAGAAGTAAACACTGGGGGTTCCACGTAAGGTTGACCATCTAACCGAAACATATGCTTCTCACCCCAGGGCCCTTGGTCTTGGAAACGTAGATTGGAACCGTAGGTCCTGACCCCCTAGGGCTGTTGCGCCGAGGAGTTTAGTTTATATATATATATCTGTATGTTTGTGTATGTATGTATGTATGTATATATATGTCGGGGTCCAGTAAACGACACTAGAGTCCTGACATCAGCTTCATATCTTTATTTAAATTCACTCACACTCTACTCAACAATGGCGTCTCATATTGGCGCCCAACTGCTAACAAAGGCAGTTTTCACTGCTTCGACGAGCCACGTCTGACCGTGGACAGTGCATCCTGCTCTCTCTCTGCCCATATCACTGCGCGTGAGCCGTACTTATGTGACTAATAACGCGAGGCGCGTTACTCCCATTAAAAGAATCCCTAATTAAAATCTCTTAAATTACTCTATATTTTAAATCCTGACATATATATATATATATATATATATATATATATATATATATATATATATATAAAATTCTTTTGTGCACCTGTTTGTAATAGAATTACTCCTAAACGACTGGACTGATTTTGATGAAATTTTGTGTATGTCATTTAGTTGATTCGAGTATGGTTTAAATCGACAATTTAATTCGATAGACATTTTTCTTTATTAAAAATCCAGAATTGCGCTCTTATTGAGATTACTATTGATATTATTGAGTAAATATGATGGTTATTCATGATAATTTACTTTCCTTTTGTTGTAGTTTTTCTGTCGTTTAAAGCGGACATTGGTAAACGAAGTAACACACTGAATGATAAAAACTTACGACGTGTTAACATTTCTGAGAGCCTTATCAGCTCAATAGAAAACATCTCAGCATCTGATAATAGGGCCAAACAAAGGCTGTATGAGTAACGTTCTGCCATCTTGTAAGGCTTTCGTGGGTTTGAATCTCACAGCTGGAATCGATATTCGTATCTCTTTTTCAGTTTTGAGCAATAGATCTTGGTATCTTTAACCTTTGTGTAACAAAATGGTAGTGCTACAAATAAACAAAACCTTAAGGTGAAAGTTCTTTTTGTATTCTCAAAATTTAGGGTCATTTTAAATTCTTAGCATTTTTATAATTCTGTACCAGTTTAAAAAATTGTAAAATTAAAATTGATATAAGTTAAATACATAAATGTACTTCTATATTGATTTCAATTTTATATGAAACTTTACTTTATTGTACATTTTAACTTCATTTACACCTGTGCATATTCTTTCGATCCGGTGGTTCAGTTGTGTTTTCATCTGGTTCACTTTCTGTTCAGATTTAATTCGTGGTTGTTTACACCTTAATTACACAATGAACAACCAACGGATTAGTTTTGCTGCTTTATTTACACGCGCTATTTACAGGTACAGGGGGAGAGCTTATAGCCCATCCTTTCGCTTCGAAGGTTACATTCGATCTCTCTGTCCAAGCGGGGTTACAAAAATATTCTCAGTAGCGCCATCTAGTATAGTACTAGTGGGCTATGAATTTCCTACAACACCAATATTGAAGCATTTACTAAATTATAAAACCGGTTTTAAAGGTCTATACTAGTAGAAAACTTTTGATTATGTGTTCCTCCCCCCTTCCGTCAACAATTTTGGTCCCTAACAGGACAAACTTACTAACTCAGATTTCTATCAGTTTTCTGCATCAGTTCTTCAGTAATGACAGAAAATGAGTCTATCGCTTCTTATCTTGTATATTTGTAAGTCATCATGTACCCTGGTGCCGTCAACTTTGAATGTTCATACAGGTTTTCTGAGCATTTCTTCTTTCAAGGATTTTACATACATTTCACTGGTCCGTTGAGAAATTTCCTCTTTCTTCACATTTTTTGCAATAAAAATGAGGTCATATAAGGAGAGTGAGACAAGGCATATTTTCCAATCGATTTTAATTGATTGAGGAATTTTAGATACTCACAAATAGACTTCAAAACTATTGTAACGTCACGGGATCCTCGGGTAGCGTGTGGATGTCGAAGTGGTTATGACACGACGTACAGCTTAGAACAATAACAACGTTTGTTCTTGATTTAAATGGAGTTATGCACAAATTTTCCGAATGGATATTACAAGGCTCAAATGAGCTGGTGCAGATCTAAATGTCCTAGGTGCAAAGCGATCTTAAAAAGACAATCTGCTGACAGATGCCGAAAGATACCGTTATACAGGGGGTACAACTGTGTTTCCTTGACTTCCACACAAAACTGGTGAAAAGCTCTCCACAAAAAGCCAATCGCCAACAGTCGAACCTCCGTTCGTTCTCTCCTGCGAAAAATACGCACGGCCTGACATTCCCCTTTCTTCTATTCCCATTGACTTTTCCTTTCGGCGTCGCTTTGTAGCCTCTGATTGGTTCCTTCGTTGGCGGCTCACAGTCTGATATTTTGTCTTCTCGTCCGAGCTTCCAATGACCTCGGACATCTCAAGGCGTGGTCGAAGCCAAAACCCTTTGTAGTATAGTGCCAAAACCCAGACAGAAATTCGCCTTGACCTGGGCTTTAACAACACCTCTTTGTGAAGCCAATGGGGTGTAGCAACGTCCCACTATCGACTTCACACCGGATGACGTCTGTGCATAGTCAGTAGTTACAGATACTCAATGTCCATTCACATAATAGCCTAAAATCATGCCTCGAATTTAACAGTAAAATCGACATGACTTTGTTAAAAATCTATAAACTGTATTTTAAACTATAGAGGAAATTATACTTAATGATATTAATATAATTTATCGAATAATGAAGTGATGTATCTTTGGCTGTAACTTTTAACATTGCAGAAGTAATATAAATTCAGTCCATTTTAAGTATAAAGGATTTTAAAGAATAAAAATAAATCCGATTATAGAATACTACACATCTTTATGAAATGCTGTTCGTTCATGTAATTGTTCTGAGACAAATTTAGTATTTTTGCTCGTAAAGTAAGTGTCATCTTTTTAATTTTTAAGTATTTCTGAATTCAACATAATGGAAACGTCAAAATGACTTTCTTAAAAATATCTAGAGATTATTTCTAGATGATTTTATTGAATTAATATATTTTGTCGAACATTTAATCGCTGGGTACATTTGTTTTACATTTATTAAATTCACCAAAAGAGATTTTATTTCCGTTCACTTTTAAGCTTAAATAGTTTTATAGAATTAAAAAAGCAAATGAAATTATAGAATCGTATTCAGATTTATTCTGCTTACCATTTATTGACTACATTTTAACAATGTCATTTATCACGAAAAAAAGAAGAATGTTATATATAGCAAAAGTTAAATGCTCCATTACTTTCTGTATCCACTCTAAAAAATGAAAAATACCCGATTTTTATCCTTCTACATCTTCTTTTATGATATTTCTCCACTTTTGCTTTATATTTTACCGTCCTTTTACAATGTGATTTGACTTTTATACATACAGAGTTCTTTTTTTTAAAGGGCGAATGCGCATTCAAAGGCTTTCAACCAAACTCCATTTCATACAAATTAAATCATGCGCCCGTATTGTCTTCCATTCCGTCAAATCTGCAAAGGTGAAAGTTAAAAGCTTTCACTTGCTCGAATGTCAGAGAACTGATTAAATAAAGAGAAGGCGCTTCGCATTAATGTACGATAAAGCAAATAGAGCCGAAGAATCTTGTTTGCTTAAGGAGATTAAAATTTTCCATAATTTGAAGCAATGCCCGTTAAATCCCTTGAAATGACTGCGTTGCTATAAATTTGAATAATAGTTTTATTGGAACCTGCATAAATTCACTTCCAAAGAATAGCATTGCATTAAAGATTTAAATCCAAATTAAGTGTTTTCACTTCAACCCATTTTTAAAGCGTCTTAAAAATTGGAGTTATGGTATTTCTGACGTTACTAGTATTACATTGTGTGGCCATTTTGAATACTGTGTTATAAAACGTCATATTTCAGTATTATAGTAGTGTACGCGTAAAAATGTCTAAAGGATCTAAAGTTAGAGTTTGTCAGGCAGGACCGTTAGTATTAGTAGTAAGAATGATCTTCACACTTAACTCTTTAGAAACGTAGGTTTCGGTAATGTGTTTAACCCCTTCTGGTATGATTTAATAATGAAAAACTGTGCATGAAATAACCATTTAATTTTTATTTAAAAAACTTGTTTTATTTTACAATTCTTACATATTCTTAATTAAAATCCACTTTTTACATAGTGTTAAATAATATCAGAAACAGTAAAATTAAGAAAATATCAAAGCAAAACATTAATAAGGTATACAGATAATAGTCTTCAAGCTAGTGGTACTTTTCAAAACAAAGTGCAAAGAAATTCTTAATTGTTTACACCGCCAAGTAGTCTCACTTTTAATTTGATTCTTGTAACACACACGGCATTTCTTAGTAGGTTTTCTTTTATTCTGACTCATTAATTTGGCAATGACTTGTACCAAGTAAACAATATGCAATAGTGACTTGTGATTTTCACAAGTGATAAAAGTGTTGCCAAATTCAGTACACTAGAAATTTTAAACTAAATTAATTATCATATTTAACAGTAACTTTAATCGCATGACGAGTGTAGTTCGTCATTGTGCGGTATGGAATGAAAAACTAATGATGAGCTAGACTCGTCATTTTACCGGAAGGGGTTAATAACATTATTACCAACTACTTCGTTACGGCTGGTTTCGGAATTCGGACATGGCTGTTAACGATATTAAACAAATTAAACGGGACTTATCTCTGTTCTCGTGTCGAGAATGGGAATGTACATCCTTTCTCTACTATAAGCTGCAGTTTTTTCAGCGAAATTAAAAGGATCCCAATAAGTTTCTTGTGAGCTATTAAAAACGTATCGAAACAAGGACATATGTTATAAAGAATTAAAAGAATATTTATATCTTTTAGTATTTTTCTTCTATGTAAACTTTGCATTTTCTTTTGCAAGTATTTAAACTTTTCAAGTATACATTTTTCTTCAGTTTTTCCTGTACTCAAGACGTTAAGAAACCAGTTGTGTTTGGACATGGGAGTTATAAAAAACATTTTATGGCTTAGAATATTTCAATATACTGCATTCTAAAGCCTGACATATACTAATAATTGCTATGATTGCGAACGTCAAAATAATTTTTTTCATACTTTTCACGAGCTAGTTAGACTATAGCAAACTCCTTAAAGATGATGCTAAACTGACATAATCCGTTGCAATAGCGGTATTCAAATCGTGAACTACGCTACCAAAAATCATAAGTTTTTTTTTCCTCCGATGTTTTGATATTTATAGAAAAATCAATATAAATACTGAATATATTTGAACTTAAGAAGATTCTAAAGAATAAATAATTAATAATAGACTTTCTAAAGTATAAAAATCTAATAATAGAAGAAATTAAGGAGAAATATTATCATTATTCAACAATGGATTTAGAAACCTGTTTAGAAAGTGTTTATTATAACAAAGAAACATATTTAAGTTTTCAAATTCCTTAATGTGATTGAAACCTGACATTTCATATATACGACTCTAAA
This sequence comes from Pardosa pseudoannulata, assembly GCA_032207245.1. Taxonomy (NCBI): domain Eukaryota; kingdom Metazoa; phylum Arthropoda; class Arachnida; order Araneae; family Lycosidae; genus Pardosa; species Pardosa pseudoannulata. Next base: position 100,429,266 of record CM063504.1, read on the forward strand.
AATATATAATACGTTGGAAATGCAGGAAACAAAAAATATATTTAAAATATCAGCTTTATACCATAGAATATTCGTACGGGGTCACTACGATCTCTCCAGTTTTTCTAGTTTAAAATTCCTGAAATGCGAAGGATGGTCAAATAAAAAAGAGTATTTAATAAACTAAAAAATCAAATGTAATTTAAAATTAAAAAATTTCCAAATTTTTAAAATGTAAGAAAAATTTATAAACTGTAATACTAAGAAAAGTATTTAATAAAAGTATTTTTCGACACATAAGAATCTAAAATATGAGCGTAAAAGATGTAAAACCTTAAAATTTATCAATTTCGAAAAATAAATACACTGTTTTAAGTGGATGAGGAAATATGCTAATAGTACACTATATTCTTGTTATATTTTAAAAATATTAAAGACGAAAAATTAAACTGGCATGAAACTTCCCACCATAGCGATTGTACTTAAGTATAATGAATTGTACTTAAGTTATAATGAATGTATATAAGGTATATGTGATAAAATTATAAAGATAATACATTATGCTTATCCTTGCAATAATTCTAGTACAGTTAAAGTACTCAAATGCGAGAAAAGGGAAATACAATACTACTTTGCAAAACAGAATGTACCATAGAATTTAGAATTTAAATTTTGAGATTTTTTTAAATACTAAAAAAAATGAAAACTGACAATTTAAAAGCATTTTTGCGCAAGAAAATTTAAGATAGGACAGTGTTTAGCAAATTTAAAAGGCACATAAGCTTAAAATTTAAGAATTTATCATATTTGAATTTAATATTTAAATAGAGTACATTTAAATTTAAAAATTTAAAAATAAAAGTATGTAAGCAAAATTAAGAAAAAAAATTTTCTCCACTCCTATTTTGCACATAAATTAAATTTTTTTAACTTAGATTTTGTTACCTTGAGCAAAGGATTGACATAAAACAAACAAGAACTTAGTTATCAAGAAGCAATAAAATTTTCAAGCACCGTCGCAAATTATCTTCGAAGATCGTTAAAACGTTAACTGTGACGTAAAAATAAACTTTGAAAACAGAATCATAAAGAATGATCCAACGTCTCTTAATTCTGTAAAAGCTAAGGCATTAAGTTCCTGTCAAGCCAATACTTGAGTCCT
>CM063504.1:100440406-100445406 GCA_032207245.1 Pardosa pseudoannulata
AGAAAATATATAAACATGTTTTTATTTCTATATCATATACTAAGATTGAACTAAAGAAATATTTTGTTAATTCTTAAAATGTTCCTAGTATATTAATTTTAAATTTTTCTTCTATTTTTTCCTGACTAAGAATTTAAATATTTTAGAACACTCTGGGGGTATTATTTTTCTGATAAACGAAATAGTTTATTTGAGGAAAATATGTTTTATTTGTACGTTAAATTTTCATAAAATATTGATGAATTCCTAAATTTAAATTTAGTTTTAATAACTTTAATAAATTTGAAATTTAAAACGAATACCCGGATTTATATTGGGCATTTTAGGAGTCTTTGGTAAGCATTTTATAAAAATCTATAACAAATTTAGTCGTAATTTGTCAATATGCTTAAAAAATATTTTTTTTTACCTTCGATCATAAACCATCACCAACAAATGCGATCTTTGTTTTCAGCTTTCCATCCTGCCATAATTTGTTTATTCAACAGTGTGGGCAGAGCCGTAACTAGGTCCTTTGGCGCCCGTGGCAAAAAAACTAACCAGCGATCCACCGCCAAATATAGTGAGAAAATATATAAACATGTTTTTATTTCTATATCATATACTTAGAATGAACTCACAAAATATTTTGTTAATTCTTAAAATGTTCCTAGTATATTAATTTTTAATTTTTCTTCTATTTTTACCTGACTAACACTTTAAATATTTTTGAACACTCTGGGGGTATTATTTTTCTGATAAACGAAATAGTTTTTTTGAGGGAAATATGTTTTATTTGTACGTTAAATTTTCATAAAATAATGACGAATTCCTAAATTTAAATTTAGTTTTAATAACTTTAATAAATTTAAAATTTAAAATGAATACCCGGATTTATATTAGGCATTTTAGGAGTCTTTGGTGAGCATTTTATAAAAATCTATAACACGTTTAGTCGTAATTTATCAATATGCTTAAAAAATATTTTTTTTTACCTTCGATAATAAACCATCCTCAATATATGCTTAAAACGTATTGCTCGAAACCAGAATTCAAGGCTGTGAATCCCACTGTTGGCACGGATGTTCGTAGACGTTCATAATTGAATTTAGGCAGTATGTACTGGTCTCATTACCTTTTGTGCAACAAAACAATAGACCGTAGATCAAACCAGACCAAACCAAACTTTTCTTTAAGACCTTGCCACTAATGGCTATTGGTTGTATTAAAACACTGGTTTATTTTTATGAGCGGATAGGAATTTAAGACTTAAATTCTATGATCTGTTATGTAATTTGTAAACATTCATGTTATTGTGATGTAAAGCATTTCTAATGCAGATTTTCGTTAGGCCGTTCTATACTTTTCAGAAAGAATGAAAGAAAGTTTAGCCATACATAGCGTAAAGCTGAAAATATGGTAATAAGGCAAAATTATTGTATAGGTAAACTTAAAAATTTCTCTGTTATATATAAGTTATTGCACAAAAAAAAATTAATAAAGTTATTAGCACTTACAATCTTTCCAGATTTTTAGAATTCATACATAAATTACTTGGATTACCTTCCTCGTATATAATGCCAAAATCTAATTTTTATGCAATTAGGTGAAAGCAATTTTTTTCACAATTAATCTCTGCCATTTTACGCCGTAATTTCCGCTTCCACGGCAAAAATTTCAATTTGTCTCCCCCCTTACCAACACCACAGAAACAAAGAACTGTCTAGCGTAGTAGGACTTATGTCCGGCACCACACATTTACTTTTCTGCAGCGTTTTCCAACAATCAGCGTTCGCAATTCATTATCATAAATTGAATAACCAAACGACACGAAGGCCAGTCTGCACAATCCCAGTCAACCGACAATGGCGGGGCGAAAATTAGATTTGCCACTTAGCGCGCTTTTAGTAATCACGTCAAACATCGGAGGTACGTCACTTTTATGTGTGTACTCAATAAATTGCACCTCAAATTGAATTGTTTCGACGCGTCACGCTGTGGAGAGGCCAATAGTTAAGGAGAGAGAAAGGGATGGGGGAAGATTCTAAGCAATTTCCGGAGACTCTACGACCTTGCAATATGCTTTGCATCAGTAGAAATATTAGCATACTGCTGTATATAGCAGTACTCTGTGTGTATATATGCATATACATACATATATACAATATTAATTATTCAAATGAAATATAAAGGCAAATAAATAAATAAAAATATTGATTTTTTCAATTTTTCTAAGCAAAATGTCTATAATATTTTTTGAGTATAGAAAGAAATAATTTTTCTTAAAAAATGATTTACGTTTTATTGCTCAAGGTCATGTATATTGAGATTTAATGTTGAAATATACATAGTAGATTATACTAAGAATTATTGGCAAGATAACTTTTTTAAACTAGGTAAATAAGTAGAAGTGCACTTCAACTTTTCTACAGATAATCAGAGTGGAACATTTTAAAAATTATTTCTATAAATGAAACTGAATAGCACTTATATTTCTATTTTCCACTAAACAGAATGGTGTCACATATATATATATATATATATATACATATATGTGAGTATAGTACATAGTACATATGCATAGAAACACACACACACACACACACACACATATATATATATATATATATATATATATATATATATATATATATATATATATATATATATATATACACACATATATATATATATATATATATATATAAACATTTTCAAATTTTATAATTTTTTGAATGTATAGAAAGTGATGCCAATTGTCTTACTAAAAACAATAAACAAAGAACAGAAATAAAGTACAGAGACTCTTTACTCATTTTAGAACGATTTCGTTGCCAGTTAATTAATGTTTAAAATAAAAATATTATATTTTAAAATGTAAGATCTAATAAACTATTCTCTAATGTTATGATCAATGATAGAAGGGCTTTGAGGAAAAATCCCATAGTTTATTGCTTTCTATCCTTTTTGACAACTTCCCAAAGTCCATCTATTATAGTGGTTGTGTGTTTTTAACAATTTGAGATATAAATAAAACAAAATTTACTGCGTCCGAAGGATACTATTTAATTTGGTCCAACTGTTATGAAGAAACAGAGAAAGAGAGGGTTTTATTTTGAAATTTAATTGTTATAAACTTAGTATAGACTCAATGAACTTTTAATAGACTTAAAAGTGGAAAAAGGCCATTAGACTTATCTACCACTATTTTATTTACAAGATATTTACAGCATTTAGCAGCAGCAAACGGCCTAACCACTTTTAACCGCCGCTACTACTAGCGGTTGGTGCTGGGTATTTATACCCGTCGGGAAAGTTCCTGGCGTCTTCTTCGCTCCGGAAATTTGCATTTCCCACATGGTGAAATTTGCATGTCACAGAGTAGAAACTGCAACCATGATGAAAGTGGTTTGCATTGAAGAGTGACGCCACAGATTCAAACATTTTATTTCTCGTATTCGTCATAATATTGGAGTCTATTACTCTCAAATATTGCCTAATATGTCATTTGCCATGCAAGATCACTTCTGTATTAATAATATTGTTTTCAATGTGCTTTTTCTGATTTGTGGATGCAATTTTGTTATTAGCACTGTTGAGAAGATGAGAGTTTGGGTATCCTGAACATTATAAACAAATCATTCGATGCTTGAGTGAAGCAAGAATGTAGTTGAGGGTAACGAGTTAGACTCGTCAAAGTCTACAGTGGCACATGAAATGAATGACGACCCCAACTCGTCAATGTATGTTAAGGGGTTAAAGAACTTTTTTCGAGAGACTGAATGCACAAATATCCATAAAATGTCCAGGAACTTCAGACATTGACTTGGAATGTCTTTGTTATTCCAAATGTGCCGATAACCGTTATCCAAATAGGACGATATATAATTTTTAAAACAACAATTGAGTCTATAATTATTACAGATCATTAAATTAGATTAAGAAATTAAATGACTATGAATAATTTTTAACAAAATTTCCAAACTAATAATAAAAGTAAAAACATAAAAGTATTATATTTTTATTTATTCCTCAAATTTTATGTCACAAATGACATTCCATTCGGTGTAGAACATGCCCAGATGAACAGATTTTGTATCAATTATTCTAGGCTTCACATATATCTTCAACAAATATCTCTAGTTATTTCTCAAATTTTCCATCTGAGATATCAGGAACCAAAGGGATACAAGTGATAAAGTGCAATCTGTTTAGTGGAAAATAGAAATATAACTGCTATTCAGCTGATGTTTATCAGTGCTATTCAGCTTCATTTATTAAAATAATTTTTAAAAAGCTCCATGCTGATAATTTGTAGAAAAGTTCAAGTAAACTTTACTTATTTACCTATGTTAAAAAAATTACCTTGCCAATAATTCTTAGCATAATCTGCTATGCATATTTCGACATAAAACCTGAATATACATAACCTTGAATGAATAAAACATAAGTAATTTTTTTAACAAAAATTAGCTTCTTCTGTACTTAAAAAATATTATAAACATTTTGCTTAGAAAAATTGAAAAATTCAATATTTTTATTAATTTATTTGTCTGTATATTTCATTTGAATAATTAATAGCAATTAAGTTTTATTTTAAGATTTAAAAGTTTTCATATGAATAAAAATGGTGTTACTATGATTTAATGGATATGCATAGATTTGTTAATTAAAAAACTAAAAAATGATCAAGGTAATATAAATAATATTTTACTTTTAAATTTTAATCACTTTTACATAAATGTATTGCTAAAGAGCTACTGATCCTAACTTTCAGTTATAATCACAATATTATTTTTATTACTAAGAAGACAGTGAAATTTTAAAATTAAACAATCTTGTTCTTGACTAATGTCCCTAAACGATGGCCGATTGATTAGGGTGCTGGTCTTCGGTACCGGATTTCGTGTGTTCAAATCCCACTATGGCATGGATGTATGTAGCCGTTCGGAATCGGCTTTAAGCTGTAGGTCCCGTTCTCATTAGTCCTTGCAAAAAGTAGATCGTAGCACTGCAAACCA
>CM063504.1:100450406-100455406 GCA_032207245.1 Pardosa pseudoannulata
AAAATTCTCCTTTATAACGCTAAAAACAAAGAACAGAATAAATTGTCCAGAAGTAAACTGATAAAAGTCTACCCGCATATTCTGAGGGCGTCAAGTGCCTAATCCTGACTTAAACCTCTCTCATTCATAATTCATGGCACGACTTCTGAGAAGTAAATCCCTTCTGTGAATTTTTTTTTTCCTTTTCTAAATCCGTCAGTGGGGATTTTCTTTATATTTTCCCTATTGGTGGGGGATATATAATCTTGGGTAGAAAAGGAAAATATCTAGATATGGGGCTTCCTGGGCTATGAAGCATTTTTGATGGAGCTATCTGTTAAAAATGTAATCAGATACCACGGAATTGACTGAACAAAGTTATACTATAAGAATAAAGAATACTTTTTTGAATAACGGCTTGATTTAAATTGAGAGTGGGATAAGTATAATAACTTCCTATTACAGGCCAAAAAAAATACTTTTGCTTAAGAAGGAGTAATATTTTTCGACTGCATATCTGTTTATTTCATGGAATTATTCGATTAATGAGTTTTGTGTTTAAAAAAAATTCGTTTTATTCTTCTGAAAAAAGAACTGGAATTATTTGCGATCAAAATTATATTTTTATTTTTTTTGAAATATTAGTTTTCTATTTTTTTATACTTTAGCGAAAGAACGCAATTAAATTATTGTTATTCTGTTAAATATTAACGCTAAAGAAAAATAGCTTAACATAATTTGTTAAAACACATAATTTACTACACATAATTAAAAGCATAACTTGTCTAAAACATATAATTTGTTAATTATTATTGTTAAATAGACAATGTTTATCATAAAATATTTACTTTATTTAGCTGCTTTCCTCGGATTTATAAGCTTATAATATATTTGGTCTCTGATATATATATCAGTTGAAATTAAGTTGTTAAATGTAAGAATTTCAGATAAAAAATTGCTTTGCTTTAATTTATTTAAAAACTTAAAACTATTGATTGTTCGTCTTTATTTTTACAGCTTGTTTCCCTTAAAATTAGACAAATAAATTAATCAGATTTTAATTTTTAAAAATCTGGTGGATACACCACATAATTTTCTTGTCTTTTATATTTTATCTCTTTGTTTATGTTATGCGTCATCAGAATCCTTATTTGCACATTCTCTTCAAGGTTGAAGTAGATTTTGTTTTTAATGTATCCAAGTTGTCTAAATAAAGTGTAATGTCTGCCATCTGGCAGAGATCCAAAGTGTTAATACTCGTTATATTGACTTTTCGTTATATAACTATATATATTCTAGCATATAGCCCGTCATATGACGGGATCAGTAAAATTTTAAATTTTCCAGAATTGTAAAGAACTTTATGAGGCAAATAATCGATTAAAATTATCACATATGTACTTATTCTATTATTTAAGTCAAATAAAAAAGAAAATTATTTATGTAATATCTAAGTTCAGTGATAAAACGTATGAAAATAATGCAGAAAATATTTAAATAATTTAAAATAAGAAATGATTAAATGAGATGGTTAAAGGAATGAAGTCATAATGCTAGAAAAAAATTGTTATTTTTACCTATTTATTATGTGATAAATTGATAAATTTAATCGCTTGCTCTTAAAATGGGGCTTGATATAATGGCATTAAACGCTCGAAAAGGGGACGGGGTGGATTTCGAATGTTTTAAAGAGGACAGTATTTTTCGCTGTGATACGAAGCTTATTCATACCAATTTACTTCAGAATCACATCTATAGTTTAGGAAAAGATAAACTTTACTCGCTTTGAATTTTGCAAACCCTAACTCGTCAAAAATCCAATATGGATGCTCTATCCATTCCAGGTCCAACAGCTTCATAACTTCGAGGACAGACGGACAGATAACTTAGGCTATTATTACATTACGAGAAGAAAGTTTAAGGATACACAACATGAAATGTTTATGTGGCCAGGGACATCCGTAAAGCAATACGTGAATTTAATAAAATAAAAATTATAAAAAGTTGAAAAAATAGTAAAAATTTATTTTAAAAATAATAAAACAACTTTCGGAATAAAAATTTAAAAGAAAAAGCAGAAAATATTAAATTTATTAGACATTTAAAAAAATTGACTGCGTCGGGGATAGAACCGTCAACTTAAAAAGTACGACGATCAAGTGGGCGGACATTCTACCAAACGTACAACGCCTGCACGTTATGTGAAAACTAATTAGAGTATATGAAGGTTCAAGTAGAAAGAGTTCAGAAATTTAAATATTACTCTCCGCCTTTGCTATCCTATCAAGAATGAATTTCGTATAGAATAAGAGGAAGGATAAGGCTTGAAATAATAGCATTAAACGCTCGAAAAGGGGGGATGGGGTGGATTTCGAACTTGCTTTCAATTTTGCTAACCCTAACTCATGAAAAATCCAATATGGATGTCTGTATCCATTCCAGGTACAACCGCTTCAGAAATTCGCGGACAGACAACTTAGGCTATTATTATATAGGGGATTTCGCCCTTAACCAAAATTTTCAGCGATTTCGTATTAAGAAGTAATAAATGGTTAAAATTCAACTTTATTCTCTTGAAATATAATTTTCTTCCTAAAAATTAAATATAAAATCATGCTTTCTGTATCTGTTACAACTGCATGTAAATACCTCAATAAATTTGAGTTTCATAGTTGTAGATCAGTAACGTTACTGTTGTGTTACAATATTTTGTTATATAGACTGGAAATTGTAATCAATGGAGGGAAGGTGCACAAATGGCAGTTATAAATGTACTTAACATAATTTTTTAATCTTTTACTGCTAACCGTTGTCTAGTTATGTCCAACTGTGTTAATATACGTCTTGTTGAAATATTTTTTTATGTATGGTGCAGATTGCGATAAAAAAATGTCAAAACATGTTATAACAGCCCAAAATACAAAATTTGGAAATTTTATGGCTATTATCGCTGAGTTATTCCTTACAATATTAATATACGTTATACCAAAATTGTTTTTCTTATATAGAGTGCAGTCAAAAGTAGAGGTGCACAATTAAATGTTATAACACTCATTAAAACAAAATTCTGACTTCGTATAACTAATAATTTTTGGGTTACACTAGATATATACGTAGAGTGTACATTCATACGTTAGTTCAGATAGTCATTTACTCAAGCTAGATTACCAATCGCTTAAGCTAAAGAGGAAGCTATTGGGCTCCAGGCAAACTATAGAGGGGATATCTGTCTAAATTACCCTAAACTTTATGCCAATCTGTTCTCGCGATATTGATGAATATAAACAATTTACCCTCACCGACACGCTCAGATGAACTTGGTTATGTCCAATCAAATTGAAATCAACGCCTTTATTCTGATAGGTATGCGTGCATTAACTGTAATAAAATATAAAGAATTATAAGTATTAGAAACAGAATAGAAGTCCTACATACAGCTCCGATGTGTAATAATTTAAATGAGATTACGGCATCCTGGAATTTTAGTAGTGTTAAACCTGCCTCACAAATAGTTGTAACATTCCAGGTACCAGCATTAGATTATCCTTTCCAATATGACACGTTAGTTCCATCCACAGACAAAGGTTAGGTTTGGTTTGGTTTGGAGTGCTACGGTCTACTTTTTTGAAACACGAGGGCTAATGAGACCGGGACCTACAGCTTAAAGCCGATTCCGAATGTCTACGTACATCCATGCCACTATGGGATTCGAACTCACAAACTCCGGTACCGAAGGTCAGCGCCCTAACCAATCAGCCATCGTTCGGCCCAGAGACAAAGAAAAAATTATGTTCCTTTTAAAATGCAATTATGTTCCTTTAATTCTGAATATGATATTTCTATGATTTTGAATAGTTGCTTTTCTAAGAATGTGAATCATAACAAATTTTCACTTATTATTCTATCGATTTATGATCGAATCCCACTAACGAATAATTCTTATGGATTTCATGTGTAAGATACATGCCTTTTTATTGATTTCTCATTTTAGTGGGCATTTATTATACTAGGCTATAAATTGTTAGGCATAATTTAACCAGTCAATGTTAAATTCTCCATGATTATACCTCAATTAATACTCTCCATTTAATAATAAAGTATTATATATTATGTATAAATAAAATGAAACTTTTTTGTATATCCACACGTGTAGTATTTGTATTTTTTATAAAATTAATATACTTTCACATTTGAAAGCATAATTTATTTCATGTTTATTCGAAATTGCGGTTTGGTTGTACAGTTTATCTCACTTTTCTCCTACACTGTAAAAAACAATCACTTTTACAGAAGCAACAAACTTCTATTATATTTTTCAGCTTTAATCTGAGTGGCAGATTTTATATAAAGAATTTTACGGTACATTTCTGAAATTATTCACTGTTTTTTTAGTATACATTACCTGAATGAGTTGGAAGAATTATGCTAAGAAAGGATAGAAAGAACTGTCGTATTTAACATTCAGATATATTTATCAATCGTCAGATTCTTTTAAAACTTTTGTTATTTGTGCATTACATTATTAGGCAATGAATGCAGAAAACAAGATTTTTAAACTGTATATTTAGATATGACTTTATGCAAACTATTTCAAGCACTAAGATTGTGTATGTAGTAACACTATAAAATTGATACTGAAAGAGATAAATAAAAAATTTTCAAAAATAGAATGTATCATAATTTACCATTATCCTCAATACGTTCAATTTGACAACGTAAATATTCAATAATTAATTATTAAAACGTTCTTTACCTAACAATTTCCTTATCCAAGACATAAACGTTTGTGTCTGATAAGTGATAATTGGTCCAGATAATATATATATATATATATATATATATATATATATATATATATATATATATATATATATATATATATATATATATACGTACATACATACATACATACATATACTAGATGACCCGACACACATTGTACTGTTTTAAAGCTGTAAATCAAAAAAAAAATTATAAAATGTTTTTTTGCAAAGGAAATAGTTCCAAATTAATTTAAATAA
>CM063504.1:100474188-100559188 GCA_032207245.1 Pardosa pseudoannulata
ATGTGTTTTAGAATTTTTTAATAGGGAATCTAGATTTTCAATGGAAAATAGAAAACATTTAAGTTAGGATTATACTTTAATAAAATTATATTATTGCATATATATATGCGTTTGTGTGTATATATTTATGTGTATTTTATGTGCATTTATGTGTGTGTACTGGAGACTGGCTGCCTCTATAGGGGCCAAATTTCTTTCCACTGATAGTACTTGTTTATTACCTCAGCATGAACTCTTATACCAAAACGACTGGCGGTTGACATAAAAGTATTTCTTGTAAAGAATGAGTTTTTGCAACTCAGTGCGTACTTTGACCTGTATGTCCATGTAACATATGCTATAGTAAAAAATAGTGAAAGAAATTATTTAATTCAAAGTTCATTTTTCATATGTGTGATAGAAATTTATTTATAGTTAGAAAGATAACGCACGAGTATTACGAAAAACTTGCTATTAACCTGCGGTGTCCACATGCATCAGTATAGATAGAAATATTTTACATCATCCCTTTTAAAATCTATATTATGTCCTAATTCATGAGAACTATTTTTACTTGTAGAGGCTGCAATGTGGATGCAACAGTATTCGTTTAACATTTTTAAAATCAAATTGGCTAAGATTCATTTTTAAATTGTAGCTGACCAGGAAATTGTTTTGTGTTTCTAAAAAATAAAAGAGTCTTCAGCCATGAGTATCTGAGTTTCGTGAGTTACTATGACTCTTGAATTTAATATTTCATTATGTACTTTAATAGTATATTGGTTAATTTAATAATGATTTTTCAACACATACACAAGCTCACATATGTAAACAGAAAGAAAGAAGAGAAAATCAGAAATTTAGAAAATTTAAAAATTTGTAGAAACTAATACTGGAAGGATTAAAAAATTTTGAAGGAAGTATATAACGACTACAATAAATTTTTAAAAAAATCATTCATTATTTCATTTCTCAGAGCAGTAAATTATTAAACATTCTTGTAAAGTTTACAATGCACTTTAGAATTTCTTTCTTAAAATATTCCATTTATTTTCCCTGTATCAATTTCTTTTTCCATACAATAGATTATCATAAAAACAATTTGTTTTAATTTTCTTTCTAAATAATTATTTAATTTCAATAACTTAAAGTAGATTTTTATGAAGATATATTTTTGATTCTGTCTCCCTGCCATACGAAGATCTCTATGGCTTAAAGATAATTATTGATGTAGAATGATAATTTAATTTTATTCGATGCTCAATTATTCTGTCAAACATAAAACTATAAGCTAATGTTCTCATAAAATAATGAGTTTTGGAGAAAATTATTTTTTATAAATAAACATAAATTTGTTACTAAGTAGATATGTAATTACTAGAAGTAGGAGCAAGTAAATTAAATTTTTTTAATAAAGTAGTAAATTACAAAAATTTCATTTTAGAAATATTTGTACAACTTATACAATGTAGACTGAAAAATTTTACATGAATATCTTTTTTTAAAGATTTCTAATTTAAAATTTTGCGATTGTTAATGTACTTTATCGTTTGATATTTAATTATTTCAAACAAAAATAAAATGTAAATTGTAACGAATCTGAACATTTAATGGTTTAATACGGGCCCGTTGAATAACGGTACATTAACAGTGTACATATCAATATATGTTGGAAATAAAATACAACAATATATTGTAACTGTATTCTCTCTCTTTCTCTCTCTCTCTCTCTTTTTCTCCCTCTCTCTCTATATATATATATATATATATATATATATATATATATATATATATATATATATATATATATATATATATATATATATATATATATATATATATATATATATATATATATATAATATGTATGTATCGATTTTTCTATTTAAAAAAATCATAATATCACGTACACTAATAAACAATCAAGATTTTAAAAGATATTTATTTGAAGTAGTTGAAGTGAAAATTAAGTGAGGTAATATAACTTTTGTTTCAATAACATAATTTTTAAGAAGTCTCAAAAAACCAAGACTTCTTAAATGAAATCATTGTATGATGAAACTATTTATTTTGATCTATCATAAGTTTCTAATTACTAAATAACATAGCATTATATATATAATTATAGAACTATACAAAGTATTAGTACCTATTTAAAACTTGTTTCGATTGTTATAAAATTACGAAATTAGTCTTATTAATGAATAAAAATACAGATCAATTAACATAATACAAATTAAAGCCATGAATCACTATTCTTATAATTTTAAATATTGTAATCAAAGATAAGCTTAAGTTTTCTTCTGTGTGTGTATATAGTATTTTGTTAACTATAAAACGCATTATTGTCATCGAGAAAATTAAAGAATTAGGTTATTTTTAATAACTAAGTGTAATACCATTCTACTATACTTTTCATTTTAATGAGGTTTTTAAACTTCTTATAAGATTATATCTCATTAAGATTTCTGAATTAATAATAATTTATTCTATAGAACCAGATGTTGGATCACTCTAATATAAATTGTATGTTAATATCCATGTTCTAAATATTAATGGGACAATAATATAAAATATAATTTTTTCTAATGAATTATTTTCCCACCTTTTGCATTATAATAAGGTTTAAAACACTACTTCACTTATTTTAAAAAAAGTGGAAAGTGGTCTTAAATGTGTCAATTTTATGATTTTGTTAAGTATATAATGTGTTCTAGTCTATCTGAACAGATGCTCTTTCAGAATCTGTTTCGATGGTCTGTGACACGTTCTAAAGAATGGAAGTCCGTTATATCTTTCAGTTTCCTGATAATGAACTAATTATTCTGCATTCTTCATTGCAATTTGTTAAAGAATTATTTAAATTTTTATAAAAGTTTGAATAGGTCTTAAATATTTTTTAAAAATGTGCATGTTTTTTTAAGAGTATAAAGTTTTTGGGTCTATCGAAACAGATGTACATTCGACATGCATCAAGGACTATTTAGAAGGGATAAGACTCGTTATACTCGTTCAGCATCGTGAAGCATAATTCCTGAATATGATTTAGTCCAACCTTTTGTTTTCCTCAATAACTGTCAGAAGAACATATCAGTACCTATCAAAAGTCATCGAAAGCACACTCCAGATAACCTGGGAATAGTGGTCTTTCTGACAGATCATGGTCCATTCGCAGCATACCTGCAGCGTTTTCACCTCTCTAACACGGAGAAATCTGTATGTGGTGATCGAGGGATGCCAACCATTTTTTCATGTATAATAACAGAACATCTTCATTTACGAAAGCCAGCAATAACATCGAAACAAGGGTGGTATGCGTCGCTTAGTGTCAACAAAGTTCCAGCAAGAAAACTGTTTCTCTTCTACCAGTTTCTTCGAGAAAATGGGGAAAACTTAACAGCAGCTAGTTAATAAACTTTTCAATGCTCCTTTACATTCCAACGAAGGTTCAAGGTGCTAACTGAGTGTCACAGGTTATTTAGTTAATAACATTCAATAACTAACGAAATTGTCAATACTGCTTTTAAAGCATAACCCCGTTCAAAACGATAATCAATACAGCTCCAGTGAATTGGTATTGATATAATATTTTAAATTTTTAAATACTTTCTCTACTTATTTATTGTGTTTTTATTAATGTTTTAACAGTTTTGTTTACAGCCAAGATTCATTAGATTTTTAAATTAATTGTCAATTGCCTAATCAAGAGTTTTGTTTATGTGTATTTGATTTCACATGTTATGTATCAAGCCACCTATTGGGTATTGATATAATATTTGTAATCTATATTCTTTATATACAAATTTATAGTGTTATTAATTATGTTTATAACAGTTTTGCATATTGCCAAGTTTCATAAGTTTATTGTCAAGTGTCTATTCAAGAGTATTGTTTATGTATATTTGTCTTAGCATGTTCCATCATAATTCACCTTTACGGTATTGATATAATATTGTTGTTAAGTCTAAGTTAACCAACTTCGCAGTTACTAGAATTATTCCCAGGCATTAGTACATATGATACCCTACTTGCTACTTACGTTAGCTATTATCAATTGTTAATTGTTAATTTCTATTATTATTATTATTATTATTATTATTATTATTATAGGTCTGTATTCTCCTTACTCCTTTCTTACCATAGCGTTGTACTCTCATTGTTATACCCAGCACATAAGTAGAAAGTATCACAGAAGATTCCATACCGAATCAAAGTTTCACTTGCTATTAACTTCTAAAGTAAATCAGCTTATTTTCTATTAATTATATTTATTTTATTTTATTTATTTATTTATATTTAATTTATTTTTCAGTATTATTTATTTATTTTTTTTTTATTTTTTATTTTTATTCGCCTTCGAGTCCGATGTAGACTCTTAACCCAAGGCAACATTTACAAGCAGTACTTCTAATAGAGTAGACTGCTTGCTAAGGGCGCCCAACCATTTGCTTTATATTGTAATATTTTATATTTGTTTTTCTATTTAGAAAAATATACAAGCTCAGTTCATTTGAATAGGTGTTTTTAAGTTCACACGAAGTATTTCCCTATCGTCCTTTACTTCTGTATTTTCAAAGCAAGGATATTCCCCAATTAGCCGAGAGCAACGAGATTTTTCCCTTTACTACGTAATCACTGCTAGACATTCTCTGTACAAATCGAAACCCCTATCTTCGAAACAAGTACGTCTCTCTCCTCACTTTAAATTACCTTAATTTAATATCCTACTTATTTTAAAGCTTCTGATATTCCAGTGGAAGACATTAAACTGAATTATTTATCACGAGGAGTGCTTATAGATGTCAGCTTCGATTGCCTTCTTCCGTAATTACACAAGTAATTAAGCCTTATACGCAATTCCCTTCAACAATTAAGGGACTTCCTGTTTTGAATTCAAATAACGAACATTTTAATTAAAACCGTTTATTTCATTGTTTATTGTTTCATTGTTCTTTCTTTAAAGAGAGAAGAATAAAATGCATTAATATCTACGGAGTAGAATCTTAAATAAATTACCAATAGAGGGAAAAACACTTTCGTGAGTTTATGACTTTTAAATCACATTAAATGTAGCGTACTCCGGTTCAATAGTTATGAACTAGGGGTTATCTTAGGCCAAAATGGAGTTTCAAATAAACGTGATTTCATACAAATTTCGATGTTTCAATACATTTCTATCGAGAACTAGGTTTGGTTTGGTTTGGTTTGGAGTGCTACGGTCTACTTTTTGCAACACGAGGGCTAATGAGACCGGGACCTACAGCTTAAAGCCGATTCCAAACGGCTACGAACATCCATGCCGTAGTGGGATTTGAACCCACGAACTCCGGTACTGAAGGCCAGCACCCTGACCAATCGGCCATCGTTCGAGAACTAGGACTGACAGTGAGAAAAAAAAAGTGTGATATGGGTACCGCATGACTTCCTATTCCATGACACACATTTTTAAAATTCTGATTGTATGATGCATCCTCAGAATTATTATTTGTACTTTTATATCAACGTTCATAATTAGTTCCCAGAGGTGACCGTCTGCGTTAATATACTTTGTTACAATTTCATTATATAGATATTTTGTTGTAAACCGAAATATTTAACAAATTAATATCTCCATACCGAAAAGTAATAAAACAAGAAAAATACAGAGGTATTCTCTACAAATAATATATTTTGATTCTTTTACTAAGCATGGACTTTCAAAAGTATTGTTTCAACTTCTCAGAAATGGATTGCTTCAACTGCATATGAATACGATATCTTTAGAGTGGGTTCATTCTTATACATCATTAGGGTTACGAATCGTTATTATTATTCGTTAGAGTGTATGGAGACTCACGGCTAGATGTAGCAATAGCATTAAATAAAAAAATTCAAGAATTTACGGCTAATCTCTTTTCAGTGTTGCCCGGCAGGTTTAATTATATAGAAATGTTGTATAATATTAAAACGTTTCGTTATGTAGAAATCAAATTGTTATTAAACAGGAAGTTTCACAAATATACACTCTAGAGACAAAACATTCTGACCACCCCTACATTTTGCAATGAACTCGCCTGGATAACGTGGAAGGCACGTGATCAAGTAGAAGTAGTTTTTAACTGCTGCTGGAGAGTCTGAAGAATCATTCTTTCACTTACTTCTGTGTGTGATGGGAAAAGCTGCGTATCTAAGCGATTTTGATAGAGGGCAGATTGTAATGAATCGAAGGCTCGGAAGAATTATTTCCAAAACTGCACGACTCGTGGATTATTCGCGATCTACAGTTGTTAGTACTTCTGCAAAGAGGATGAAGGACGGTAAAACCAGCAGGAGAAGACATGGTGTTGCACGTCCACAAGCTATCACAGAAAAAGTTCGTCGACGAATTTTTCGCATGGTGAAGCAAAACCGTAGTCAGACAGTGGCTCAGCTGACGATCTAATACATGAAGGGCCAAGTAGAATAGTATCGGAGTACACTGTTCATGCCCGCCTAACTCACCGGATCTCAATCCGATAGAGCCGAACGATGGCCGATTGGTTAGGGTGCTGGCCTTCGGAACCGGAGTTCGTGGGTTCGAATCCCACTGTGGCATGGATGTTTGTAGCCGTTCGGAATCGGCTTTAAGCAGTAGGTCCCGGTCTCATTAGCCCTCGTGTTGCAAAAAGTAGACCGTAGCTCTCCAAACCAAACCAAACCAAACCAATCCGATAGAGCACATTTGGGATGTCATGGGGCTGTAGCTCAGAGTTCTAAGACCATCAGTTCGCAATATCTCGGATTTGCGTAACCGTTGCTTAAACATCTGGTACAATCAGTCTTCGGCCGTCTTCCAAGGACTTGTGGCATCTATGCCAAGGCGGGTTGAAGCTGGTTGAGTGCCAAAGGTGGGCCAACTCGTTATTGACAGGTGGTCATAATGTTTCGGCATTGAATGTATGTTGTAACACCCCTAAATACAAAATTCCATCCTTCTACGGGGTTAAATTTCTGAGTTATGCAAGATACGTACAGATATGATGACGAAACTAATAAAAAGAAATTTAGAGGTAGTCAAAATGGTAGAATTAAAGTTAATTAAATTAAAATTTCCTAGTTTTTACGTACATAAGTAACATTTAAAGAAGATTCAGACGTGGTCAAAATGAGATTTCCGTTAAAATATAAAATGCGCAAGTTTTGCCTATTTCAATACATCCTTTGCATTGTATTAGGTTGTATTAGGAAATAAAAAGCGCCTTTATAATATTCATTGCCTTTCAATGAATATAAATTATAAATTTCAATGAATATGCAATAAAATTATTGCTGAGGATAATTTAAATTTATTAAAAAATGTTTTTCTTTTTATGATAATATATATAACAATGTATTTACATTTCTAATTAACCTATTCTTTTATAATTTATCTATTATTTACCATACAGCAAAAAATAAAAATTGATTAAAATTAACAGACTTCCAAGCCCAAAATTCCTCTATTATGTGTGTAGGAACCATTACAGATTTTTTTCTCAGACTGATACGCGAAAGTTAGTCTTGTCGACAGTATAAGGGTTTTCAAGATTGGCAATCGTTTCAGATATCGCCCTGTAATACCCCAAATATGTAGGAGAAAATATTTTCGCTCAATGAGGAGTTATCACTTGTGGACGAATTGAATAACTTAAAATTGTTCTTCTAATTCCAGACTTGTTAATTCCAAAAATGTTCTCAAAGATGTAAAAAAAAGGGATCCATCATTTTTAAAATTAACTTTAAAGTTAAGACAAAACCACTTGACTTCAAAACGAACGATGACTGGTTGTGACGTCACAGTTTACTATGTTTCGATGTTGGCATTCGTTAGCAAGCACTTTCTATTTCCAGATTGTGTTTTGCTGGTATTTTACAATTTTCTAGTCTTGAACATTTATTTTTATTTCGATGTTTAGGGTAATTGTATCATTCTCGATAATATATATGTGTACATTTGCGTATAATATCTCACTTACCCGAATTCACCAAAGAACAGTCTTACAATCTCGCAAAAATTCACAGCATATCAATGTTTTCATTCTGGGAAATATTCTGGATTTCGTGGAAGCGGAAATACGAAAAATCAAAATCAACAAAAATGTAAAATACTTTTTCTTATTTTTCAATTTATCTTAATGTACTTCAAATGTATAAATGCTTTATTAATACTAAACAATACTATTCTGTTTGTAGACACTGGCATAACAAACATATCTATTTATGCACACATACACATTTACTGTTGCAGTATAGCGCTTTAAATAGACAGAAGTAATGTTTAAATAAAAAAAACATTAGAGAAAGTATTTATGCTTCTTTAATTGGAAGGTATGTATGGACGTTATTATGATCTGGTAAAATAAAAAAATCTGAAAAGTAGTTTAATACGTTACTTGGAAATATTCCAGATTCAGGAGATTGGTTTGTTTAAGAGCGCTATGGTCTACTGTTTTGCAATATGAGGGTTGATGATACCGAAACATATTGACTAAAGCCGATTCAGAATGGCTATGAATATCCACGCCATAGCGGGATTCGAACCCACGGACTCCGTTACTGAAGATCAGCGCTCTAACCATTCGGCCATGTTTCGACTAGATTCAAGAGTAAAATATTCTATAATAAAACGAAAACAAAAATCCTAAAACGAAAAGTCCTTTTTTTTTCATTTTAGACAATTAATATCTACGTTTTGAGAGACATAAACGTCTACGTTTAAGTCTACATTTTGAGAGTATTTTGTAAAAAAATTATTTATTAAATTAGAAAAATTTCTTTGCATATTTAATTATGAAATAGATTTCCTAAATCTACAATGAATTGAAACATCAGCGTAAACAAACGAAAAAAGGCTAGGAAAAGTTTCTTCGTTAATTTTAATTATTTTACATTTTAGATTGATAAATGTTACATGTTTTTATTTGTATTCGATTTTTTAAATTGAAAATATCCTACCATATTTTAGGTACTTCAATAAATATAGGATGCAGTAAGGATGTAACTAAAAATAGTAATACATTGTTTCTAAACACCCAGTTAGGCAATGAAAATACTCTTTCAATATGCATATATTCAAAGTAGTTTTAAATCGAAAATGTTAATCTTCAAATTACAAAGATATGTTACCCGATATAGCTTCACGTATATACGCAGAACCATTTCAGCCTCAAATTCTTCAATGTAACCACGATAGCTATATAAATTTTCTTCGATAATGCAGCTTTGTGTTGAGCTTTATGATTAATCTTTTGATTCAGGAGAGCTCATTAGACGAATAGATTATGCTGCTTTATCCTATTTCCAAACGGTATTTCTGAGACTCAGATTTCCACTTTCTGATAGCCTTTGAATTAAAGTTTTAAATAAAATAGCAAGACTGAAATATGTAGTTCTAATTAAAACGTGCTATGCTAACCGGGTTATAAAAATAGTTTGTTTGTAAGCATTGTAAGAATCAAAAATTCAGAATATGTTATTATAAATACGCATGCTAGAAATAACCGTACGCAAAATTTATTTCATCGTAAATAATATTGTCAGGAAGAATTCAGCACCAAGATTTTTAATTTCAAACTTTTAATCACCAGTCAGCAACCTGCTGAACCTTACAGGAGAAAAAGTCAGACTACTCAATGGTTCGAAAATAGGTTGTATATATACAACCTAAGAACCAATCAAGGTCTGACAATTAAGGACCAACCAGGGTCTTCCCCACTATGGCCCACTGCAAGCCATTACCACAGTCTGGAGGGGTATGGCTTATCGAGGTCGACGATGGCTGATGATAAAATGGCCTTGGCGGAAGCGGTTTTTCTCCAAAGATAAAAGACAACTAGCATATGCTACCAAATTGCGCAGTAGATTCTATGGATGTATAGACGCGCTCAGCTCATTTAGTAGTCCAGTGTGTGGATGCAACCCGTGAACCATCGTCCAAGGTCACCATTTAGACCAGTGCTTGTGTGGTGAACAATTGGCCATGGTGTGGAGGCTACATCAGGAAACAAATATTTGCATAATTAAAGAAAGAATAATAAATTATAAAAAACTGCCAAATTACCAAACCGCGACCTGCGGCATGGTAGACTGGCGTCCTAACCGACTACGCCAAATATTCGTTGCAATATTAAATTCCTATTTTTATATTTTTTTCCAACTGGTAATACAATCAGATATTTTTATGCCAAATAGGGCTACAAAGCAGTTATTCTTCAGCACCATCCGCAGAGCAAGTGAAACTCAATGGATGCTACGAACGCAAGTAGCATTGACTTCGTTCAGTTGTAACTGAACTAACAGGGGCCAAGCAGAAGTGCCACAGGTTTGCTGTGATACCTCCAGAGATATCGTTTGGGATTTGGGAAAGATTGCAGACCTATTTTACGTAATTCAGCCGCCCCTCACGGTGAATCTGTAACTAGCTCGAGTCTCGATCTTCCAATCTTCCGGTTATGAGATCGACGTCTTTACCGACTGACTTTTCTCCTGTCTACATTTTTATAACGCATTCTATAATGCTGAGTACGAAAGAAACTGGTGGTAAAGTATGTATGAGAGACAAATATTTCCATTCAGATTTTATAAATTCAACCTCAATAGGCTATCCACACTGTATAAAATTACAGTATTGGCAAATTCTTTATTAAAAAATCCCTTATATAATTCTTTGATTAGCACATCGACAAATCGATTTGAAAGACATTTTACATTTTTCCTAAACAAATCTGCTGCTTTTTGACACCATTGTCCATGGGTTCGAATCCCACTCCTGGTATGAATTTTCATAGTTGTTTAGAATCAACTTTGTGCAGTAACCTCCGTTTCAATTATAAGTTTAATTGACTCTTATGTAGCAAAATAGTAGACTCCAAGCCAAACGCGTTCTAAATAGTCCTCGTCTTGCAAAAAATTTACAGTCAGTTACTAAACTAAACTAAACTTCAAAACTTCAAAATGGCAAAACAAAAAGTACCTAGTTTAGCCACAAAAAAGTTTTAAACAAGATTTCATATGAAAAAAGTACAGATTAATTATTCATTGGTAGTATCATAGCATAACTAATATACCACGATAAAATCAAATGAACTTGTAACTAAAGTTTGATTAAAGCTAGATTAAATTATTTTTCTTAGAACTCACTTGTAAAGATATCCTTTGTTAATAACGCTTCTATTTCCATTTATACATCATTAATTACATATCTTATTATTTATTTTTTACTTACAGTAGTAGATTAATTATTAAGGTTTCGTCCTAAAGTCACAAATATTTAGACCTAGAGAGTGATATAAACTAAAATAAAAACTCGAACTTAAATTAAAAACTCGAAAAATTGCTTATTTTGGAAAAACAAACTAGTAAAACGTAACATTAAAGTAAGTTTTCAAAACAAATAAACAGATTTATAATTAACCATTAACAAATATTGTGTGATCTAGGACTTCTTCGACGGTTTTCATTTTTCTAAATAATAAAACTGATTGATAACTTCCTCAGTATATGTTCTTGCAGCGTTCTGTCGCGATCACTTAGGATAGCTAGCTAGAGGTGAATTCATTTGAACTCCTTGAGATAGTTTAATATCTCAAAACAAGGCCACAGTTATTTTCACCTTGATAATCTATAACGCTTTAATTATTTTTGTACTTCAATATTGAATACTTTTGATGAAGATCAACATGATATAAAATACATAGGAAAATGCCTAAAAAGAGCAGTTATTTTAGTGTTTTGATTACTAACGTGTTTAAAATAGTTCATACACAGGTTATGAATTTAACAAAGATTAATTAATCAGATTTTATGAGAACAGCTGTTCATTTTATTTTCACCTTTATTTAGTATTTTGATTACTCTGTACATCAAAGGTTATTTCTTTATTTCGGGGTTATAATCTTGTTCGTATTTTATAGTAGAACTCTATCTGAACTTACAAAAATATTAAGAAACAAATGATTCCTTAGGTTAGAGTTTACTTTCAAAAATGCTTTATTTCAACCTGACGGATGAGTAGTACGAAGTTAACGATATATAATTGCATAAACTATTGTTGCATAACTATAATTGCTTTTAATTTATTCAAGTAGTTTTCAAGCATGAAACTTTTGACTTCATATTAAAAAAAATGTTCTGTTTTATCGAATATTTTCTTTCCTACTGATAGAAAAACTATAAACTATTCCTTATCCCGAAAAATACAAACACTGTTATTATTGTTGCCGGGCGTATCTAGATCTATTCCGGCTCTACCAGTGAATATAGCATCTCATTAAACCCAGCGTAAGGTTAGAAACCTCACAACCAGAGCTCCTTGAAGTTAAGAGGATAGTTTCATGGAGTCAGGTACCAAGCGAACACATATGTAAACTGATAAATTTAACTACCAAGTCAAATAATGGAAGCTAATCGTGGATTAAACTCCAATTTTATTGTAGTTAGGGTATATCTAACCGATTATGTTGAAATCACATCTCAAGCAATTGCTTTTAAGCATAATGTTTTAAATAAATGTAACCATAATATTTGCAAGAGCCGAAGAAATTTTAAGCTGATTTTTCTATTTCGATTTTTTCCTGTTAATCAGTGATTCTCAGAACATGAAAACAGAAAAAGTCTAAAGTTTACTTTATACTTTAAATAGAAACTACACTTAACCATATAATTTTCGTACTTTTATAATATAGCTACTTACTAGAAACGGGTCTAAGCAATTTTGTAACTGTATAGAAAACGTATATTCTAATTTCCTAGTTAAAAACTAGCAATGACTTCCCACACTAAAACTTTTAGTCAAAAAATATCCTTAAGGGAAACATTTAGTGAGATTTTTCGGGACATTTGGATGTTTCGTATAGCATTTTTTGTTTTGTATCAATTGCCGTGAAGTTTGCGTTTGTTATTAAAATAGTTAATCTATTAGTAGATCACCCAGTTGCTAAAATGTTGAAGTAATAATCTGGAATTAGGACGGAAAATATTAATCTAGTCTAAATGATACATAAGTGTTTACAATTTTAAAACGCTCAAATTAACCTGATGTTTTCAAATTTTATAGGTCACGTTAATAAGGTGTAATGTAATTAGTTGTTAATTTCTAACCTCATTCTCTATTTCGAGAAATTGGCTGTTAAATTTTTACCTCACGCTCTATTTTTAGAATAACTAATTAGTTCTAATTAGATACCCCCAGAGGTATTGAGTTTCTATATATACGGGGTCTTCTTGCTGTCTTTTTTTAACACGAGATTTGCAGTGAAGATATTTTAAACTTGAAAACAAGACGCTGAAGTTAAGATAACACTAGTTCGAAAAAATATTTATAAATCACCATACTTTTTCGTGTTAAAGTACATTTTAGAAAAGCTGAATAAACTGAATGCTGTTTGATAGATTAACCGTGCGTTAGTTAGGCGTGCTGTTTCCTCACACCAACACAATTTTTTGTAATCGCGTTTGTTAAAAACTAAAATAAAATGAGTTAGATGGATATAGCTTTATTAGCTATTTAATACTTTAACTTCTCATATTGTACGCTTATTTCTATTTTGGGGTGTCCTTGTACCCTGTCTTTGTAATAGCGTAAGAAAAATATTATCACGCACATTTGAATCTCGAGATCCTCAATATTTACGAACTAGCTTCTTTAAACATATTATTGTTATGTAACACTTCAGCATACGCACCTAGAATTTAGGTGTTAGAACTTGCGCCAAATCAATTTGACCTTAATTTTTAACCCTCCGAGTGAAACACACCGATTAAAAAAGTCTCCAAAAAATACGCTAAAGGTTTATTGTGTGAATGGCCAAAGCGTTCTATGATTTTTTACTTCACCCTTTGTCGACTAGAATGGAATACGGTAAACCCACCCTCTTTCCTGTCCCTTTACTTCCGGTTATAAATAGATATATAAATAGATATTATAGATTGTTAATTTTTAATACACATAAAGCTCGTTAAGTCTGGAAGATCATCCCATAAGAAATAATGGATTCTAAATGTACAAATAAAAGTATTCTTTAAGAAAATTATTTATATTTTTTATGAAAGTTATCCAAGATATTTAAGTGGTGCAATTAGAGATACATCTGTTACCGCAAACGAAATACTTCGAAATAGAGATTGACAAAGCCATGAAAAGCTATCAGCGTATTTGTGGCTCAGAGAGTTTAAATGCATCCCTCAATAAATGTCAGTCGAAGAGGGATTCTAAACAATTTCTAAACAATCGACCTGACCCTCCTACCTCAAACACTGACAGAAATGTACATTACATCCATTTTCGGAACGTTTTTGGAGGTCGATAATTGTACGTGACAACCGCTTTGAAGATATCATCGGTTTGGCGGAATTGTACGTGCGAACCGCTTAGAGGGTTAAGTTAATTATTCCTTAGCATTTTATATCAAACTATTATCTATTTGAATGATTTTATGAGTTTATATTTATTATAAAGGGAATAAATATAATTTTAAACACCAAAGTAGATTAACTTATCTTTTTATTTTGTACCCTTTAAATTATTAATACTTTGGAATTCCTTAAACTATTTTCCTATATGTAATTTTTTTTCCGAATGATGGCCGATTGTTTAGGGTGCTAGCCTTTGTTACCGGAGTTCGTGGGTTCGAATCCCACTCTGGCATGGATGTCCGTAGCCATTTGGAATCGGCTTTAAGCTGTAGTTCCCAGTCTCATTAGCCTTCGTGTTGCTAAAAGCAGATCGTAGCACTCCAAACCAAACCTGTAAAATATTTTTTCCATGTATGTAATCCCATGAAATAATAAAATGGAAAATACTTACATTTTATAAATTTAAATAAATGAAACTTAACCATCTGCTATTAAACTTTAATTTCATTCCAAAAAATACTTCAAGAAACTAAATAATTATTTTTAACATTTGGTAATTTCTTATAATTTCAGCACTATCAAAACAAATTTGATATATAAGTTAATATCCATCCCTATCCATGAAAATACTGTTCTTTCAGTCGCTGCTGTTCGTGTTGGTTCTAATCATGATTAAAATGTAAAATATTTCTTTAATGTTAGCATACATACCTATTCATTTTGATCCACACTCAATACAATTAATGCAATGTCTGTTTCTTCAAGTATTATCTTTTTTTTTTTTTAGTGAGCCGCAAAAATTATTTAAAACGCCGCGTAGAGCCCGTGAACTATCAATTGTACAGAGCCAGTATAGATAAATTTACTAAAGATCATTCCAATTAGTATTATAACAGTTGTAATTTATTTAAAGTGATTTTATTACCGATATTTAATTTTTAATTTTGTTAAACATTTACATAACGTATATTTAGTATTTTATGCTCTTTTTCTTTCATATTTATATTTCCGTGATAAGCGTGAATGTACTTTCAAAAGTAACAACTGGCAACAATTGTAATGTAGCGATGATAACCAAGATAATTTATTACAAAAATTTTTTGGAAGTTTTCATTAGAAATACAGAATAAAAACACACTATATCGAAAGTTTGAGGAAGTACTAATTTCTCTTGAGATATATTCATATTCTTTTAATAGTAGAATGATTTCTAAAGTATTACAAAGCAATACATTAAAATACGTTCTTGTAAAATATGAAAGAAATAATTTTCTAAATTTGTTTCCATACTGCATAGTTTTGGTTAACTTCAAAATGATTCGGAGTCAAACAGCGTGAAATTAGATACGGCCTTTAAAGAAACTTTACGTGGATCGTTTCTTCAGAATTTTTTCTGGTAAAAAAATTTATTCGGTATTTACGTGATAAGGTTCAATATTTTTATTGTTATACTGACCTGGGGAAGAAATATGTTTTCTTCCTTATTCTTATTACAGCCAAAGATTTTTTTTTTACTTTAAAGTTTTAAGTACATGCATGTGTATATTTTTGAATGCTTTACTAAATAAATAAGACAAAAAATGAAAAATTAGGTGTTTGAGAATAAACAAACAATACCTAAAAGTAATTTACGTTTTATATAAACTTTCTTTTAAAGCTCTTAATACAAAAGTATTTTGAAGTAACCAAAAAGTCAATTACCGATATGTGGACAAAATTGCTAAGTTTGCTCAAATATGTATAAATATTCATCATATATAATCTATTGATCTATTAAATAATCTTGCACTCTCTAAAACATCTCTCTAAACATCTAAACTATCTGATTTAGGAGTTACACCTTTTGCTTTTTTAATATTTAGCATTTACCAATATTAAGTTTTTCATAAAGTATACATCGGAATTCAGACTCATTTTTCTTTTGAAATCGACTTGCTCTTTGTTTTTAATTCTTAATTCTTTTGTGTAAAGTATTATCTCCAACAAGCGGTAGATAGTATCTATATCTTTTTACTCGTTTATGTAGAATTATATAATTGCAATCATTGCCTTACACTTTTAAATTAGATTTTTATATAATTTGACTTTACACTTTTTTAGTTTAGAAAATACAACTTTGCCTTAACTCTCTCTCTCTAAGGTAGTGGTAAATATAGGGTACCATCAAAGTTATTATTTTTAAGTGTCTATGGTAATCATTTTTCTGTCCCTCGTTAGATCTTCCCTTTATTAATAACTTTAGAAATAAGGATGAAAATAAATGTCTTGACGTCACAACTTCATTTTAACAATTAGCTTTGGGCGATTTTTCGTCCAAAGACGAAGAAGACAACGTTATGAATCCAACTTTTTCTGTTTGTAACTCTTTGCAACAAAGAAATAAGAATCATAAAATGTCCTACCTTTCGATCGCATCCATTGGCAGCAGTGTAAGTATACTTCAACCCAACAAAGAATTGAAAATCAATTGATAATAACTATTATTAAGACAATTTAGTTTTACAAAAAGAGGGCTGTAATGGTAGAGTAAATAGAATACTGACCGCTAGGGGTTGGAAGGTATGAAATAACAAATTTATTACGAGGGCATTGTTGCATAGGTCATATACAATATTAAAAAAATTCTTGGGCATCGATAGATTTTAAGTGCTATTTATTAATCGGTATTAGTATTTGCTAAGTTTCGTTTGGGGCGCTACGGCCTACTGTTTTACTACATGAGGGCTGATAAGACTAGACTCTGTTGCTTAAATTAGATTTCAAACGGCTACGAGCATCTATGCCAGAAACGGGATTTGAACCGCGGATTCTAATACCATAAAACCCTCACCGGCTAGGTTCTTGCTGGGAATTTTCCAATAGTAAAATCAAAAATAATCAACTACATTTAGTCAAAATCAGTAGACTTCTTCAGGATCAAGCCATGTATCTGTCGATTTTGATACCTTTCTTGGTTCTCTAATAATACTACCATATTCAAAGATGATAAAAATTGCTCTGCAAAAATTTTCATCACCAGTGACCAGGAATATAACTTAAAGTAACAGCGGTCAGCGGTCGGGTATGTGTAATAGTAAACACTTTTGAAAGATTCATGTTAATGCTGAAGCACTGTCCATAAATAACAGACAAAATTCGATGATATCACTGACTTATAGCTACCCAAAGAAACAAAACATATTAAATTCTTTAGTGTCTACTGTTATCTATGTATCTTGAATTTGACACATATATCACTCAGAATACTACACGTTGAATGATTTAACTGTTAACTGTAATAGCTAATACGTATCTAATAAATGCGAATTGAAGTTCTGTATTATTTATTTTTTCACGTGTAGAGCTGATGAGCCTCAGAAACATCTGAAAACCTTCATAGATGTTGTTATAAAAATAATCAAGACACTTTCTAAATTTATACCAAAGGCATCCAAATCGGTCGTCGTTTCAAAATACTTCCTGAATGACAGACGGAAGAGCTTAAGCATTACACAAAACTTCCGCTACTATACGAAGGAATACACATCCTCTCATGAAATGCATAAACGTAAACAGACGTATGAAATTAGGGCTGAAAAACAATTTCGTAAAAATAGTTTATTTCAAAATATATAGAGTATTCAATGTAAAAAATTTTAAATAGCCCCAAGTTTAATGAGGTATTCATGGTTTTTAACAATTTAGGCTGAAATCAATCTTTATTCTCCAAATTTTCTTGTCAAAATGAGGAGTTCAATGATTTTCGTTAAAATCCAAAGATATAAATATGATTAATTAAATATGGCATTGACTTTAAACGGAATACAACCTTAATTTTATAAAACTTTCAACGTAGTTTTTAAAATACAATATTACCGATGAAAACTTTTGACCCTCAACTTTATCCTCTTTTATATTACTTAGAGTAAGCACTGTTAAAATTTATGCTGTATTTGCATTCATATTATTTTCTTTGTGCGGCTTCGCTTCTCAAAAGTTATAATTTCTAAACCATGATTATTTAGAATTGAACTAAATACATTTATTATATACATTTACAGGTACAGATGTATATACATTGATATAGCTGTTTAGACATTACGATAATTATATGTTTAACAGTCAATGATCGTCTTAATACAAATATAAAAAAATTACAGTTTATGTAGAGGAAGGGGGTGGATATTGAATTTACATAAATACCTCACATTACATAAATTGCATTACATAACTACATCGATTTTTTTATCTTGCGCGTACTGTCACCCAGTGTTTATGCTGTAGTTTGTTGTTTATTTCATATGTGGTGATAGGGATTGCGGTGAGTTCAACAGAAGTTAAAACTATCTAAATATCTATGAATTTGGATGAGATTTTTTTTGGTCTTAGAATATTTAATATGACTTCAACATGGTCAGAAATCGGTGAAGAAACAGATACTACAAAACTGTAAAATTTCAAAAATATGCATTTATAAAGATTAATTGTAACATAAAATGATCAGGTCTAGAAAACAGACTTTTAAGATGTTCAATATGTTAAATCAAGTTTGGAACGTCTCAGAGCATCAATGCCAACTGTACAGTTCGAACCCATGAAATCGGCTCAAAAGATCAGTGTCTTACCCATTCGGCTTAAAACATACGAGAGGATCAAAAGAATCGATATGTAAAACAATGCTTCGCAATTTGGTTTGGATGGGGAGGTTTACTGTTTGGATATCAATTTAAATTTTGGGGAAAAATAACGTTATTTACCACATATTCTTCTTTTTTTAATGCGCAACAGCCCCTAGGGGGCCAAGGCTTACGGTGCCAATCTCCGTTTGCGTGACCAAAGACCCTGGGGTGCAAGGTTCCGGTAAGGTGGTCAATCTTACGCGGAATCCCCAGTGTTTAGTTCCCAAGCGTAGTACATATTATACAGTATATATATATATATATATATATATATATATATATATATATATTATATATATATATATATATATATATATATAATATATATATATATATATATATATATATATATATATATATATATATATATATATTATATATTATATATATATATATGTGTGTGTGTGTGTGTCAGGTCAAAAAAAGGGTAGTTGGAAATTATGTAAGTTAAAACAATTTTACAAAGAGAATTCTTTTATAATAATAAAATAAATGAAAAAGATCCACGCTTGTGTAAGCTTTTAGGATAACCCGGTCAGGCGGAAGCATTTCTGAGCTATTTGATGAGCTTGCAAACATATAAGTTTGAATTGGCGCGTGGACATGGAAAGGTCAACACCATCACGCATAGCTCCGCCACGAACACTGAAAATGACGCAAGTTGCTTTCCTTAAGAACGATGAGTTAATAAAACTTATTATTATCAAGAAGACTGTTGTCCATTAGCCTTAACTCTGGATCACGGCTTGTCATATATATATATATATATATATATATATATATATATATATATATATATATATATATATACAGTAAAACCTCCAAAGTTGACCACCTCTATAAGTTGACCACCTCTCTATGTTGACCGAAATTTATTAGTTTGAATGGTCAAAACGCATTTTCAGTGGCGATTTATCTCTGTATGTTGACCACCTCCGTAAGTTGTATGTTGACCAATTTTTAATAGGTTTTACTCTCTGTAACTTGACCACTGATGTTTTCTTGAATTAGATTTTTCCTCTGGCTGTCCTCCACCTGGTTTCCATTAATTTCTTTATCAGTCAATCGGATTATCTGAGCAACACTCGCGATTCCCCCCCCCTCTTTTGTGCTTCATTCATTATTCACTTCCAGTATGGTACTATGGGAGGGAAAATACAGAGAGTACCTAGCCTTTTGTTAAAGAGAAATGATATTCTAGCCCTTTGCATGCTTTCATTTCTTGGATTGGGTGTAATTGCTGAAATCTGTCGAAAAAGGTCAGGAGAGTGGGGTATGTGTGTAGAGGTGTAGCGGTGTAGCGGTGTAGCATTGAACGAACTACTCAGAATTGGAAAACAACGTGTATCGCTCACATGTGAAACACGTTCTGTTCTTTTTTTTCTGGACATCGCGTCGTGGCAGTACCAGTCCTTTATTTGCGAATTTTTATTAAAAATGGCCCAAAGAAAATCTCCAAGAGAACTTAAATTAAAGAAGAAAGTGGATCTTCTTAATTTTCTGGACAGCAGCAGACAAATAAAGGCAGCAGAAAAATTTGGTATAAGTAAGACAACTGTGAGCAACATTTTAAAACGCAAGGAAGAATATCTGGAAAGATATACTTCCGAAAATGGGGAACTTCAAAGAAAAAGGAGAAAAACGTGTCTCGACGTTGTGAATGAAGCCACATTTCGTTGGTTTACAGATATGAGATCAATTAATGGAAGAATATCGGGGCCTATGCTTCAGGAAATAGCAAAAAAATTTGCAAAAGAATTCGAAAATGAGGACTTCCAAGCGTCAGCAGGTTGGCTTGAAAATTTCAGACTACGCTACAAGATTTCTGAAATGAGGTTTCAGCTGAAGTGGTGGAGAAGTTTATTAAAAAATTCCCAGAGTTCTCTAAAGGTTTTAAAGATGAGGACATCTTTAATGCTGATGAATGCGGTCTCTTCTTAAAGCAATGCCTGATAGAAGTCTAGTAATGAAGTGTGACTCTTACAAAAAAGGAAAACTTTCAAAACAGCTTTTTACTGTTTTTCTAAGTGTTAGTATGACAGGAGAAAAATTGAAGCCTATGGTGATCGGCAAAACAGCAAAACCCCGTGCATTTAAAAATGTAAAACCTGATGACCTTCCTGTTTTTTGGAGAGCGAATAAATCCGCTTGGATGTCCGCTTCGAAGACAAGGGCTAGAGGAATTGACGCAGAAATGAGGAAAAAGAAGCGGTCTATTCTACTTACCGTGGATAACTGCCCCAGCCACCCATATATGAATAATCTCACAAATATGAAGCTAAAATTATTGCCTCCAAACACAACCTTTAGATCAAGGCATTATTCAGTCCTTCAAAGTGCACTACAGAGGTCAACTTCTGGAATGGGTGATCACGAAAGCACAAGCCAGTGGTTTTTCTCCGTTGGCATCATCAACAGTTGCGTCAGTAAATGCTTTGAATGCTGTTCATTGGATTAATTCTGATTGGAATAAAGTTACTCAAGCCAAGATTAAGAACTGCTACAAGAAAGCTGGATTTGTTACAGCTACAACATCGGTGCAAGAGGATGAGCTTCCTCTATCTCCCTTGCCAGTTTTTGGTGGAGTTAATTTTGAAGATTATGTTACCATGGACGATGAGTTAGTAACATGTGTTGAACCAGACCCAGAGGCAATCTTCAGTGATATACTCTCTGGGACTAGGCACAGCGAGGATTCTAAGGTACGAGAAACGGACGGCGAAGAGGATGATGATCCAAGTGACGATGAAACTGAAAACTACCCAACTCTGAAGGAAGACGATGTGAAGCGCATGATGGAGTAAGTTAAAGATTTCACTGCAGAAAAATGCCCAAGCATGCTTAAGGGACTTGTAAACTGTGAAATTGCTTTTTGCAGTTACCAAATGAACAAAAACAGGACTCAAACAAGAATTGAATACTTCTTTCAAAATTTATAAAAATTTGTACTTTCAGGAAAAATAAAAATGCGTAAGTGCTAACATTTTTCTAAATTTTTCCTTAAAAAATACTAAAAAAGCTTACTAACTTTTTTCTAATACTGTACTATAGTAAATATTTTTAAAAAATTCCCAAAGTTGACCACCTCCGTATATTGACCACTTAGTTACAGTCCATTAGGTGGTCAACTTATGGAGGTTCTACTGTATATATATATATATATATATATATATATATATATATATATATATATATATATATATATAATCAGTGCTATATGTAACACAACGAAAATTTAAACTAGTGGTTGTATCAAATAAAGAGTTTTTCGTATATCTGACTTACAGTTAAAGTACTACAAAAGTTCTGCTCTTTTAATGGGTTGGTTTGGAATGCTACGGTCTACTTTTTTGCAATCCAAGGGCTTATGAGACCGGACTAACACCTTTAAAACGATTCTTAACTGCTACGAACACCCATGCCATAGTATTTTTAATGGGAGTAGAAATGTATATATAGAAGAGATAAAGAAATAATTTTCTTAAACCATTATATAGTTAATAAACCATTATATAATTAATAGCTTACATTTTATGCATTAATGTATCATTGACAACAACAAATATCTCTATAAAATATTGATTTTACTGTTATTTAAGGCCTGTCTCAAAAAGTATCAGCTAGAAATCTTAAATTTTCTTGTTGCGTACATACAGGCGACGAGATGTTATAAGTGAGGCATATGTCGTAGCTACTCGTTGATCGTTCCGATCCAAAGAGGTATACAGTAGTACACACTTTTTGACTTTGGAATTAATTTTTTTACTATTCTAATATAATTAATAATTAGATTCTGACAAATAAGCTCAATGCCTCATTTTATTTACCAGAAACGATATCAAGACCGAGAATGACTTCTGAAATTTCTTAAAGAAGACTCTTCTCTCAAAAGGAGGACCGTAACTAAGGAGTGGTGAAGGTGGCGGGTACATCGATTGTAGGGGCGCTGAATTCTTACTGAAGATTCTCAAACGAGATCCAGACGAGGACGAACCGCCCTGAATATAAAAAGAAAAAGTTAAAAATATATTATTTATATATGCTATTTATTAATTCCTGGCGAAACATTCCCAAACCGATGGAAACACTAGACCGTTGCAGGTTAAAAGAAAACAATAATTTCCTACTGCAGGTAACATTTTGTGACTCAAACTATGCATATCTTCATCAGGTCATTAAAATTCTTTGAACATCCCTTTTCTCCAATTGATAAGTCACACGTATCTGTCTTTACTTCTTCAAATTTAATGTTTGACTAGAAACATTTCAGTTTTTCTCATCATTTTCATCTATTTATTTATTATTAAATAGATCAACATTATTAATATAGTTTAGAAGTTATATGTTAACAAAATAAGTAGAGAATTCACAATAGTTGTCTAGTATTGTCTATAAGGGGCACAAATATGTTCCAACCCATTATACACGACAGAATTTTCTAAAGTCCGAATAGTGTTGGATATACATTATACACAAAGTTTCTAATTTAGTTTGTAAGGATTATTCTTAAATTGATTTTTAAATATTTTACAAATTATCATAAGGAACGCTTTAGATTTATTGAAATTTCTTATTTATTTTATATATCCCGTAATAAAATGTTGTATCTATTATCTAAGAGACTTTCACCCCTAACTACTAATTTACTTTGAAAAGGAATATTATTGTTTTAAACTCAATGAGCAACTGCATACTCAACTTTGAAATTGACTATGTACTGCAAAAGCAGTGTTTTCCCTGGACCCTTGCCTAATAGAGGGAAATTAATGACCTCTATTAGGCATTATAATAAATGGTTAATATGCTCAATAGTTAATCCGAAAATAGTTTTAACCACCAGAGTTTAAAGCATCCATTTACTGTGATTTGACTAGATTATATAAATACTAATTGTATTATAATTAAACATAAAATTTATTTACAGAAAGCATCAAAAGTAAAGATCTCATTAAATTTAAACAGTTAATTGTAAATACTAATAGTTTAAATAATCTAGAAAATAAAAATAATTCCATTATATGCTTTTAAAATTTATTGTGTATCTTCAATAATATCTTAATAATTTCTTCTTAAAACCTATTCTTTTAGTTTCTCCAGTGGACAATTCAATTAATGAATATTTGAAATTATGTATACAAAAGTTTCCCCTAAAAATGCTAACTCATTTATTTAATAGCAACCAACGTGAAATGTATATTATGCAGAATTTAAGAGATACAAAATATTTCTCCATTCTATTTGATTGCATGACTAACGTATCTCACTAAAAACAAAAATTCAAGCAATACGATATATATTCATTAACCCCTTCCGGTAAAATGACGAGTCTAGCTCGTCATTAGTTTTTCATTCCATACCGCACAATGACGAGCTACACTCGTCATGAAATTAAAGTTACTCTTAAATATGATAATTAATTTAGTTTAAAATTTCTAGTGTACTGAATTTGGCAACACTTTTATCACTTGTGAAAATCACAAGTCACTATTGCATATTGTTTACTTAGAATTTCTTGGTACAAGTCATTGCCAAATTTATGAGTCAGAATAAAAGAAAATCTACTAAGAAATGACGTGTGTGTTACAAGAATCAAATTAAAAGTGAGACTACTTGGCGGTGTAAACAATTAAGAATTCCTTTGCACTTTGTTTTGAAAAGTACCACTAGCGTGAAGACTATTATCTGTATACCTTATTAATGTTTTGCTTTGATATTTTCTTAATTTTACTGTTTCTGATATTATTTAACACTATGTAAAAAGTGGATTTTAATTAAGAATATGTAAGAATTGTAAAATGAAACAAGTTTTTAAAATAAAAATTAAATGGTTATTTAATGCACAGTTTTTCATTATTAAATCATATCGGAAGAGGTTAATTCTACCAAGAGATGCTGGACTGATGATAGATTCAGTGATTATATCAAAACGAAAGAACAAACGGGCGAAGGCTTATGCATAGAAATTGTGTGACTAATATTAAATGTCTTAAATATTTTTATTTATTTATTTATTTATTTTACCTTAATGAACATTATCCTTTACAATGCCACAGATTTAGATGACCCTTTTACTATGAGTTTTAGTTTGGTCTGGAGCTCTACGGTCTACTGTTTAGCACACGAGGGTTAATGAGACAGATACCTACTGCTTAAAGCCATGTACTACCTGTAACTAGCCATTCACCCGAACTCGGGTGTAGGGTGTTGAATTGCTGGTTCGGTCTGACAGTCCGGCAACGATGCGTTTCGCAGGGGACAAGTCAACATTCTGACCATATAATTTAAAACAACAAAAGCAAAAAAATGTAGACAATCTAGACAAATAAGTACAACCAATGCAGTTTCCGGAAGTGCGGGGGATACTCTGCAAGAGTACTGCCCAGATTAAAATTCCGGTTGACCCGTTGTACTACATGGAACTTTCTGACACGAGAGCAGATGTTGGTGAGGGAAGCAATAACAGCACAGGGCAGTTTTGATGGCCATTAGGGAAGGGACACTTTTCACCTTGCGGTGCGGTTTTAGGCTAACATCTTCATGGCCGCACGATGGCACCTTGATTTTCGTTGAGCCAGTCAGCCAAATTCTGAACGGCTACGGACATCCATGCAGCCCGCAGCGGGATTCAAACCCGCGAACTCTGGAACCGAAGTGCAACGCTCTACCATTCGGCCATCGTTCGGCTTTGATTGTGGGAATACCATATAGGTGGTCAACACTACTCCCTATGAAAGGACAAGACAATAAAATCTAAGTTTTACTCGGGAATCGAAAGGATGGGAGCACATTACAAAGTCTATAAAATCCGGGAGGCTGGCTTTATTGTTGAGCAGCGGTGTGAGGGCTGTATAATAACGGAGGAAATTTTCTAGTAAATAAAATATGTGTACAAACTCGAATTTCTGTGTGAAATGAAAGTTTATTGATTAGCACATTTACTTTGTGCTAATGCAGCTAATATAATTTTACACAGGCAGACTTTTTTGGGTATTGTACAGCAAATTATGATTTTTTTCCG
Organism: Pardosa pseudoannulata; assembly: GCA_032207245.1. Classification (NCBI taxonomy): domain Eukaryota; kingdom Metazoa; phylum Arthropoda; class Arachnida; order Araneae; family Lycosidae; genus Pardosa; species Pardosa pseudoannulata. The sequence goes on from CM063504.1 coordinate 100,500,193, forward strand.
TTGAATCCGCTCCTTGCTGGAGAGTAATTCGGAACAAATAGGAAACATGATTAAAAGGCAAGCAGGGCAAGCGTAGTCTACAAAACCAAATGATGTGCATGCCATGCACTCACAACTACCTACAATCATAAATACACAAAAAAACTATAAAATGAAAACTATAATTATGAAAGGTCCTGTGTGATAAGGAAATTCCAAAGTTTTTTTTTCATGACTGTTTTTTATTTCCGTAGTTTGTGACGAGATCCGAAGAATAAGATCACACTTAGATTGTAGGCATTGGACGTCTACATATTTTTTAAAATTTTATTTGATTGCAACATTGGAACTTAATTTCCATATACTCTCTTTTAAACAAAAATACACTTCTTATTTATTGCTTTCAAAATATTTCTAGATTCAAATATTGTTATTCATTGCTAAAATATGACTTGACTTAAATATGTCACATACTTACATAATATTCTATACATATATTAAACATATCATTTGTATCCTTAACTTAATATTCTTATTTATAAAAATATCTTTATCAAGAGCAGTTACCTCTACAATTAACAAAGTATTTCTTATCAATTATAGTAAAATTAAAATTTTAACATAAATAACGCTTTTTTGGTACTAGATGCTGCAAAAGCACAATTATAACATGAAAATTTTCCAACCACTAAAATTAAACTTAGAATTCTAAAACAAAAAGGAAGCGTGAACCTTTTTACAGGACTTAGAACTCGAGAATCGAAAGAAAAGTTTTATGGTTCCACTTATTAAAAAATTCTAAATTTATTCCTAGTAAATTTAGAATCACCAAAGTCGTTTAACGCTAACCGCAATTAATCTCTGTTTAAATGGAGAATGGCGTCCCATTATTGGTTGGCGCCACGGGTTAATCATGATTAGCAGTTAAACGATTTTGGTGAGACCAACCCTAGATCTAAGGATTTCATCTCAAAATGCGTATGACAAAATAAGGGCCGGTCTCAATAAGTTGTTTAAGTTCTAACCCTGATTAACCCATGGCGCTAACCACTAATGGGATGCATTTCTCCGTTTAAACAGAGATTAATTGAGATAAGAGTTAAATGACTTTGGTGGGACCAGACCTCAAATGTGTAGTTAATTTCTGATTGGTTATAACGGCAAGATCCGGTCTTTGTTCTATACATTTATAACATGAAAACGGTTTTTATAAAGGGCTTTGACCTTTTGTTAATTTTCATTGTCTCTAAATTTTGTTAAAAGGAGAATAAATATACTTATGTGCAACTTCAAAACAATTAACTTGCTGCCACGCCTCTCAACTTTTGAAATCAGTTCTCAAGCCTACAGCAATGAACTGGAAATGGTTTAGAAAATGGGGGCATTAGCAGTTTTTAAGTAATTGTAACAGTTGTAAGAATATTTAATTTGATGTTTTATTTATTACCTAATGTAGCCTCGACACTATAGCCAATTGTTCACCACTTCCTGATGGTGAACTTTGACGATGGTTTACGGGTTGCATCCGTATCCGAACCCGTGATTCGTCCATAGGGTATTCTACTGCGCACTTTAGTTGGTAATACGGTCTGTTGAAAGGTCCATGACGTCAGGGTTTTTTTTCTGCACTTATCAGTTTGTCGAGTGTCATTTAGAGCTACGGGGTTCTTTTTGATACAAGAGTTTTCTGATGAACATATATCAAACAAACATCTAAGGTAAATACTCACTAATTCTTTTTTAAAAGATCGTAAATTCTTTCACTGTTTTTCACCGGTTTCGCATGACTTGAGTCAATTTAAGAGGATGTTAAATTTAAAAATTTCGAATTGTTTAAATTGGCTTATATTATGAACATGGATGGAAAATTTTAAACCTGTACCTTCAATGATTTTAAATTTATGTATATAATTTCATTTATAGGGTTTTTTATATTACTAATCACTACAAATGACCTATGTTCCATGTGTATTTCCCACCAAATTACATGCATTCATTAGTTCATAAAGTTATTCTATTTATTTTGTGTTGAAGATACAAGAGTTAATCTTTGTATAGAGTTTTTTTTATAATATTTACGATAACACTGTATATAAGCAAAAAGTTGTTTCATTATGTTATACCGGGATATTATAAAAACCGTCAAAATACTTGGTTTCACTGTATCAGTAATATTTTTATAACATATATAAATCTAGAGATATATAAAATTTCGTTTACAGACTTATGTAGAGAGTTTTAATAGCCTATACAGAGGATTTTGGAGCAAAAATATTAATACTTGAGATTCCAATTATTTACTGTAATACTTCGAATAAATTTTTTTTAAAGTTTATCATGTCTCCATAAAATTGAACGGGCGTAGGGAGTATAAAATTTTTTTCTCGACAGCATGTCCATTACGTTTTTTTCCAGACTAGTTAAACTCAGCAATTAGTACACCAGTGCCTATTAATGAAATATACGTAATGTTTTTTCTTGCTTTTCATTTAAAAAGGCTTTATTTTAAGGAGTTCAATTTACCGAATACACAAGCCATTATGTAAGTATGTAATGTTGTCAATATGGCATCGGAAACATTCATTTATTGCATGTTTTTCTTTTTAATGCATTTAATTTCTTTTCTTAAACTAAAGTGTGGATTTTTTTTTTACATTCTTATTTTATGCGGAAGTGATTTCCTTAAATCCCATCAAGAAACTGGAAAAACTGTATTCTTCATGTAATTCACTTTTCCCTTAATGTGTTGGAAACTTTTATAAATTTCTCCAGCGGTGCATAAATGATTCAAGTTGCATATTAATAGGCATTTCGTATTTATATGTCGATGCATTTTAACTTTATTACAAGGTTAAATTTTTGTATTCAGCAGATAAATATAAAGTTTTTAGCCTGAATTTATTAAGTATTCATATGGTATAAAGCTTTTAGCAAAACTTGCATTTATTTTTTTACAAACGTAATCGTATTTCACTGTTATTTTAGCATTTTTTTAATGCATTTTTAAAACAGTAGCCATACATTAAAGACTAGATTATTTTCATTTTGGAAAAAATGAACACTATTTTAAGGTTAGAGATTATTTACATTAAGAATTTAGCGAAAAACTGAAAATTGATCAGTTTTCATTAATCAGGTCGACATTTTTAGAGCCCAGCTGTTCGATAATGTTTATTTTTAATATAGAATTTGGTATTTAACGAATTGCACATTTTAAAAAAAAAAAATATAACATTATGTTTCAGCAGATAATAAAGTTTTTATTTAGTGGACAATGGTTTATAAATTGCACTTTAGTTTTTGACATTTAAAAAACATATGATGATCACACTTAATTTATTTTTTTTGTTTTCAATGATATATTTAAACTTGGTGTACCAAAGTTAATAATTTTATTTTCATAAAACAAAAATATCTATTAAAAACATATAAATCGTTAAACTAGTATTTATTGATTTTCAAGAACACAGCAAGAAAATTTTAAAAAGGATTATGTTCATTACAGGTTTTTTCAGAGCTCATCTTCCTATGGTATTCAAACCTAAGGTTTGTAAAGAAATTTTAATAAATTGCATTTTAAGATTCAAAAAATAAACTAAATTTCATTTTCAAAGAGCATATAGGTCACAATGTTAATAGCTTTGTATACTGTTTATTTTGTAACCGTTGAGCGTCCATTAAAAATAATAATAAAAAGTGTTGATAATTATCGGCCATATTTATGTTTTTTCTTTTCTAATATTTTAACTATGAAATATAAGTCATTTAAGTATTTTTCTTTTAAATATAAATCTTAATTGGGTTGTAAAACGAAATCCATATTATAATTCTATTTTTTTTTTTAAGTATTTTGACCCCACGTTCACATTATTCTATTTAAACATTCCACTAATAAATCGCTTACGTTTGTTATTTATCTTTCTACTTTTAAGTACATATTTTATGTTCTGTACAATTAAATTAATTTCTAAGAAAATATATATCGTTATTTATATATTTTTATTTATTAGTAATTTTCCTTTGGTAAACCTAAGGATTGTAAGAAAATAAAAATTAAAATTTCGTGTCATTTCGCTCATTAATTAAAACTAATTTTTATATTTTTTATTTATATTTTTTTTTTATTTATGTTTAACCGTTGAGCGTGAAAAAATAATTAAAATATGTTAAAGTAAATTTTTATTAAAAATATTAATGGGTTGTCATTTTGTTTTTCCCCATATTTGAGAATATCAAAGTCATTGTAAGTAAATGCTTATTCTTTTTATTCTTTCTTATCATCCACTACTATACGTTTTCATTTTTTTGTGTTTAAGTATTTTGTTTGTCAATGTATCTTAATTAATTAATTCTTAATTTCACAATTATATCGTTATTTTGAAATATATTTTTATTTATTAGTAATCATATCCTTTGGTAGAGATCATTATATCGTTAGAAATATATTTTATTTATTTCATTTCGGGTCTCTTTTTTTATTTATGAATTTATATTTGATAATTTAGAAATTTGATATTTTTTTTCTGTCCATTTCATGTTTAAGGGAACGAGCACTAAAAAAACTTTCTTTAATAATTGAGCGGTCGTATGATTTATTTCGACGCTTTTGAAAACATTTCGTGTCCAGTTGTACCCAATGGAGATTAGTTAGTATATGTGTCTATTCCAAATGCACATATCTAACAAATCTCTTTTCGGTTGGATCACTTTCAGGAAGTTCTATATTTCGAAAGGTAAGTATTAAACATTTTTATACTAATTTCTTCACTAACATTTGATTGCTTCTATGTTTTATCACAAATATCTCGACCGATAGTGCAGGACTACCACTCTTGGAATAGAGTACCGAATTATCCTGTCTATCGATTTCATAATGTACGATGTCGATGTAAACGTTCTGTCGACTGCAATAAAGAACCACCCTTGACTAATAGTTATCTATTAACACAATGTATGAAGGACACGTAAGTTTTCTGACGATTGATACTTGAGCGCGGGTCACGTATTAGTAGGGGTTAGTATAACATGGTTTGTTTGTGGGTACAAAAATAACGGTACATACAGGAAAACGAAGTCGAATGTTCTTGTCTACTACATAGATTCTGGAAAAATTTAGACAAATAACTAGTTTTTATATCAGTCGATGCAGAACCACAGAATGGGAAAAAATTAAAACTATATACTACTATTTCTATTTGATTTTTCGTATTTACGATACTATTATAAATTTATCCACTAAAAAATATTTTTTGTTTACAAAAATTTGGTTAAAATAACTTTTGATCTTTTGAGATTTAACTGAATAACTAGATTTACGCTCAAAACTCCCGCTCCCGGTACAATTCCGATGCGAAATGTACCCACTCACAGTTTGTTAACGATATCGTTTAAAAATTTCCACAGTTGTTCCAATATACCAGAGTATGAATCAAATCTATCCTATAAGATCAAGAAAAATCAGTGTAAAAATGTTGTCTTTGATAGGATATTTATTTTATACTATTAAACTCCCAGATTGTGTAGTGGTCAGCTTATTGTACTCAGGTTTGATTTTCTAGAAAGGATGATGTATTTTTGCTGTCGTCTCCTAGGAACTAATGTTGTCCACTCACGTAATAATACGATCAGTAAAATCTCCAGCTTTGTATAGGAAAATGTTAAAAAAGGCTCTAAACTGAAAATAAAGTTTTATACTTTTCTGGTGTCCACAGCATCTGGCAATGCAGACTGAAATTTTGTCGAACAAGACTGGAAAGCTATTACTCATTTAGCACCACCTAGTGAACACATGAAGCTTAAGGAATAACCCCCAACTCCAGAGGACATCGGCACCACGAACCTATTTTACATGCCATTAACAAACACCGTGGATCTTTGGTTTAACTCAGAACCTCTAGTTGAGATCAGAGCCTTCGCCGACTGAGCTTCACTATCAATTTAACTAATAGTAAAACAAACAAACTACGCATTACTGTAAACCGCTAGGGGAAAGAAACTATATAAGTGAACTGGGATGGAAGTTTGGGAGCTTACCACGTTGTTAAGTTCTCTACAGGATCTTATTTGATAACGTACGCTATGATATGGGAAAAAACCTCATAGATTAGTTACCCCACTCGCTGAGTGGAATCGTACCTATAATTTGTTTAACATAAAATCGGTAGAGGGCGTTGTCATGAGATTTGTTTTCGGCCGCTAGATGGCTTTTAACACCGAAAAACTATAAAAGAAAATGCATCTAGAAGGGCGGGTGGTTTGGGAGCTTGTTCAACTGCCATGTTACAAGACACAACCAAAGTGAATTGTCGTTACTCCGCTAGGTGGCACTGTTATAGAATTTCACTGTAGCCGCTAGAGGGCTTGTTCACACAGAAAATGTATAAAAGTACTACACCTAGAAGGGCGGGAGGGTTTGGGAACTTTCTATTTTATGCTAGTAGAGCTACCCTCTAGAATTTCAAGGCTCTTCAAACCAAATGAATTTTCGTAACACCGCTAGGTGGCGCTGTAAATAAATATCTTATTAGCTAGAGGGCGCTTTTAACACAGAAAAACTATAAAAGAAACTACACCTAGAAGGGAGGGCGGGTTGGGAACTTTCTAGCTTTGAGCTACCCTCTAGAATTTCAAGGCTCTTCAAACCAAATGAATTTTCGTAACACCGCTAGGTGGCGCTGTAAATAAATATCTTATTCGCTAGAGGGCGCTTTTAACACAGAAAAACTATAAAAGAAACTACACCTAGAAGGGAGGGCGGGTTGGGAACTTTCTAGCTGTGAGCTACCTTCTAGAATTTCAAGGCTCTTTAACCAAATGAATTTTCGTAACACCGCTAGGTCTCGGTTTTTTATGACCACTAGAGGGCTTAGATCATGTATAAAAGTAACTACACCTAGAAGGGAGGGCGGGTTGGGAACTCACTTGCTGCCTCAGCCGTGCAATGTTGCATGGCCTCTTCTGAGGACATATTTTTTTCATACCGTCTCACATTTAAAGAACCCTCTTGTAGAGGATGCTGGACTATATTGAAAAGTGATAAACTGAACAGTATGGGCAAGAAAGGGCTTACTAAGGGAAGAACCATTTTTCCTTCTCAATATGGCGAAAGATTTAATGAATTGTAAATAATATTTGTAATTACTTTCATTGTAATTTAAGATGGCAAACTATGTATACGACATAATGTTCACGATATATGCACGATAGAAATCCAATATGGCCGTCATTTTAGAAATCAGGGAATAATACACGTACAATGAAATGTGTATTAAAATCTAAACGTTTCTCAGAAATTGAGGATTTATTTCAAAAGTACTACTGAGTTTTTTCCCAGTATAATAGCTATAGATTTACTACAGTTCTGGAGATAGGAAACAAGGATTGTATTCTAGTTTTCAATTAACATGGTACACACTTCGATTCCTGTCACTGGTGGGAAAACCTTTCAGAGGTTTATAAGCCCAAAGGTAGACTATAGAGTTCGGTATTGGCTCAATCATTAGCTACGCAGCTCTACTAATTGTAAAAACCTCCGATTTATATTTATGAATTCAATTTCAAATATCAGGAAGCAATAGGATAGTTGGAGCGCTGCAGTTTTGCTGCACAAGACCTTGTAGAAGGGGATAACAAGAAGCGTGACATCATATAGTTTGAAGTATATTTTAAAAGTTGAATGATTTGCAATAAAAAGGCCGTAAAAACAATTTTGTGAAGAGATCAAGTTTTAAATGTTTCATGCTTACCTTTCCAAATATATAAGGGTGATCCAACCGAAAAGAGACTCGTTAGATATGTGCATTTGGAGCAGACACATACACTAACAAGTTTCCATTGGGTACATTTGGACGAGAAATAGGCATTAGCTTAGTTATAACTATAGTAAATATCTAACTATTATTTCATCTATTAATAAAATACAGTGGGTAGAAAAAGTCCACAAATTCTAATAGTAATAAATGGTTTCTAAAAATATTTCTGTATAATTAAGAAACATCTTCATACCAGATTTATATAAAAAGAAAAAATAATTTAGTTTTAGTATTAGTTCATGAATTTGAAAAACAACCTTAAATTTCTAAAACTTTTAGGGTTAATTTTCTTGAAACACTTTTAAGGTTGTCCCAGCTAGTAAAATACTCACAAGTTACTGAAATTTGTATTAAAATGACCATTTATTAAGGATATGGAAGGTTTCAGATATATAAACAGTTCTAAAAATCATACAGCGAGCAAATAGGTCACTACCAATGGTTATCTTTACTAATAAATAAAAATACATTGTTCCACAAGAACGATACATTGGATTCAATCAGATGATTAAAGAAATTGAATGATAATCAGTATTTCTAAGGATAACTTTTTACTAACACAAGAAATTAGCCAAGTAAAAGGATAAATTTCCAAATAAAGCGTAATGTATATGAAGAAAATTTAAAAGGAAATGTGGAATTAGTTATTTATAACCAAATTCTATGAGAATAAATTGGAGGCACCATATTCACTGTCATTTAAGCAGCAACAAATGAATCAAAGCGCTAACAACTCAATCTGTTAGACCGTAGTTAGTTTTAACGTGCTCCCTTAAACTAAAACATTTCTTAAAAATTTTGAAATGGTAATACACTTACAAAATCTGCAATGTTCCTTCATTTTTAATGGCTATCGGTTTAAAGATTAATGGTCATTAAAAACATGGCTAAATCTAACGAGACTCATTTGAATCACGTTTGTTAACACAAATATAAAACAAGTCTTGAATCTGTTAATAGACAAAGTAAAAAATAAATCTTGTTCAAAGATTTTATACTAGCATAAATACTTATACAATTCAGACTGTAAAAGTATTAATATATACTTGTATATAGAATAAAAATATTTAACCTTGTAATTAAGCTAGAATGCACACGTAAAGCAATATTTCTTCACGTACACTGGTTTAATAAACAGTAAACTGTAAAGGGGACATGACACTCGTTTAAAAGAAAATCATTATTACAGTGAATATTTGAATTATTTTGTAAATTAGAATCCAATTTAAAACAGTTTAGAAGAATATAAAGTCTAATCAAGTCATTTAATTTTTTATAACCTGTAAAATGCTTTTATAATCTTTGCATCTCAAGTTAACTCCAAATGTGTTCTAGAAATGCTTTCTACGTAAATATGTGCAGGGATTTTTAGATATCCCTAGAATTATATTTCGTAAAAAAAAAACGACACCATTAAATATTACAATGTATCTTGACAGTTTTTTATATATTTGTTTATAACAAAATAATGAGTCAACTTTTTACTTATTTCATTCACAGTTTTATCCTATACATGACAAAAAATCGTATAAATAATTTAACGCGTGCGTGTTCAACAAAAAATAAGACAGACACAGTTTGTAATGCATGTAATTTGAAGAAAAATAAAACACGAAAGAAAGACATTTACAGTTTTCATTTACCTACAAATGCTATAAATTACATCATATATAAGAGCAAGTTTCAAAATAGTGAGAATACAGATAGAAGTGTTTTTTTTATACATACATGTAAATGTGCTATGACGCAAACAATAATATGTCCTCAAGGTAAAATCCCCCTTTAATTGATTTCATTGTGTGAAATATTTAAACAGTATAAGAATTCACAAACTTTATAAAAGAATTATTTACCTTAAGTGTCCGTCTCATAGTTAACCATTAAAAACGCCGTGTTTCCAAGCATGAGAACCCTGTAGCTATACCCTCCGGTGAAGCTATCGACGCTAGACGATCTAAAGCTCCCTTCACGCTATGGTCCACTGCAAGCCATTACAACCATCTGGAGGGAGTATGGCTTATCGAGGTCGACGATAGCAGAAAATAAAATGACCTTGGCGGAGGATGACTTCGAAAGCGGTTTTTCTCGAAAGGCGCCTCCACACTATAGTCCACTGCATGCCATTACCACAGTCTGGAGTGGTATGGCTTATCGTGGTTGATGATGGCAGACGATAAAATAGCCTTGGCGGACAATGTCTTCGGAGGAGGTTTTTCTCCAAAGATCAAAGGCAGCCAGATGCGCAACTAAAGTGCGCAATAGACCCTATGGACGAATCCACGCGCTTGGCTCATTTAGTGGCCCAGCGTGTAGATGCAACCCGTGAATCATCGTTCAAGATCACTATCAGGACGTGGTGAAAAATTAGTCATAGTGTGCAGGCTACAGAAATATCAAAGGCAACCAGCATGCGGTACCAAAGTGCGCAGTCGATTGATTCTATGGATATACACACGCACTGTTCTAATTTAGTGGTCCAGTGTATGAGTGAAAACCATGAACCATGGTTCAAAGTCATCATTTGGACCAGCACAACAGTGGTGACCAATTGGCCATAGTGTGGAGGTACATTATAAATGATTGCAGGAGAAAAGTCATGTAGCCATTGACTATCACAAAACACTTATTCAAACATTAAAGAATTAAACGTCAAAATTAATTTTTTTAATCATTAATGCCTCTAAATTAAAATTTTCTGTACTTTTTTTAGTTCACTGCTAAGTCAAGAACAAGTCGAGAGGTGTGACAACAAATAAGTTGTTTAGAAATTGCATACAAGTATATTTTCCTTTTCAAAAAAATTAAGAGAATACCAATATCAACATAAATGCAAAGAACTTTATAAAATCATTTTCATCCCATAAAAATATAACAAAGGCCGTAAAATCAATGTTAAGTCCCCATGCAGTTCAGTAGCGTAGCGTTTAATCTGCGGTTATTTCTAATCAACTGTTATGAAATGCATCCTTGATTAGTCACACGCACATTTTTGACTTAAGAAGAACTGCATTATTAGGATAAAAAAAATTAAGTTCTATTAGTGCAATTATTCTCGTGTTTAAAGTCTTCTAAAAGGGTACAATTTTCTTTTTTGTTACATTTCTGGTTACTAGCAAAAAATGTAACAGTTAATATAAGATTTTCACCAAATACTAAAAAATAACTATTTTTACCGCTCGTACACTGCCTACCAATAAATATTTGGACACCTGTGATAGAAAAGAAAGACTAACTTTATTCAAAATCAATAGTTGGTAGAACCTCCAAGAGAGGCAATTACAGCGTGAACCCTCCGGTGTATGATTTCTACAAGTCTTAGTATTACAGCTAGTGATATTGTCTTCCACTTGGCTTAAAGTAAACATACAAGTTCCTTCACCGATTTTGGATGCGTAGTGCACCCCTTAATTCGGCGATCCAACTCGTCCCAGAGGTTCTCGAATGGGTTCAGGTCTAGGCTCTGGGCACGCCAGTCCATTCTATGAACTCCATTGGCAACTCTATACCAAACCTTGGTTAACCCCAAAACATGACAACTGGCATTGTCGTCCTGAAAGTAAAAGGGTTCCAACCCGTAAAAATGCCCCAACGTAGGAAGCACATTGTCATCCAAAATAGGCCAATGTCGATTTTGGGTATTTCAGACCGCTAGACCCTTAAGGATCGGCCACATTTGTGATACCTGAAAATTATACTTTTCTCGAAATCAGAGAGCTCCGAACTTCTTGCATGCGAGTAATGCCGATGCTGCTTCCTACACAATGTATACCGGCAGAGGCCCTGGCGTATGTCAGGACTGGAGATATCGTTATCTGCATAGGTGTCCAATACTTATGGTAGACAGTGTATTAAAAATTGTGTCACGCACAACTAGCAGTTTTCTGCTGTATAGAAAATATTTAAATAAATCTTTCAATACAAGCATCCAAGATGTACAACGATTCCCCCATAGATTAACACAATAGTTTGGTTTGGGATGCTACGGTCTATTGTTTTGATATGTTATGGAGGTCGAGAACTACTGATTAAAGTTGATTCCGAATTTCCAAGCCAGCAGCGGGATTCAAACCCGTGGACTCCAGTATCGAATACTATCTTCCTATCCTTCGTCCATCGTTCGACATAGCTTAAGACAAAGTTGGAGAATCCAACATAGCCAGTTTTGAAACATTTTAACTTAAACACACATTTAATAAGATACGAGAGAGTTTTATGTTTCTATGTGATATTTTTTAATATACTAATGAGCCCAAATATTATGCTCCTAAAAATGACTTGTTCACTAACTTTGATGAGTGAAGTTTCAGATATATAGGAAACTGATCCTGTTAAATCTGACAGAAAATTTATTAAAATTGTTTATGATCGATACTTTTTTATAAGCTAATATTTTATTGAAATGTGTGTATTGATTATAGTGAAGCAGTAGGTGCTGGTCCTGTTGCAAAATGTAGTGTTTGCTCCAAATGAAAGAAAAATCAACGTATATTTTATACATATAAAGTATTGTTTTTTCAAATTCAAGACAAAATTTGTAAGTGCGGAATCAGTAGAGACTAAACATTAACCCTTTGCCTTAAAATAACGTAAGGGAGACGTGATCGTACTGCTCTGCCTAAAATGAGAACCTGGTATCACACACGTGATGATTCTGTCTGGCCAAAAGTGAAAAGCTCGTATCAGACATGATTCTTTCTGGCCAAAAGTGAAAAGCTCGTATCAGACATGTTATTGCTTTTAGGCGATAAAGTTTTTGTTTTTGCGTTATTGTTTGTTACAGTTCAAATATAAGAGTTGATAGTTTATTTTTAGGCTTAATTGCAATAGAGTATTATATTATATGCAATAAATAATTAACCGTTGCTGCTTAAAAAATTCTTTAAAAAATCTAAAAGTTTAAACTCATGGCAAAAAGGAAAATTGATACTAATAACGGAGCTGGAAAGTGTCCTGGATACACCTTAGAAACTGAAGCAGATACCGAATGCAAAAAGTGTAAAGTTGCCCTACATGTACCTGATTGTTTCGAGAAATATCACACACTGGAAAAATTTTAATTTCCTGTCATTGGTTTAAAATGTTAGTAATAAAACAATACCCCTTACAAAATTTTGACTAATATTATACCTTATTAACTTATAGGTTATTCACACAATAAATTCTACATAGAAAATATTTAAACGACTGAAATTTTTTACTTTTGTTGCATAACCAATAACATAGAAATAATATTATGTAACATAAAAACATTAATAATTTTTTTTAATAAAAACGAAATGAAATATTATCAAATTCTGTGGTTTTAAAAAATAGTAAATATAATACTATTAATGTCCACTGGTTTGCTCCCAATTTAGCCGTGATGAAACTGCTTCTGGTCACGAAGCATGAGAAAAACTTTCATCGAAAGTGGCACACACAGTCGTCGCTCGATTCATTAAGGAAAGAAGTTAATATATTTTTATAGAGATAAAATTTAAAGGTTGTTATATTTTTGTGAATATATATATATATATATATATATATATATATATATATATATATATATATATATATATATATATAACATAAAGCGATATGTGTATCTAGTACCAAAAATTTTGCAGCTATCCCAAAGTATTTGGTTTAGAGCAAGAAACATTTTATTTTAGGCTCAATTTTTCAAGACCAAAATAAAGTCTATAAAAAAGGTTAATATTTGAGAGTCACATTTATTATTCTGGATGACGTTTGTACAGTTGGGGATTGAGATATCCCAGTAGGATAGATGGTAAAAGTAAGAAATTGTGAAAAATTTAGTTGATATTCAGTTTACGCAACTGATTTTTCAGTAGCGATGTTCTTCTTTGTGAATATTTTTTGTTTGTTAATACCTAACAGGTTTCTAGAAAATCTGCTTCTCCAAAGGTTTTGATGGCCTCTTAAACTTTTCAGAGGGTCCCAGAAATTTATTTTATTCTTAACTCTACCGAGATCTTATGTAGTGACTACCCAGAATTTACTGAAATTTTAAATTTTTTAATTACAAAATTCTGTAATTCATAAAGTATGTATATGTGGTCTTTCTTACCCAACATCACTCGCTCTTTAGGTTTTTGTGTCTTTCAAACCCAGACGTTTTTCACGAGAACCAGATATAAAACGGGAATTCGAAAGTGGGGAAATTTTATCACTGACAGAAAAAAATAACAAATTTACATGTTTTTCGAAAGATTTTTTCTGGAACCTAGATTAAAATTAAAGACTCCAAGGACCATTTTTAAAGGCTCTCACAATTTCAAATGGCTTTCAATGACTTTTGATGACCATTCGAATCCTGTTTTGTTTTTTTCATTTTCCATAAAAATTTTAATTTCTATAAGCATATATAAGCCCGAAGGAGGCCAGGGCCTACGGTGCCAATCTCCGTTATCTACATCAGGGGCCCTGAGGTGTGAAGCATATGTTCCGGTTAGGTGGTCAGCCTTACGCGGAATCCCCAGTGTTTGCTTCCCAAGCATGCTTGGTCCTCAGTTTTTATACTCACTGAAGGCATGAAAGACTGAGTCAACCTTGCCCAGCCAGGGGATCGAACCTCTGACCTGTGCCTTGGGAACTCGAAGCGCTACACCAACGCCACTGGGCTTCATACACATATATAGATGCACAAAAATTAAAGCTAAGTAAATTAAAACTAAAGGTAAAAATAGTAAGTTGTGACTTTTTCTCGCGATGTTTGCCAGTTCAACGGACTCTATGCATTTCAATGTAACGATTTGAAATATTTGAAGGCTGCTGGCATCTTTTCAATGTAACCTACACTAATGATAGTGTAGCTGGACTAGTACCGTGGTCGTCTCTCTCAATTGGATTCCCTGGATTTTCCCTCCAGTTAAATCTATCACTTAAAATTTGATTATATAAATCGTTCATTATACCGATAATGAACTACAGCTGTAATGTACGCTTGGAGATTTAATCAAATTCTCCCTGCTTAAGAATTTTGAATCATTCATTCTCCGTTTAAACTTACATGACATTAGTTTTTATTGGCAGGAATCTTATACAGACGCAAAAATATACTGTAGGGTGGAGGGTTATTTCTATGAAAGAGTGTCGGACATATTGCGATTTTCAGCTCTTCTTTGCATGACAGGAAAATGCCCAGATCAGTTTTTTGACCGTCCAGTTGTCCACCAGTTAACAGTCAGTATTTTATGTGATTTAGTTTCACTATAACGGAATATTATTTCATCTTTAAAGTTCTTGAAAGTATCAGAATTATCGGGAAAAATAACGTCCTTAACTATCATCCCTTTATCTGGTGGTAGATGAGCAATGAAATAATTATATTAATTTTAGAATAAGTAATAGGCTATGGCATTGCCAGTTGAAAGGTTTATTCAACTATTGCATTTGAAGGTTTGTCAGTAGATATTGTTAAAAGGCAACATTTATAACGAAACTTGATGACATTGATGGAACTTGAACATTTAGGATTAAACTTGTGGAAATTAAGAATTTCCATTTAAAGCCATAGCAACCACAGAAGATCTTAAAGTAACAAGCGTAGGCACATAGCAACGGGCCGGTATAAACATCCTATAAACCATTTCGAAGAATCCAAATGTACCTAGTATTTGGTGAACTGACGGAATCGAGAACTAACTAGAGAAATCAGCTTATTAAAATTTCGCCACTTGCGAAGTGGATCCTTCTTTCTTCGCTTGACGTCAAACACAGGTGAATCCTCGCCACCTGGCTGCTCTCAGAGATACATTTTTATTACCTGGTAGTCTTGGTTCGGTGAGTTCACCTAAGACCAGGTACACTTGAATTCTTCGAATTGACCTCTGGAATTTTTGAACCCCCTTTGAACTTTGTGAACGGCAGTATGAACCATTTGATGATTGTTCTCCGATTGTTATGGCTTGATTGGATATTCTTAGTCCTTTTCCCCAGTATTCCATTGAAAACTTAATTTTGCTTTTCAAGAGGTATAAATAAGGGAAGGTTTACTGTCGCCGTAACTCATCCTGAAATTTAAAAAAGAACAATTTTATCACACAGTCACCATTTGTAGCGAACGAAATAGTTGTTCCCCTGCGATGGAAAAGAGAGGGGTCAGCAAGTTCATCGCGCATGTCCGGTGACCCCCGATGCTCCTAAAGTCTATTATCTGTACTCTAGTTAGCGTCAGTACGATTTTATTAACACTCTTTTTTAAATATGTGAATAAATGTCTGTTCTATGTTGTTGTGTTAAACTATCGGCTCGTTTGTTGTGTCCGGCCCCCTTTTTATTGAGTGTACGCAACACCATTGATAGTGAGTTGCGTAGTAAAAATGCATTGGAACAATGATCGACTTGAATTACCAAAATAACTACTTAATAGTTAAAAATTGGCATTAACTACGCGTATACAACACTCGTGGTTTAAACAACTTTTTTTTTTTCCTCAAGTTTTTTTTTCAACTCCTCAGAGTGAAAGTAGAAGTTGCTGCCGTTTACGTCATCTTTTTACTGTACTTTTTGGCTATTTTTTCTATTAATTTTACATTTTCCAATATTTTGGGTATCGTATCATTCCGCTACTTTGCTCTCGTTTTATGTTTATAAAAATTAAAAAAAAAAACTGAAAAATGCTTATTAAAAATTTTAAAATTTTATAAAACTCAAAAAATAAACCTTTTTGTTAGTGTTGTCACTTTTTGCTTATTTTTAATTGCTGTACCAAGTGCAATTTTTTCATTGTCCCTGTTATTTTTATTGTTACTTTTGTATTATTTCTGTGCTTCATGTTGTTGAATCCATGCATTGCTGTTAACCATACGTACTGGTCATAGGCAAGGTTCCAGTCTAATTATCTCCTAATTAGACAACGCGTTGGTTACTCATAATTTTTTTAGTACATTCTCACCTCCTCGCTTCTTTGTGAGCTGGAGTGTATTAAATTTTTGTTTGAATAACTTTTTGCCTACAGGCCTAAATTGATGTTTTGTTCTGCTTACGTTCGGAGGTTAAAGTGAAGACCTTACACTTAGCTAGGTACTCCGTTCAACCCAATTACCTTGACCTTGTTTACGTCATCACTTGAAATATGCTAAGAAGAATGAATCATAAGATATTTAAATGGTCTTTTGGGTCTATAATCTTAGTGGAATTGAAATTCATGTAATTGACACCTATAAAGGTCTTTTTATTGCCTATTTCCTAATTATTTTTAAAAACATGTAGTTTCCCAACAGGAATGAATTGTAACATAACGGTTGCTACCATATTACGGTCGAGATATGTCACAGACGACTTCTACGTCATAATGATGTCAGAGAGGGAAATTTATGAATCCGAATTCCCTTCTCTGGAGATTTGTGACGTCATTATGATGCAAATGTCGCCTGTGACATATCTCGACAGCAATATGGTAGCACCCAACATCAAGATTAAACACATGGAGTTAAGTTTTGAAATTGATTACAGTTTATTGATGTTTGCTGATCACAGATAACGATAACTTAAGGCATGAATAAATAGTCATTATGCTTTTAATTTCAAATTTAAAATATAGTAAAGCTGCATCTAGTTACAAATAAGTAGCGGTATATCAACAAAATGTCCAATTCGGACATTTAAACTACATCGAGCATGTGTAAATTTCCTAATTAAGGGATTGGGTCCAAAATGAATTAAAAATACTTCATTTTAGTGGCATTTTAACTAATGTGTTTTAACTTTGTTTGTGAGTCTGTTTATTTTGTTTATAAACACACATGCACGTAGTGGGCCTTTTAACTCAGTAGACACTTTAAAAGTAACCCCTAAGCAAATTCGATCACTTAACTCAAACGTAGCAAACCCCGCTACCCCTTCTAAGAGTGGGGTTTTGTAAAACAGTTTGTTAGTGTATGCCTAAGTGTTAAAAGAGGTTAATGTGCAATATTCCATTGCTTTTTTAGTTCGGTGAAAGTCAGTGAGTGGTATTTGTGTTGTATAAACATTTTATTATGAATGATGTTTAAAAAAATTATTAGTGATAAAGACGCAAGTTAAATCAAAAGAAAATATTTGTTACTGTATTCTGTTCATCAACAAATCTAAGACATTAACTTTTCTATCTCGGGATTCTAACTATAATCGATTTTAAGGGATTTTACAAACCTCTTATGAGGCCCAGATGTACCAGCAGTATCACTAAAGATAATGTATGGAAATGTTTCTCAAATTTATTTATATTATGAGGTTTATTATGTAAACCTCACACGATCTTTATTTACGAAAGAGTATAAGAAAGTTAAGAAGTTTTTAACAATTTAGAAAATAAGTTATAGAACATATATTACCTAAAATATACTGGATTCTAAAAAACCGCGCAACTTTTCATGTTTCAAAACTACTACGGATAATATCTAACTCCCTGTATGCATATCGTGTTGAGCCCATTTTGTTCGTTGGATTATCCAAGTTACATATTAAAGTATCTTCTAATGAAGCTACAAGGAAAAAAGAATATACAAGAAAAGGGGCTACGATATTTGTCAGTAGGGTTGTATGAGTTTAAAGGAACAAAAAGAGTTCATAGTGACAGTTCAACCAAAAATACAAAATGTCCAGATAAAATGTCAGGCCAAATTAGGTTACTCTCCCCAATTGAATCGCCAAACAATGACGAGTGGTAGGGTGTAGTCTTCGGAACCGAAGTTCACAGGTTCGAATCCCGTGATTGGCATCGATGTCCGTAGCCGTTCGGAATCGGTTTTAAGCTAGATCCCAGTATCATTAGCCCTAGTGTGCAAAACAGTAGACTGTTGCGCTCCAAACCAAACCCTAATTGAATCTAAGTTTTACAATAGGATGACTAAGTTATTTTATTAAACATCTGCTTTTATACATGATTTTAGGTAACTATAAATGGTCAGGTACATTTCTGTTGGCAATCCCTGTGAAATGTTTGGTCATTGGGTATTAATATGTTTGCCATAAAAACATACTAATTGTATGCTTTTTTAAAACATGAAACATTTTGTTGAGGTACAGAGGATATAACACGTGAAAAGATATTTAAACTTCCTAAAATATTACAGATTGATATATTTTATATGATATCACTTAAACATAATTAAAAATCGACATACTTTTATTTCTCTATAAATACTAAACATACAATGCGAACATGTAAACATTCAGTTGTCTTTCATGCATTGTTCTAGAAATAGTATTAAATTATGATTTTTGTAAGACGACTCATTTGTCAAAACCGTTTGTATTCAAATCAAATATTCTTTTTTAGATTTTAAATCTGTGTACAATTTATGTAACAACATTATTCGCATACTAATAACTAATCTGTGCAAAGCTGAGTATTTAAAAAATAAGGTTACAATTCTCTTTATCCCTTAAGTAGAAAATATAACGCTTAGCATTATTTTCATAAAAATAGTGCTTAATCGAGGTAGTGCAAAATAACTATCTAATCATTTTCAATTTAAGCCTATATTTAAGGTAATAATGAAAAGAATACTTGTGAATAATACCGTTGTGCTTTTTTATAAACCTAGAATGCTATCTCATTGTCGTCAAATGTTATAGGTAGTGTTACATTTGCAAAACAAGTATTTTAAATTTTTTATGGGAAAAATATCAATATACATAAGTTTACATTTAAAAATGCTATTTCACTCAAAGCTATTTTTAGCTTTAAATAGTTTGTTATTTTAATTACAATGAGTCTCCGAGTGCAAGCGTTGCGTTGTAGGGTTAAAAAAATTAGTTGAAAAATAAAATACTAGAAGGTTAAACAAATGTAGTAATTGCCAATTTTAAAACATGAAATTCTTTATCAGAATGTTTCATAAAAAGTTGTGACGTAAATACGGTTTGTACATGATTTCATTTACGTTGTGATTAACTTGAAGTTAACTCATTGGGTAAAGAAAATTATCTTCAACATTTTGACCTAATTAATTGTAGTTCCTTTCCCAACAATATATAAAATTATTTAAAAGGAGATCATAAATGCATCAGGTAATTTTCAGTACAGTAGAATTTCAATCAAATGTTTTTCAGAGGTGTGAAAATGGAAAACAATCAATGCGGGTAAACGGTGAACTAATAATTTGCAACAGTAATTGGAAATAATCAAAGTCTTACTATATAACGTTTTGGTATACACAGCATTTGTATATTACTTATACTTACAATAACAATTAAAATGTTCAAAATATTTTGTGAATGGTACCTGCTTGGTACAAGTTAATAATCTGACCACAAACCAGAATTTTACTGTCCATACCTCAGCAACATTAACATAATAGGTAAAGAATATTAACTGAATCATTTTTAAGCCATTTTGATTTATAATAAAACCTCTATCAGGTGATTTCACGCAGTAGGGCAAATGCTGAAATTATGACAATTCTGGCTTTAGTTTCAAACGGAAGGGCAGTTTATTGTTTGTGTATTGGCTGTTGTAAACAGGAAAATGAATGGGAAGGGCATTATAGTAGTTCGGGACGTTGCGACAAATTGCCTTATTAACAGTATAAGAAAATTGGCATAAAATGAATTCATTTAGGTTAAAGTTACGTCCTTACTGATTATTATTATCATATATAATGATTTTATTGTTCCTTTTTACGATTTTCTACTCTCAGTTTTTTTTCAGTAATCACCCACTCGGATATATCTTTATTGATTGCGATTTAGTTTTATGAAAACAATAGCCTGTTTTTGCCAATATAAAAAGCAAACGATATTTAGAAATTAATTCACTATCTATTTATCTCACCCGTCTTATAAGCAAAAAATGAGCAGCTTTCAAAATTCTACTGTTGTATAACTTTTTATTCTTTTTTTAGCGTTTAAATTCAAAAGTTTTAAGGAATTCCATTTGAAGCTCTTGAATAATGTATAGTGTTATCCGTTTCTCAAATATTTTCAATATTCCGTTATTTTTTCCCTCGAATTTACTTGCATTAGCATAATTCTTGACTTTTAAAGCACGTGTTATTTTATTCTTTCATTTGGATTTGTTTTACTTTTTTTTCAAAAAGCAGCTTTTGAGAAGACTTATGATAAAATCTAACCCATATCCAATATCTTTTTTATGTGTTAAGCAAACGTTACCTTGCATCTTTTGTTTGGAGGTTAAATTTGGAATCTTTGGGGTTGAGATAAGCTGAACCTAGACGGAATATTTTAAATTTTTGTCACTTTTATATCTGTGTGCCTTTTTACTCAGCTGTAAATCCTTAAAATAGTTTAAAGAGTATAATGTAATTTATTCAACGTTTAATTTTTTGTCAAAACAAAATGATTAAAAATTTTTAACCCGCGAACTAAATATATATAAACTTATCAAAATGCTTAAATTATACTATGAAAACTAAACAATAACTGTCTTTTGAATCAGATAAAAATATTTTTTAAAAAGCCGCCGAACGGTGACCGATTGGTTAGGGCGCTAATCGTATGTACCAGAGTTCGTGGGTTCGAATCCCGCTATGTCATGGATGTTCGTAGCCGTTCGGAATCGGCTTTAAGCAATAGGTGTCGGTCTTATTAACCCTTGTGTGCAAAACAGTAGACCGTAGCTGTAATACTAGACTCAAGACTCGAGTTTGTGTTACATGGGACTATGTTTTTTTTCGACGTCCGAAGACGGACACCCCGAGAGAGGGTGGGCAAACCCTGTTCCAGGGAGGTTCAACAGGAGGGGACGTAGAATGCTACCCCCACCCGCGCCAGCTGCGGAGAAGGGCATTTTCCCATGGAGGCGAAAGCTTGACCGAGGGGGGGAATTCCACCCCGGCCCTCGCGAAGAGGATTGGAGGGATGCCCACTCGGAACGAGGGAGAACGGATTATTCTTGTGAAAGGAGCTGAGACGGAGAGAGGCGTTTTCCGCTCGGCACCATTTGTTTTTTTCCTCGGTCTTATTTCAGCCTTGTTTTAGAGTATGATTTGGAGTGTAAATATGTTTTAACAAATCTTCTTAATAATAAATGTATTAGTCAAGAATGTTGTCGCTGAAGTGCTTAATTGTCGGCATTAAAGACTTTAATCGAACCCAAGATACCTGATCCAGTAACAATAGGTGAGCTGGTATAGAAAGGAGGCGTGCAGACATCAGAAAGTGCAGCTGGGGACGCGCGAGATGCGACAGTAGCGTTCCAAACCAAACCAAAGCTAGTTTTAAAAAGCCATGGTCAACTGTAGAACATTCTACCTTAATACTTCAAATGGTAGTTGAAAATGATGACCGTGAAGTTGAACATGGCTTGTTGTAATATTTTTTTAACTAAAGTAAATGTTGACTAAATGTGTAATACATCAAAAAACACCCTATAATGGTAAAATTTTGAACTAATTTTTTATTCTATCAAACAGATTCTCATCCCTTTATTATGTCCTACACAACGTTTCATAACTTTTCGAACAATAGTTTGGACTGTCGACAACTTTAAAGTAGGGAAGTATAATTATGGACACTCTATATACACTGTCTACCAATAAGTATTTGGACACCTGTACAAATGACGATATCTGTGGTCCTGAGGCACGTCATGGCCTCCCGTTATACAACGTGTAAGAAACAACATCGGCATTAGTCGCATGTAAGATGCAGCGCAGTTCGGAGCTCTCTGATTTCGAGAAAGGTATAATTATCGGGTATCACAAATGTGGCCTATCCTTAAGGAACATATCTAGCGGTCTGAAGTACCCAAAACCGACAGTGGCCTATGTGATTAAGAAGTGGAAGGTGAGAGGTGATAGTCGGAATGTGCCCCAAGTCGGCAGACCAACGAAACTGGGAGATAGAGACCGACGACTGCTGTCCAGAGAAATTCGGAAGAACAGCGCCCAACCGATGGCCCTCATTCGCGAGAAGTTTCAACAGGCATCCGGGGGTATTGTTTCAATGAATACCATCCGTAAGAAAGCACTTCTGCTTGGTTTTCATGGTCGTGCTGCTGCCCATAAGTCCAACCGCGAGCTGCTCGGTTAATGCGGTGCAAAGCACATCGAAATTAGACAGTAGATCAGTGGATACGGGTTCTTTGGAGCGATGAATCAAGATTCACCCTTTACCGTTTGGATGGCAAGGTCTGGCGTTTGCCTGGTTCATCGAATGGACTGGCCTGCCTAGAGCCCAGACTTGAACCCTATCGAGAACATCTGGGACTAGTTGGATCGCCGAAAGGGGTGCACTACCCATACAAAATCGGTGAAGAAACGTGTATGTGTACTCCAAACCGAGTGAAAGGCAATACCACTAACTGTAATACATAGACTTGAGGAAAGTATACCCCGGAGGGTTCACGCTTTAATTGCCTCTTGTGTAGGCTCTACCAACTATTGATTTTGAATAAAGTTAGTTTTTCTTTTCTATCACAGGTGTCTAAATACTTATTGGTAGACAGTGTATACACACGGTTAATTCATCATACCTAGGAATGACCTGAAACCAAAGAAAATATACGAAATAACAGAAATTCAAGTCTTCAGAAATAGCTTCCAAAATTTTATTCTGGGATATTTGAAAGTTATAGCATAAGTATGCTATAAAATTTATCAATAAAGGAAAACAACTTTGCTTCTTTTAGGGATAAGTTTATAAATTGATCACATATAATAATTGATAGCTTACAATGAATACAGTTAATACAAATTAAAATGGTTCCATACTTCAATTACAAAGGAATTACTAAATAGTTTTTATACTATTAAAAACTTATCTGTTGAACTACATTGGCGCCATTTTCAACATTTTTCTTTGTATATGGGGTGTAATGAAAGTTTGCCAGAAACCATAATACTAAACTTCCTTCTTCCATAAGACATGACAAATATATAGAAATTAGAATATCACAAAGTATCTTCTTATCAGGGCCTCATATACGGAGTAGCATTCGGGCGGGCACTGGCCCGGGGCCCTACTCTAGGGGGTCTCATATTTAAAAAAAAAATACACATTAATTTTTGGTACATCTCAGAATTCGCTCATTTTTTTTTTTTTTTTTTTTTTTTTTTTTTTTTTTTTGCTAATGATAAACTGGAGTTTGTATGTTGTTGGAGGGCTTCAAAAGTCAGTAAATTAAATTTATTCCATAATTTTAAGCCAAAAGCTTTTATTTGCTTAACCCTTATGTTCATTTTGTACAGCATACCATACATACCACTTTATAAAAATATACGATCACTGTAAGTGTACATAATAGTAAACATCTTGTTTTTCCAAAATTTTTATATCACGATTTTTTTTATTTATTATTTTGATGTTTTTATAGCCCAAAGAAGCTACCTATACGCATTTTTCTGCTTTTCTTCAAAAATGCAATCTTCCCACGATAAGGGTTAAAAATACTTAAAAGCAGTGGTAACATTTTAAATGTGTGTATTATTCAAAAGATTGAAATACCAACCATATCAGTGACACCAATTTACAAATTCATCTCTTCTGAGAGGGAAAAAATCTTAACTACTTTTTTCCCTCTTGAAGTGGTTAACAAATCAGAGAAAATATATTTATCCAAAAGCATCTGATATCTATTTTTTTTTCTCTTTTTAAGATTTAAGAATGAACAGAAAGTTTTAAAATTGGTAATTTAAGAATAAAAGTATTTAATTTTTGGAATTTTGTAAAACAAAGTCTCACATGATAGTTTACTTAAAATGGTAATTTTTATTAATTTAAACCAGTACTTTTTCCTTTAAAAATGTTACAGGTACTCTGAGTTTGACTCAAGAATATCACAGTTTTATCGTTAAAGTCAGATACTGTACTTAGATTGCACAGACATCTGTAATATGTTTGAAGTTAGTTTAGTGGAATTCTAAATTTAAAAAAAAATTATTTCATTTCATTAGATACACAAAATGTTTAGGTTATGTATACCTGTCAGGAGTATTTAAAATGATATAGCAGCTTATAAAATAAAATCACTCTCGAGTTCGAGAAAGGTAAGATGTATGGGGACCCCCATATGAGGCTTTAGCCAGGGGCCCTCAGGGGTATAAATCGGGCCCTGTTTCTTATTATTGATGTATAGAATCTACTACAGAGCAATTGATCATAAATGATTTTGGTGTTTTATTTTGAGATTTGTATTTCATTTAAGTCTTACAACAACTTACTCTTCTTCCCATTTTCAAATATAACTCTGTTATCCAAAATAAAAGTAGGGAAAAAAGTATGTGAAAAGTATGTGTCAGAAAAAAAGTTCTGCCATGCGACATAAGTATTTGAGCAGTGAATTTATTGTTTCTTAAAATTGTGTAAAATTGTTTTCTATTTTTATTGCAAAGTAATCTTTTAAACTAAAAGCATGATATTCAAAACACAACTTCTGTTGCAATAATTTGTTTACATTTGGTGTGAATTATCATAATCTTTTACCGAAAATATACATAAATATAATAATGGATCTCGATTTTCTTCTATTTTTCCTTAGATTTCAAGATATTCATTTATACTTCCCTTTACGTGAAATATAAAACACTTCTTAATTTAATGATTTTTTTCATGCAAATAAATATTTTGCATGAAAGAAAGTAAAGCTGTCAGTACGAGATATTTATCCTTAGCTTACGTCCTGACAGCCCGGAACAAAGATGACGGAAACAGATAACGACACGGAGTGCAACCGATCATTCATCTCTCTTTTGAAAAAGAATAGTTAGAATAAAAAAAGTCCCGGATAAAGGAAGAATAAGCTGCTAGAAGTAAACTTTATTACACAATTAATACTGGTAGTTTTATTTGTTTTCATTTGTATTCCATCCTAAATAAAGGAAAACGTCTTTTAGAAAACTTTCTCTTTAATTAAGTGTTAATGATTTATTCAGATAACTTGAATCAAATATCCGTAACCATTCGTAAGAGGCTTTAAATATTAGGTTATGACCTAATTAGCTTTCATGTTGCAAAAGGCGTCACACTCTAAACCAAACCGAAAAGTCTAACCTAAGATAATACTTACAAATACACTCAAGAGCCATTGAGTAAACATTATGACCACTTCTCAATAACGAGTTAGCCCAACTTCACAGCACAGCTACAACCAGCCGTGGCATGGATGTCACAAGTCCTTGGTTGATGGCTGGAGACAGATTGTACCAGATGTTTAAGCAACGGTTACGCAAATCTGAGATATTGCGAATTGGTGGTCTATGAACTCTGAGTTGCCGTCCCATGACATCATAAATGTGTTCTATCGGATTGAGATGCGGTGAGTTCGCCGGCCAGGACATTCACTGGAATTCAGCATCATATTCCTGGAACCACTGCAACACAATTTTAGCCTTCTGACACGGGGCGTTGTCCTGCTGGAACATTCCATTTCCACCTGGAAAAAAGAGGCCATGTAAGAGTGCAACTGGTCCGCAATGATGTTCAGATACCCTGTAGCATTCATGGTATTCTCTACCACAACCACGGGTCCCAGAGACTCCCAAGAGAACGTCCCCCAAAGCATAATACCGCCACCACCGGCCTGTGTATGA
Source organism: Pardosa pseudoannulata (assembly GCA_032207245.1). Lineage (NCBI taxonomy): Eukaryota > Metazoa > Arthropoda > Arachnida > Araneae > Lycosidae > Pardosa > Pardosa pseudoannulata. The sequence goes on from CM063504.1 coordinate 100,526,462, forward strand.
CTTACTGTACATTGAGGGAGCAACTGTTCGCCTGGCGGATCCTGACACGGCCATAGGCGTGATGAATGGTAAACCTTGATACATCTAACCAGTCAACTCTCTCCCACTGATCCATGGACCAGTCGCGATGTTCTCGGGCCCAGCGTAGGCGTAGTTGGCGATGACGCTTGGTCAGCAAAGGCACACGAGTGGGACGTTTGCTGCGTAGCTCCATATCCAACAGTGTCTGCTGACACAGTGTGCTCCGATACTATTCTATTTGGCCCTGCATTGTATTGGAATGTTAGCTGAGCCACTGTCTGACTCCGGTTTTGCTTCACCATGCGAAACAGTCTCCACGTTGTCTACTGCTGGTTTCACCGCCATTCATCCACTTTGCATACGTACTAACAACTGTAGATTACCCACTAACCCAACTAACCCACGAGTCGTGCAGTTTCGGAAATACTTGTTCCGAGAATTCGAGCCATTACAAACTGCCCTCTATCAAAATAGCTTAGATCTGCAGCCTTTCCCATTACACACAGAAGTAAGTGAAAAAATGATTCTTCAGGTTTTTCAGGAGTAGTTAAATACCACTTAAACTTGATCAGTGCCTTCCATGTCATCGAGGAGAGTTCATTGCAAAATGTAGGGGTGGTCATAATGTTTTGGCTCTTGAATGAACTTGTGCATTAGGCCTGAAAGAAATCTAAGCATTTGTTAGCTCGTGTGTTAAGAAGCTTGAACTATTTATGTAAATAAAGGCTTTGCCATGCTGATTTAAAAAATAAAAAGGTTTTTACAGTGTTACTCTTCCATTCCAAAGTAAATATCGCTTTAGTATCATCTTGTAACGTCACTGGATTCTCTGTTAGCGTGTGGGTGTCGAAGTGGTAGTGACACGACGTATAGCTTAAAACAATGACAACTTTAATTCTGGACTAAATGTAAAACTATTTACAAAGTTTCAGAATGGAAATCATAGGGGCTGAGGATGAGCTTTGTACGAACCCAAAAGTCCCAGGTTCGAGGTGAACCTAAAAGAAATCTGCGGTCAAGTACCCGTCAGATATCAGTTGTTCAGGGGTACAAATTGGACTCTTTGAGTCTCACAAAAAACTGGAGATCGACTCTCCAAAAATAAAACGCAACCTCCAGTTGCTTTCGCTCTGTTCTCCTTAATCTTCTCCCGACGAAAACTCGCACCGCCTGAGGTACCTTTCACCTCTTCTTAATTGCTTTCCCTTCCCGCGTCCACGTCCTGCTAGCCTCCGATTGGTCCTTTCGTTGGCGTCTGAGATTCTTTCCTTTCCGCGTAGCGTCCGACCTTCTAATCACCTCGGACATCACAAGGCGTGTAGAACCGAAAATCCTTTGCCAATTTTCCAGACAGTATGTCGGCCTGGGTTTTAACAAAACCTCTTTGTGAAGCTAATTGGGTGTCGCGATGTCCCAATTTCTAAGTCAATACACTAATAATAATTCTATATCAAGAGTCGTGCAAACAATCCTCGTTTAAAGTGTATTACTTTCCTTTCTTTTTTACCAATTTTCACTATGTGGAATGGAAAATATTCTATCGTTTTTTTTTTTCAATTCGGTGAGAAGAAAAGAATAACTACACCAGATTACCTTGAATGAACTCTTTGTAAGGTATAATTTAAAGAGAGAAAAAAATATACGTCATAGCATGTTTTGACTAACATCTATAGAGAGAAAACAGAAATAAAACACAATGAGAACTGTTTGAAGTTAAGTTTATTTTTAAAATAACATTAACCATAGGTCGAGCGCCAAAAACGTCTGCTATAATTTTTTCCGTATAAATTACAAATAGGAAAAAGGTACGCTTCAGTGGGTTAAAAGAATATTTTTATTAAAATTTTACTTAATTGAATCCTAAATCGTGTATACAAATTTAAATAAACAATTATTTAAGAGAAAATGAGAATCTATCAAGTATAAAAATATTTTAAAAAGACAAGATTTGCTGACATTGGTACAATCATAGTAATTATCATTCGGGCGTTCAAAACAATTATTTCCTTAAATAAGCAAATGAAATTGAAAACAAAAATCTTATTGATATAAAATACAATTAAATGTTAAAAGAACTGCTAGGTTTTCCAGAGTTATCGGACAAACAGAATAGTGATATCAGTGTGAAACGAAGAATGAAAATAAATAAAATCCGTTGATTAGGGTTTTTTTTCTAGTATTTGGTTAAATAAAGGCCGCCAACTACTTTTAGGTGTGAAACCAAGCGGAAATAAGAGAAATAAAGTAAGAGTAACTTAACATAGAACCTAATTAACTGTTGAAAATATAAATGTTAGTTTTAGAAACAGTAAAACACATGAACAAAACATCTTTCTTATAATAGTTCTTATAATACGATTCTTATAATAGTTCTGAAGTATCATTAGAATTCAGAAGTAGATAAAACTAAATAAAGTATATTTTCAGTGTCAGATTTTAATCTGAAATCTTACATCGATTAGTATCAATATACACATCACTTTTTGGTATATTAATCATCCGAATGGAACATATCGAGGAAAAAAAGTCTCCAAAATATGCGATACAGGTTAACTGTGTCAGTGGCCAAAGAGTTCTATGATTTTTCCTTCACCCTTTGTCGACTAGAATGAAATACGGGAAACCCACCCTCCTCATTGTCCCTTTACTTCCGGTAATAAGTAGATATATAAATATATATTATAGATTGCTAATTTTTAATACACATAAAGCTCGTCGAGTTTCGAATTTCATCCCATAAGAAATAATGGATTCTACTAAAAGTCAAATAAAAATATTCTTTGAGAGACTTAAGTGGTGCATTTAGAGATACATTTGTTACCACGAACGAAATACTTCGAAATAGAGATTTACAGAGCCATGAAAAGCTATCAGTGTCTTTGTGCCTCAGGAGGTAGGGGTGTATCCCTCAATAAATGTCAGTCAAACAGGGGTGCAGTTCCTAAACAATCGACCTGACCCTCCTATTGCAAAACTCCATGGGGGAAAGAACTAAAGCAAAAATGTACATTACATCCATTTTTGGAGGTCGAAAATTGTACGTTAAGACTTCATAGGTTTGGCGGAATTGTACGTGTGAACCGCTTAGAGGGTAAAAACGTAATATTTTCTGATACATTGAATTCACACACCCGAAAGCCAACCGTATTTCTGAAATTTGTCGCAAATCTTCTATGTTATTGTGAATTACCAGCCTGAAGAACAAGAAAAAAAATACATTAAACGGAAACATTTCTTTTATAAAATGCAACATATTTCTTTTAAGTACTTCCAGTACAGAAAGTGTATAAGGTTAAAAGTTGAAAGGAGTTCATAAATTTGGTACTTTCTTATCTTCGCAATCCCTTTTACTCCAGTTACATTTGAGAAAATTAATTACTTTTATGAAGTTTACCATTATAAAAGAAGCTATAATTAACACACATCAGGTATGCTTCATCACTAAAAGATACTAAATGCTTTACGCCTTTTTGCTTAAAAAAAGTAAAGGCTTTCTTAAAAAGAAAATTAGAAACCTTCCCCTCTAACAGTAAAAAAAAGTTACTCCTTATAAACCCCTTTTAAACAAACCTTAGCAGAACCCCTAGCGAGCCCCTGAGCTGATTTTCTAATTCAATCAAAACAGAAGAGTTGCTTTAATAAAAAAAGGCCTGTCTCTAACAATCCAATCTGTAGCATCAGCTTAAATTTTTGCATTTCACCTTCTTTTACTTATCACATAATCCATTAACGCCTAGCATGCTTTTTTAGGGACCGTTAAAAATATATTGTACCATTTTTATTTTCTTAAAAATTGTTTTTTCTTTCCTATGAAGGTAGATGGCAATCCTATAAGCCATTTCCTAAATTTTAAAGTTTATGTTTTTATGTACAATTTGATTGTTAGAATCGACTTTTTCTGGTTTTTCCAGAATTCAATTTTTTAACAGCTGAAATCAGGACTAATAGTTATATCTGATGAAATACTTCAGTTTAATGTAATGTGTTTAATATAATAGAAATTAAACCTCTTATCACGCTATTTTTCTTTTATTAATAAGTGACTCCTGTGATGTTTAAAATTTCAGCTCATTAGTTTCTCTACATTTTCGGCAGATAACACGCTAAAAAACTAATTCTAAATAAAAACGCGGGAAAGGTAAATATGAAAATACTTTTAATAAACCATTGAGGTTTAAAAATAGCATTTTAAAGTAACTAAACTATTGTTCAGTGCATTAATCATGTTAATGTTAAATCAGGAAATTTTGAAAATGTATTTTTTATTCGAATTCCTGCGCCTTTTATTGCAGAGGAGTTTCTTTCAGTCTACTTTCTGAACTTTTACCTATTGAATAATACTTCGTAACCTATTTATAACAGAGACATGCAATATCTTCTAGAACTTAAACAGAGTATAATAAATGCATGTATTCCCAACCAAATATTAGGGAAACTCTTATTACGAGGGTCGCTATTTATATTTCTGGCCTAATAATGAAAAAAGAAATATGTAGGATCGAAATTGGTTTTATTGTTTTTCAAAATATTCTCCATGATGATCAATACACTTTTGCATGCGTTTGAACCAATTTTCAAAGCACTTTTTCCAGTCCGATTGAGGTAACTCCAAAACATGCGTTTTGAATGCATTAACCGCTTCTTCGGGGGTCGAAAATCGTTGTCCACTTAATTTATTTTTGATGTGTGGGGATAAGAAGTCATTGGGTGCCAAATCAGGGCTATACGGTGGATGACCCATCAGTTCGATCTTTCGCTCCGTCAGAAATGCCTTTGTTTGAGTCGATGTGTGAGAGCTCGCATTGTCATGATGAAGAATGATATGCCTGTTCTTCTGCTTTTTTCGAATTTCTCCGATGACTTCTGGCAAACAATGGTTGTGTACCATTCAGAATTGACCGTCCTGCGTTGCTCTAACGCCACTGTTGCCACATGACCGTTAATGCCGAAGAAACAGGCAATCATTTGTTTCGATGTGTTTCTTTCTCGAACAACTTTTGTTGGTTTTGCCTCATCTTGGAAGACCCATACAGTTGATTGCTGTTTTGTTTCCAGCTCATATGCATAGATCCATGATTCGTCACCTGTGTAGATGTTATACACAGCCTTTGATGTACCTTGAACGTATTTTTTCAATATTTCCTTGCACCAATCGACACAAGCCTTTTTTTTACCGTTTGTCAGATTATGCGGGATCCAACGCGAACAATTTTTTTACACTCAAATGTTCATGGAATATTTTATTGATGCTAGTCATACTAATGTCCAAAGACGCCTCTATCTCACGGTATGTCACATGACGATCTTGCTTTATCAGTTCACGCACAGCATCGATCTTTTCTGGCACAACAACGGATTTTGGACAACCTGCACGGGATTCGTCTTGGATCGAACATCGACCCCGATTAAATTCGTTATACCAATTTTTTAAAGTGCTGTAAGATGGCGCTTTATCGCTGTATAAAGTATTAAGTTCATCGAAGCACTCTTGTCTTGACAATCCAGGTCGAAAGTTATGAAAAATAATGGCACGAAAATGTTCACGATTCAATTCCATTTTTTGAAAGAGAAGAACTTTTCAATTTACTGTCAACAACACAAATAAAGCTATAATGGTAAATCGTCTGCTGTATTAATGTTTAAAAATATCAAACTTTCGATTAAAATCGTCTGCGGTCACCTAGCAACACTTACTGTTGTCAAGGCCAGAAATATAAATAGCAACCCTCGTAGTACAGTAACTGAAACCAAAACTCATCAAGAACATGAATCTTTCTGCCAGGAACAAAACAGAATTAAAAAGCTTGATGCAATGATATAGAGAAAGGAGTGAACAAGGTACATGGTATATGATAAACAGAAATTTTGGGACTTACGTTACGATCCAAAGGGACGTAAACTATACAATGCACTGCAAATTTCAGGTATTTTCTTCCTTTAGATAAAATTGTGAAATTTTGTATAAATAAAAGGTGTTTAACTTATGTATCAAAACCAAAATTGTCTGTGACGTACTATTTTTGCAGGATCATTTTTCATATTTATATAAATCAGTTACAGGCATATGTATCAGTGGCTTGATTATAGAAAATTCAAACACTAAAAGGATTTTTTCTGTTTCCTTTTGTAGGCATCTGTTAGTGTGTCTGATTACAGACCCAACATTTATCCAACATACTCCCAGTTCATGGTCCATTGAGATGATTTTTAAACATAAAGATATCCTTTTCCTATTCTAGTCACCTACTGCACCAAAGTATTAAAGAATAAATTTTAGAAAGTGTAATTTTAGTGCCATATTGCAACCTATAATATAAAAGCACTTTATCATGTCATCAACTAGATCCTCATAGTTTTTAGTTTTTTCATTTTCAAGAAAACGTGAGTACACTGATTTAAATGTCAACCAGGCTGCTTTTTCTGCTTCTGACAGTTTATTTTCAATCTCTTCATAATAAAAGATTACTTTATTTTTAGAGACAAATGAACTCTTTCCCCTTCTTTCACCTTTGTATAATTTAAATTATTGAATTTGTTCATAAAATGCAAAAAAAAACCAATTCCATTTATGTAGAGAATTTTTACAAATACTTTCATTAAACCGAGTTTAAAGTGCAATGGTGGAAAAAAGACACATTGCGGATTCACAGGTTGTTTGTCAAAAATGAATTTTTTTCTTAGAAGTCACAGTTTACAGATGTAGTGATTTTTTCTATCACCGCTGAAAAATTCGCAGTCAAAACAGCAAAATGTACTGTATCTCTGTTCCTTGCCTGTTTATATCACAATGAGTTTTATAGTCATTTAAATGTAGTTAATTCAATCCAAATCAGTATGTTACATTTAAGTTCCTTTTGTATCCGTAGAATATACTACAAGAACAGCTGGACAAACATGACTTTTCCATTTTCATTTTACTTTTTATTTTACATTTGTTCTATCAGAGCACGCTTGTCAATACAATACACTTCTATTATTTCCCATTCTATATGTGTGTACATCTATACGGTGTGGTGGAAAATTTAAACAGGATAAGAAGGTTATTAATAGATTATATTAAACTAAGTAATTATACAAATTTATCTAGAAAATAAAGCTATGTGTGGATTTTGGGAGAGATGGGGAGCTGTAAACAAAATATAATTAATGAATCATCGTTTTCAGTAATAAATATACAAGAAATAAATATTTCCATATAAAGATCATTCTTTTTCCTATGCAGTGTGATATATCCAAAATCATCGTGGCACTCAGATTTAGAATTACTGATAAAATGAGGAAGGACTGTATTAAACACAGTTGCTTGCATTCCTTACTTCCTTTACTACCATGACTCCATAATAACGTGTATTTAATATACTCATTGATATATATATATATATATATATATATATATTCAACATAAATTATACGGATATTAGTCCTTTAAATTCGCATCAATCTTTAATCCTTAATCAGGATTACTGGGTTGTTGACTTATTACAGGACCACTGTCTAAATAACAAACATCGGTGAGTATGTCTTTCAAAACCTTAATAAATATATCTTCGCTGTCAGTGTCTTTTCAGATATCACTATTACCTTTACAATAATCGTAAACAATTTTGAAGGGGTCTTCCTGTGCAGCCAATAGAATCTATAAGCTCTGTGTCTTGGAATAATAAAGCAGTCTTTCAACTATGTCAGCGTGCTCCTTTCAGAAGGCATTAAACGGAGACGAGAAACAAAGCTTAAAAAATATTGCCATAAATTTTCCTTTTCACGTCCAAAAATTGGGAAACGTCTGGTTGATGTTAGTTTTTGTTTTATCACCTTTTTTGTAACACCATATTTTGTATTCTCCTCCTTTATCTGACAGAGGCAAAGAATTTTTCATAAGCATTCCATCTTTCAGATTGATATATGAAAGTTGTTTCATGTTAAGGAAAAACAAATAACTTTTCTCGCTGTTTTTTATGCGCTCTATAATTCTTTTCCAACACTGGAAATAATTTTCGGAATTTATCTAACGTTTTATTAAATTTTAAATTTATGACGTTTGCTCAAATTATATCTTCTTGTGCAATCCTGCACTTTGATTTATAAGGAATCAGCTGACTATAAACAAGTATAAAAATAAAGTTTTGATCATAAAATTGAAATTTTTTTGTTTGTTTCCTTCAGTGGATGTGTCGAGGTTTATTTCTAAAATTATTCGCAAAAAAACAAATAATGAGATTCCACAATAATTTCTTAAAATTTATTAGTAGTTTAAATTAACGGTAATTACCCGTTATTGCCAGGTGAAAGCTTATGTGTGTTATTTATGTGTGTCCTGCTCATGGAAAGATATAGATGAAAACTTCTCATTTAAAACTTCTTAATTTCATTTTCAAATATTCAGAGGCATCATCAACCAAAACAACAAAAAAAAAACCATTTACCACCTCTTTTTTGCTGTAACTCCTTTAGCTAACAAAGGAGCATATTCTGATTATAGTTCTACCCCCTAAGGTGCTTAAGATCGCCCATTTTGGTGTGCCAAACGATTTAAAAAACTAACTTTTATACACGAAGGAAGGATTTTATACATGGTTCAATTAACCGAGATTTCCGATATACGAGGTACTAACGGTCCCAATTAGCTCGAATAATCGAGATTCTACTGTAATATTTATTACAGGTAATCTTTGAAAACTTACAAATAACTATAAAAATAATATTTGCAAAAATGACAAAAATTAGCTTGCGAAAAAAAGTGTCGATTTTGAAGAGTAAAAATTTAAATTAAATTATTGCGCATTTAGGAATTTTCTCAAATTTATAAATCAATAATTTCTCTTTCGTAGGAATATATTCTTAATAATATCAGTGAAAAATTCAAAATATAAAACCACGTGGAATATTTCAGTTATTGATTTTTTATAGGTTCCAATTTAATTTTAATGCTTAAGTCTAAAAAATTGAAATAAAATTTCCCATCAATGAATATTTTTGCTGAAGTAAAGAATTTCATTAATATATATTACGTTATTATCTTCTGTAACAACGTTTAAAATGCCTATGATAAAAAAAACTGCACCCTTCATGTTAGAATTTTACTGCATCTGCACTCAAATCAAATCCGTTTATTAATTGGTGAAATGGCGTTTCCAATCTTTTTTTATTCAATTACCGACGGTTATTCTGAAAGGAATATTTAATCCAATTTGTCGAAATTGAGTTTAATGTGAAAACCTTTGAAAGCAATAGAAAATTCATTGGTAATAATGTGTAAGGCAAAAAAAATTCTTGACTTCCCTGCTTTAATAACAATATATTTGATTTCGACTTAAGGCATAATATAAAATAAACGAGAACTTTTTGGGAAGGAAGAATAATTTTCTAGGTTTTTTATTGTATTTGCATATTTTATTCTTTTTTTCTTTTTTGTTTCAACACGGCCTGATGTCAAAAATTTACTTTATATGCACCTAAGCATGTCTACTAAAATACAAATCAGAATATCTGTAGCAAATCTGGTAAAGTTCGATTTTTTTCCCTATATGAAGCATCGTTTTAGTTTCGCCTCGGAATATTTCGTTAAATTACTCTGCAGCTTGAGTATAAAATCCTTGTTAGAAATATAGAAGCTGACATACTGTCAGAAACGTGATTTGAAATAAACTGCTCTATGTCACTATTCATTTTTCTCCTCGCGAACACATTTCTAGCAGTAAAAATTTAATTATTAATTCGCATTGCGTTAAATAATATTACTGAGCAAAATTGCAACTAAATAGTTTTATTTATATAAAAATACATTTTTAAAAAAGATTGAAAGATCCAAGGATAACTATTTTTTATACTCATAAATAAACCTGTAAATTAATACTTATTCCATCGTTTTAATTCTTAAATTCCTCCTCGATTTCTTGAAACCTTTACTTACAAAATGCTTATAATAAATCATGCGGACACTACTCATACTATGAAAACTTTGGTTGGTTGATTAGTGTTTATTAGTTCACTAGGAAAATACTGCGCCAAATAAGATGTATAAAATTAAAACATTGCAAAAATGCTAAAAAGAAAAAAAAACTTTTGGGGGGAATAAAGGAAAAAAGTTAAAGATGGCTAGAGATCATTAAAAACAATTCAACATTAATATATAAATATAAAATTGAGCAACGTAAAGACATTTAAACTAAAATATTAGTAAAGTTTGATTAGAAAATCATAGATAAATAATTAAATATTAAAAATTTTAAAAATTAGAAATCACAAATTACGGATTTCGAAATAAAAGTCAAAACAGCTAAGAAAGAGTAACAAGTCTTGATGTCTCATTACCTCGTTGATTGCATCAAGATTCAGAGGTAAACTTTTAAAGAAATATATCATAGAATTAAAACAACAGCAAGGGGTTAAAGTGTGCCTGACTGTCTTAGGTGTTTTATAATATACACAGTTTGAAGGTATACATATACACTGGTGTGCCAAACTTAAGCAACAGGTGATTTTTTGCCATAACTCCACGAGAAATCATCTGAGAGACATGAAATTCAGAAATGTGGGAGAATATTATGTACGTAAAGGATGACGAAAGCATCGGAGCTGAAAAAGGAATACAATGCATACGGTATGGAATCAAACAAAAACAAGCTCTATTGAACGCATAGTATCGTGACTCATGATTGTCTATCCAAATATGCAATGTATCAATGATTCTTTAGCTGGGCAACATGTAATATTAATTCTTTCTACAATAATTCATCTCTCATTGTGAACAAAATATTTGATAGAAGATTGTGATAAACAGTAAGCTTATCGCGAAAATACTGTAAGAAATTTATATAGTTTTGACATAGTTACAAAAGTTTCTAACAGATAATGCTAAAGCTGTACTCGTATAAAAATCTATGCATTATTTGCGTAATGTAACGTTTAAAACTAATCTCTGCTACAATTCATGGCAGAAATTTTCCTGGATTTTGCTGAATAACGCAAAGAACTATGGTGACATTTTTCAGAATAACTGCAGTTTGATTTGAATCAGCATTCTCCGCTGGATGATGTGCCACGCCGCCTGTTCCTTGGAACTTGGCGGAAGATTTGCAAATGAATTTGCTTCGCGTCCTTTTGGAGGGTTAAATTATGTTTGAATATTCACATTGTGATCATACAGAGAAAAACACACTTAAAACGTTGTCCAATAGCATAAAGAGTATCGACATCATTCTTCAGTATGAAAACCTTTCAGGTTTCAGCGAGTGAAAACCTGCTGTCCTTCTGAACATTATATATAGGTCCCAACGTATTACAACGATTTCAGCGCCGGTTATTAGCTTTTATAACTATTCCAAAACTTCTGTATAAAAATGTTTGAACAGATATCATATCGCATTCTTTTATTTTCGAGCTATTTATTGTCGCATTATTTCTTTTCGAACTATTTAATTTTGAAATCAATGACTCTTTAGCTGGGCAACATATAATATTAATTTCTTCTACAATAATTCATTTATCATTATGAATAAAAATTATTATGAATAAAAATTGAATAAAATATTTGATAGAAGATTGTGATAAACAGTAAGCTTATCACGGAAATACTGTAAAAGATTTACATAGAAGTTTTGACATAGTTACAAAAGCTTCTAACAGACGACGCTAAAGCTGTGATCCTATAAAAAATTCTATTCATGTTTTTGTGTAATGTAACGTTTAAAACTAATCTCTGCTACAATTCGTAGCAGAAATTTGCCTGGATTTTGCTGAATAACGCAAAGAACTATGGTGACATTTTTCAGAATAACTGTAGTTTGATTTGAATCAGCATTCTCCGCTGGATGATGTGCCACGCCGCCTGTTCCTTGGAACTTGGCGGAAGATTTGCAAATGAATTTGCTTCGCGTCCTTTTGGAGGGTTAAATTATGTTTGAATATTCACATTGTGATCATACAGAGAAAAACACACTTAAAACGTTGTCCAATAGCATAAAGAGTATCGACATCATTCTTCAGTATGAAAACCTTTCAGGTTTCAGCGAGTGAAAACCTGCTGTCCTTCTGAACATTATATATAGGTCCCAACGTATTACAACGATTTCAGCGCCGGTTATTAGCTTTTATAACTATTCCAAAACTTCTGTATAAAATGTTTGAACAGATATCATGTCGCATTCTTTTATTTTCGAGCTATTTATTGTCGCATTATTTCTTTTCGAACTATTTAATTTTGAAATCAATGACTCTTTAGCTGGGCAACATATAATATTAATTTCTTCTACAATAATTCATTTATCATTATGAATAAAAATTATTATGAATAAAAATTGAATAAAATATTTGATAGAAGATTGTGATAAACAGTAAGCTTATCACGGAAATACTGTAAAAGATTTATATAGAAGTTTTGACATAGTTACAAAAGCTTCTAACAGACGACGCTAAAGCTGTGATCCTATAAAAAATTCTATTCATGTTTTTGTGTAATGTAACGTTTAAAACTAATCTCTGCTACAATTCGTGGCAGAAATTTGCCTGGATTTTGCTGAATAACGCAAAGAACTATGGTGACATTTTTCAGAATAACTGTAGTTTGATTTGAATCAGCATTCTCCGCTGGATGATGTGCCACGCCGCCTGTTCCTTGGAACTTGGCGGAAGATTTGCAAATGAATTTGCTTCGCGTCCTTTTGGAGGGTTAAATTATGTTTGAATATTCGCATTGTGATCATAGAGAGAAAAATACACTTAAAACGTTGTTCAGTTGAATATAATGTTTCGACATCATTCATCAGTATGAAAACATTTTAAGTTTCAACGGGGGAAAACGCTCTGACCTTTAGAACATTATATGTAAGCCCCAACGTATTAGAACGATTACAGCGCCAGTTACAGGGTATCCGCCAAAATAAAATTCTTCAAATCCATGAGTTTTCATGACTTTCCCTGATTTAGCAGATCATTTTCCATGACTTTAAAAAGCTTTCGTTAAAAGTATATATGAATAAAACTTCTGATGTACATACAAATAAAATATATGCTTTTAGAGAAATTACAGGAATTTTATCATAAAAAAACTATAAACTTACTTTATAAGTGTTAATAAACTCACATACATAAAAATAAATTGTTGTATCTACATACCTAAGTTCAATCATATAGCAATTTTTCAATCAAAATGTTTCCAATTTGAATTCAGGGTACTTTGGTATTATCCAGATGACCATGAATAATAGCCAAATATAACCCTATAATATTTATATACAATATCATTAGAGATAAACTTAAATTTTGTGCAAAAATCTTAACTATTTTTTATTAAAAAATAATTATTATATTAATAAAATTTTAATCTACAATTTAAGAAAAAACCAGAATAATATACATTTACCCACCCATTAAGCTTTCTTGCTTTGAGTTTCCTTGGTGAACAAATTTTACTTGGTCAATAGGGTCAATAGGATAATACATAAATATTAAACTCAGTAACTTCAGCTAAATGACAAGTAAAAATAGAATTAAACAATTCAATGCAATTTTTTTTAATCGGTAGTTTAGCGGATCCATGACTTTCCATGACTTTTACTTGAAAATTCAAGACTTTCCATGACAAAATTAATCCATTGTCTAAATCCATGATTTTCCATGACTTTCCAGGTGCGCGGAAACCATGCAGTTAGTATCTTTTATAACTAATCCGTTATTTTATAACACTCTGGCAACACTGTTAGATTTCGCGACTAATCATAAACTATCTTTTAATCCAGCTAAATCTATTGCAACTTTTTTTACCACAAATAAGCACATTTATAACTATAAACCTAATTTGCATTTCGGCGGCCAGCCGCTAGCCTACGAAAAACATCCCAAATATCTGGGTTTCATTCTTGATCCTGAATTTAACTGCAACAAAATATTAATTCTTTCTACAATTAATTCATCTCTCATTGTGAACAAAATATTTGATAGAAGATTGTGATAAACAGTAAGCTTATCGCGAAAATTACTGTAAGAAATTTATATAGTTTTGACATAGTTACAAAAGTTTCTAACAGATAATGCTAAAGCTGTACTCGTATAAAAATCTATGCATTATTTGCGTAATGTAACGTTTAAAACTAATCTCTGCTACAATTCATGGCAGAAATTTTCCTGGATTTTGCTGAATAACGCAAAGAACTATGGTGACATTTTTCAGAATAACTGCAGTTTGATTTGAATCAGCATTCTTCGCTGGATGATGTGCCACGCCGCCTGTTCCTTGGAACTTGGCGGAAGATTTGCAAATGAATTTGCTTCGCGTCCTTTTGGAGGGTTAAATTATGTTTGAATATTCGCATTGTGATCATAGAGAGAAAAATACACTTAAAACGTTGTTCAGTTGAATATAATGTTTCGACATCATTCATCAGTAATGAAAACATTTTAAGTTTCAACGGGGAAAACGCTCTGACCTTTAGAACATTATATGTAAGCCCCAACGTATTACAACGATTACAGCGCCAGTTACAGGGTATCCGCCAAAATAAAATTCCTTCAAATCCATGAGTTTCATGACTTTCCCTGATTTAGCAGATCATTTTCCATGACTTTAAAAAGCTTTCGTTAAAGTATATATGAATAAAACTTCTGATGTACATACAAATAAAATATATGCTTTTAGAGAAATTACAGGAATTTTATCATAAAAAAACTATAAACTTACTTTATAAGTGTTAATAAACTCACATAAAAATAAATTGTTGTATCTACATACCTAAGTTTAATCATATAGCAATTTTTCAATCAAAATGTTTCCAATTTGAATTCAGGGTACTTTGGTATTATCCAGGTGACCATGAATAATAGCCAAATATAACCCTATAATGTTTATATACAATATCCCTAGAGATAAACTTATATTTTGTGCAAAAATCTTAACTAATTTTTATTAAAAAATAATTATTATATTAATAAAATTTTAATCTACAATTTAAGAAAAAAACCAGAATAATATACATTTACCCACCCATTAAGCTTTCTTGCTTTGAGTTTCCTTGGTGAACAAATTTTACTTGGCAATAGGGTCAATAGGATAATACATAAATACCAAACTCAGTAACTTCAGCCAAATGACAAGTAAAAATAGAATTAAACAATTCAATGCATTTTTTTTAATCGGTAGTTTAGCGGATCCATGACTTTCCATGACTTTTACTCATTTTACTTGAAAAATCATGACTTTCCATGACAAAATTAATCCATTGTCTAAATCCATGATTTTCCATGACTTTCCAGGTGCGCGGAAACCATGCAGTTAGTATCTTTTATAACTAATCCAAAACTTCTGTATAAAATGCTTGAACATATATCATGTCGCATTCTTCTATTTTTGAGCTATTTATTGCTGCATTCTTTGTTGTCGAACTATTTAATTTTGAATCAATGACTCTTTAGCTGAGAAACATGTAACATTAATTTATCTATCTATCATTATAAATAAAAAAAGAGTGTTTGTACGTGTGTGCATCTGTGTGTCTGTCTGAAAGGAAACATAATTTCGCGTAAATGGTGATAATTCCTAGGAATAGCCGAACGATGGCCGAATGGTTAGGGTGCTGGCTTTCGGAACCGGAGTTCGTGGGTTCGAATCCCACTATGGCATGGATGTTCGTAGCCGTTCGGAATTTGATTTAATCAGTAGGTCTCGGTCTCATTAGCCTTCGTGTTGCAAAAAGTAGACCGTAGCTCTCCAAAACCAAAAACCTAGGGAAAACCTGTACAACTTCTTGAGAATACCTTTTGTTTATTTAACTACTGAGTAATTTATGTCACAGGAGTAATATATTTATTTGTAGATCATCCAACAAAAAATTTTTAACTTTACTAATTCTAAACTAACGTTGCTATAAAAGGGTTAACATACTGAAAATTTGGCTAATTTTGAAATGTAATATTTCTGTTAAACTACGTATTCAATTCAAAATACTTTTTAAACTTACCGTATCTAACATTAAACATTATCTAGATTAAAATACATGTTTTCAAAAAACAAAAGAAGATCAGTAATAAGATAAAATTTAAAGCAAAAATATAAGAATTAATAGAAACGTAAAACTATTTTATGTCGTGTTAGATTCAGCGTGTTATTTTAACTAAAGTTTATTTAAAGTTTTATAAACTTACACAGCAGGAAAATAAATACAAGCAGAGTGTAATTCAGAGTTTTAAACAATAGATACTTCTGCAAAAGGGAGTTTATCTGAGATAATCTCCCGTTATTTCCTCTCTCCGGAGAATTGAAAATGGCACATCACTTTTCCTTAATTATATTCTTTAAGTCGGACTCTTTACTTGGTCCTTAGGCATATAATTACAGGTCCTCATAAAGTTACTGTTCGTGAGAACATCTTTAAGATGATTATCGCGAGCTTTGTTTGAAAAGAGTTAAGGAGCAACTAGTAATAATCACAAGAAATCGTCGTCTTCAGTTTTGCGTTGGACTCATTAAATTTTTCTCGCTCATTATTCATCTCTTTTATTATTTTCCCTTTAAATTAGCATTTTCTAATGACAGCATTTTATAGTTTTGTTTTATTTTAGCCCTTACTTCTTTGACTCGCTAATTTACAAATATTCCCGTATTTTAAAATAAATAAGTATCTATATCCGGAAATTTGAGAAGAATAGAAGATAATACTACAGGTACAGAGTATCTAAACCATAAGCGTCGATCTAAACTATAACTAAGCATATGTAAGAAATAGAAAGCGAGATTTTTCATGGTTTTAGAACCTAATATAGATTTTGGAAAAATTATGATCTGGCGGTTACAATACTAGGAATATAATAAATTTATAATACTAGGAACCAATAAATTTTCATATTTCATGTTATCATATGAAATATAAAAATCTGAGAGAAATTAAATCCAGAATCCAATAAATATTCGCAAAAAAAAATCCTTTTTTTTTAAGTTAAATAGCCAAACCATTCAAAAGAGAGTATTTGTACCATTTCCATTTCTAAAAGGCACGACACAGCATCAGAGTATACTACATGACAACATAAGAAGACAGCGATTTTCTCATAGTGGGTCTTAATATAGATTACAAAAAGGATTTAGCTTTCACACCTTTACACGTGTCATTTCCATATCCAAATTAGTCACTTATCCATCTGTCCTGGCGCAATTGTTAGATTACTAATAAATTTAATCTTCTCCAATAATTACGAAAAATGAATTTCAAATTTAATAATAGATCTCGCCTTATTTTTAGAAACACACAAACAAATACATATCTACATACAAACATATATATATATATATAAATATATATATATATATATATATATATATATATATGTATATATATATATAATATATATATATATATACATATATATATATATATATATATATATATATATATATATATATATATATATATATATATATATATATATATATAATATATATATATATATATATGTATATATATATATGTATATATGTATATATATATATATATATATATATATATATATATATATATATATATATATATATATATATATATATATATATATATATATATATATATATATATATATATATATATATATATATATATATATATATATATATATATATATATATATATATATATATATATATATATATATATATATATAATGTATGTGTGTAACGTGTGGAAATTAAAATGTAATAATGAGCTGAAAATTAATCAAATTTTTTAGGTATAATTTTTAGGTATACATGCATATGCATGTGTATATGTGGCTGTGAGAAATGAGAAGGAGGGGTATTGGAATGAGATGATTTTTACTTTTTTTTGGGGGGGGGGTTATTAAAGTAAAAAAGAATTATCATAAAAGAGAATTTTAAAATACTTTGCAGAACAATTGGAAAAGAAACGTAATGGGTTTCAGAATTGCAGACATAAGCAAATTTATTGAATCAGCGTGCTAGCAATTTACGCACGGATTTCAGACAGTAAACTACACTATGTTTCGCATATGCTAATCAAACGAAAGAAATGAATTACCTTGGGGTATTAATAAAGCCGATAGTTCAAATAGTAAAGAATAAAGACAATATTCTAACAAGTCTTTATTTATACGACTGCCAACCTTACCTTCACACCATGTATATATGTATGTATGTATATACATAATACATAATGGTCTGTCTGGAAAATAATGTCATACATTCTGTTGTAAAGGGAATATATGCTCACAATTTTACTTGGTAGACGGACCATGAGTATATATATATAAAGAGAGAACGATATATAGTTTGAGTGTTAAAATTAATAATTAATGAATCCAAAAATGCAGATGTTTTCATTGTTTACAAATACGTCATACTCATGAGGCATATACATCATACAATACATAAGAATCATTACAATTTTATTTAATACCTTAAGGTAATATAGTACCTTAAAGTAATATAGAATCTATGCTTGTGTCTTTACAAAACATAAATACATACTTCTTTGGACAATATCTACCTGGCTTTTTAAATTCTTCATTTGTTGTAAAGCATATAATAAAAATATTATAGAAAAATCATGGTATGGTTTTAAATGAAAGCTTACGATTAAAGTTTTGCTTCATTCATAAAAATCAGAATCAGAAAGAAAGGAAATTGCCATTATTACAGTCAAAATGCCTGACAAATACTACTCGTTATAAACGTAGACATCTCCATGAATACGGCAACTTTCCTCAGTCTGGGGGAACAAAATTCCAGATATTCTTCCCACATAACGAAGAATATACTTCTTAATCCAATTAAGCCAGCTATCGATGCGAAAGCAAAGAAAGATGTCGGCCTTCTGAGGAAGTTTGCGTTTCAATTACGGCGCTTCGTAAAACTCTGGAGGGAAGGGTTTACCGGTGTGTTCTTATCTCTGTGTGGTAGCCTCGGGAGGCACAGAGAAATAGGAAATTCCAGTCTTTAATTACATTTTGTAGAATCATTTCTCTGCAATACATCTTACGAGATTAAAAGGTGTCGGAGATGTGATCTGGTATCGAGGGGATTCCCAGTCTGCAGTATTTAAGAACATTTCTCTTCCACCAGCCAAGTTAGTGGAAATGGCGTCGAAGGGGAGCTTATTGGTACCGAAAAGGGCTCAAATTTCAATACCGTGATTATAGCTTCCTTTTACTAGGTACACCAAATGGAAATCGAATGTATAATCGGGAACAAACTTTCTCGGGCTGAGATTAGGGTTGGGAGGGATTTGGATTCTAATAACTTATGCCTTAGGTGATATATGCGACCATAGTGTCTGAATTTTATTCTAAAAAGGTAATATCATTGAGACTAACTAATCTCGAGGATTCATATGGTTTATGAAACAAACCAGGTAACTCGAATTTCTCAATGTTCTACTTTAATTAAAACTTAAATTAAATAGAAATTGCTAATATGAAAGAAACTTAAGATAAAAGTTGATGTGAGAAAGCATTCACAATAACAAATCTGTAGTTTACCTACCGATAATAAACGTAAGTTTATTAGCATTACGCTGACCCATCCGAAAACATACAACAGAAACTACTTAACACCATTCATCATAAAGGCGACTTATAACGGCTACCTAGACACTGCTGAACTACTAGAGGCCCGTCATGGTTCTATTTTAATGTGGTCCTACCCAGTAAGGAACAAACACTACAGAGGTAAATTCTCGGTAATAAACGTAAAGAAAACATGGCAGAAATGAAAAGGACATGATGTGACATGAC
Source organism: Pardosa pseudoannulata (assembly GCA_032207245.1). Lineage (NCBI taxonomy): Eukaryota > Metazoa > Arthropoda > Arachnida > Araneae > Lycosidae > Pardosa > Pardosa pseudoannulata. Next base: position 100,546,214 of record CM063504.1, read on the forward strand.
ATTTTCCTTACCATATAACGTGAATGCATGTAATTCAATTTAGGCTTTGATAGTCAATAAAGATCACAACTTCAGCACATTAGAATATTAAAATTCTAGTAGAATTAGTAGTAAAGGAAAAATGGAAATAAATTTAGAACGATAGAATCTTACGAAATATTTATTTCGTATGCTGATCTACAAATTCTAGCAAATATAATTTTCCAACTATGTTCGTCAATGCTGCTTTTTGATTCTGAAACTTTCCAATGTTCAAGATTTCAAGGAAATTTTTCAGAATTTCCAATTTGTCATCATAATTTTAATTTAATAATGCTTGCAGTAGCAATTTTTCCCCTCTGAAAAATACTCTCGATATGTAATTACATAATTATTTGTTAAGTCCTTTATTGATATTGGCAGTGACGATAAACTATTGTAAAGATATATACACACAAAATGTGTATTATTCTTCCTGTGTTAATTTCAAAAATAGCATTTTTTATTATTACGTGTTCCAAAAGACAGACTATGTCATTCTCTCTCATTACGAAAGAAATTCTTTTAAAATCTATCTTTTTAAAACTGCTATTGAGTTTCTAGTATTAAAAATTAAATTTGAGCCAAGTTTGTAAACAGTTAAACATATTACAACAACAAGAGAGCATACAAACTAAATAAAGAGTCTTACACTCTAATGCCTAAATTTAACGAGTTACGTATATAGTACTACAGTCGAACTTCGATAACTCGAAGTCCCAGGGGACCCCGAAAAGTATTCGACTTATCCGAAGTTCGAGTTATCGAAGTTACCTACCATTCTTCTCAACTGGCACTTAAGACAGGTCGACATGGTTTAAATGGTTTGATATGTGTCATAATACGATTGTTATACGCATTTCAATTTTTTAATAGCCTATGTAAACAACAAAAGAAGAATGGGTTCAAAAAGTTAATTAAAAGTCCTACCCAGTAAGGAACAAACACTACAGAGGTAAATTCTCGGTAATAAACGTAAAGAAAACATGGCAGAAATGAAAAGGACATGATGTGACATGACATTTTCCTTACCATATAACGTGAATGCATGTAATTCAATTTAGGCTTTGATAGTCAATAAAGATCACAACTTCAGCCCATTAGAATATCAAAATTCCAGTGGGCTTAGTAGTAAGTTCAAAAACCGAAATAAACTTTGAACGATGGAATCTTACAAAATATTAATTTCGTATGCGGATCTACAAATTCTAGCAATTATAATTGACCAAATATGTACGGCAGTGCTTCTTTTTGATTCTGGAACTTTCCAATGTTCAAGATTTCAAGGAAGTTTTTCAGAATTTCCAATTTGTCATCACAATTTTAATTGAAGGAGGTTTGCAGTAGTAATATTTCCCCTCTGAAAAATACTCTCGATATGTGATTACATAATTTTTGTTATGTCCTTTATTGATAGTGGTAGTCACGATAAACTATTGTAAAGTTATATACACACAAAATGTATATTATACAGAATATGTCATTCTCTCTTATTACGAAAGAAATTCTTTTAAAATCTATCTTTTTAAAACTGCTATTGAGTCTTCTAGTATTAAAAATTACATTTGAGCGAGGTTCGTAAACAGTTAAACATATTACAACAACAAGAGAGCATACAAACTAAATAAAGAGTCTTACACTCTAATGCCTAAATTTAACAAGTTACGTATATAGTACTACAGTCGAACTTCGATAACTCGAAGTCCCAGGGGACACCCAAAAATATTCGACTTATCCGAAGTTCGAGTTATCGAAGTTACCTACCATTCCTCTCAACTGGCACTTAAGATAGGTCGACATGGTTTAAATGGTTTGATATGTGCCATAATACTATTGTTGTACGCATTTCAATTTTTTAATAGCCTATGTAAACAACAAAAGAAGAATGGGTTCAAAAAGTTTATTAAAACTCAAGAAATTTGGCCTCATTACATATTAATTAGTATATATACCATGTCAATCTCATTTGAAAAATGCAGTTATTTTTAAGGTTGCTGGCATTCACAAAGTCACCTAATTTTTGAACACAGTTAAATAGGGTGTTGTCTGTACCTTTGGTGGTCTCCAGGTATTGTTGTAAGATGTGAATAGCGTCCCGTGCTTGGTCGTGAATGCGGAAGAAATGTCAAGAATGGACTGGCATTCGAAGTCTTGAACAGAACTGTGTTTTTTACAAGGGGAAACCTATCACAAAAACTTCGACTTTGAAGATGTTCACTTCGAGTTATCGAGACAATTTTTTAAAGAAAAGTATAGATATGATACGGGACTTGATTAAAAGTTCGAGTTAGCGGATTATTCGACTTATAGGAAGTCGTGTTATCGAAGGTCGACTGTACTTAATTAAGCAGATAAACAATTCTCTTGACAACTACCACTATTTTATTTACGTCATATATCTAAATAATATTTGATAACAACTATATTCTTCCATGTAAACTTCCATAAGCAGCAAAATGTAAGGATACCTCCTTGGAGGGTTAAATCCTAAGATTGTCATTGGTCGGGTCAGCGAGAAATTCTACTGGTCAGTTTTTCTTGGCCGTTGAATCCATCAGCTTTCTGTGCTTTCACAGTTCCTGGATTCAGAACTTTGTTCTCTGCTGTTTTTTTCGTTTACAAAAAATGTGTTACGATTTCTTCTTTCGTTGTTTACATTTATGTATCGAATCTTAAATCTTTGATTTTCCCAGCAACTTCGTATTCTTATATGCTGGATATGTTGCCTGTTTACCTTGAATTTACTTTTTCTTATCGAAACTCATGTATCCCTGCCCTCCCATCTTAGTTCTTTTTAACTTATGCCATGCCAACTCATTCTCTTAGTTTTTCAACATTACCATAGTTAGTATTCCAGCACTAGAGGGCTTGGCCCAGGCAGTGCTGTAGCCAACTCTTTCTGTGAGCTTCTGTGATGTAAACTTCATACTGTCTATTAATAACTTTTTACTTTACCACTTTACTATTTATATTGCTATCTAGGGCCAAATTGTTATTTCTTTTAATGTAATTTTAATTTTAATTATTCTGTTACCCTAACTGAACTGGCAAATCCTGATACTCCTCCTGATTGATCTAATTCACTCTCACGACGGGGGATACACCTTTCAGCTAAGCAGCCCCGATCAAACTACTACTAGTTTGTAAAATAATTTGAGATTTCAAACCATGTTTTTTAATGCACGTTAACGTGTTTAAATACTGTAAAAGTATAATACAACTCTGAAAAGAATATGAAATCTTGTACATTTTGAACATGCTAGAATGTTATGACTCCCCCTCCCCGTTAGCCTCGACTATCTTTGATCAAGATGAGGTGGCTTTCCACTCTAAATCCATCGTTCGAACTTAATTGGCAGAACATTTCCTGATAGTTTGATTATCTTGATAGGGGGCAATACCATAGCCACCTATATCTCCCGGTATTACACCCCTTGACTTTCCTTCTACATTAAGAGCTAAGTGTACGCAATTCCAGTTCTGGATATCGATGACCTAAAATGACGAATCACTTACGTGACTGGGTATATACCTGCTAAAATGTTGCAAAAAAATTGAAAAGTATAAAATAGAATATAGGCTATAAATATTGTCTGTGAGTAAGGAATGACATATGAAAATTATTTACTGTTTACAATTTTGTTGTGTAAAATTGCTTTAAATTGTCTTTCTCTAATAACAATAAGCATGTACTACCTTATTTTGTTCTTTTTTTATTCGGAAAATGAAATGTGTTCAATAATTTTGTACCACCCTGTATTTTACGGATTTTTTTTAAATAAGTCAGCTCAAGTAAAATGCTTTATTCTTAAATTAATATGAAGTAATATTAAATTACTATGCCAGTTGATGAATTTTCGGTAATGGGATCCCGAAATGAAGGTGACCAGCTATTTTGTATGTATTCCATGAGTAACTTCTATTCATTATAAAACATTCATTTTACTTTATTTTCTTTGTAAGAAAAGGATAGATATCCTGATTTTACAATACTTTTTATTTGATTCATCATTGTAATTTTAAATATTTTAAAATTTTTTGCAATAATATATGCACTTATTGATATGTTGATAATAATTTACACCGCTTGATCCTTGGCATTTTTGTCGACCGAATTCCCTTTTACGCTCAGTGTGCTCCGAGGCATAATTGCTGAACTACTTACTGCTGAAGGGTTAGAACTCTGCTCTTCGATACAGGAGTTAGTGAGTTTTGAATCCCACCATGATGGTATAAATATTTGTAGCCGTTTTGAATTAACTTTCACTCTAGATAACTAAACTTAATTCTTGATTATACTATTCTGATCTACATCTTCATCGAGCGGGCTACTCAGATCTTTAAAATGATCAAAATTGTTTAATAGACATAGGAATTTGTTACATGGCGCAATAGTATGGACAAGTAGGAACTAAATAAGAACAAAATATTTAGATTAAACACAAATGCATTACATACTGTATGGTTTGTTCACATTATTATGATAGGATACGAACAACGGACAGGGAAGTTTGTGAACTTCACATTCGAGCAGAAGTGCGTCATTGTGAAGACGAATGACTGGTTAGTTTTCTAGGGTTAAGCCTTAAAATCAAATTTTAATTCACCCTTTCGCGCCTACTGTCACATATACGTACTAGCAAGAAACACTCTCACTTCCCGGCCGTCACACTGGCGTGCCAGAGCGTTTTCTCGTTCACCCCCGACTGTGGACAGTGTTGTGGAACGTTTTAAAACTATAAGTTTTGACACAAGATGGCATTGTATGTCCATATGGATTTAGATACATGTAGATTTGACCTTGTACTGAATAGGAGAGTAGTATGATAAACATACAAGTGGTTTTTGATTATATAAACATGAGAGAAAAGGAATGTTTCCGATTGACATGTTTTATGACGGCTCTTTAAATTCCCACGTGGTGTTTGTTTATGTAAGCAAGGGAGTTTTATTTTTGCTAAAGCGTTGTGTATTTCCTTTTGCAGTCCAGTTTTTAGTACAGAAATAGATCTGACAGACTTGATTTATTTTTCTCTTTTTATTGTTAGATTTTCGAAGTGTCGAAAGTGTTTAACTGAGTTTGAAATAGCTGAAATGACGCGAAATATTTCACATTTTCATTCTGAAACAGATTAGGATATTAGTAATAGTGACACTATAATATATTCTAATTGTTCATAATGGATCTAGTGATTCTAATGTTGAGGAGGACATTTCTGACAAACATGATGAAGATACTTCGTTTTTTCACATTCCGGAAAAATCCTCCAAAACGGCAAATGAGTTACTTCGAGTGCAAGGACTGTAAAGTAGGATTGTTTGTAGATCCCTGTTTTTAAAATTTTTCATACAAAAAAATTTGAAATAACATAGTATTCAGTTTTGAATGTTAAAAATCATTAAATAAAACTAAGTAAAAAATAAAGTGAAAAAAAAACTAAGTAAAAAAAAGTAAAGTGTAAAATATATATTTAAATGAGAAAGCTTAAGTAAATAAACTGTCTATAAACATATAAATCCCATTCCGTTTAAATACTTTACGCAACATTATTAAATAACGCGATGCTACTTCGTTAATTTCATGAATTTGGCTTAATAGCAAAAAACCCTCCGGCCCAGGATACACACTTGCGAAAGTGACTGCCGGCCTCAGAAAAAAGCGTGCGTTTGCGTTTCCCGTCGCGAAAGGGTTAATTGAAAGTTGACTGATAACTTTTTTCATTACCTGAGGTTTTGTCTTTAAAGGAAGGATGAAATATATTCTCATACAGAGAAGTGTATAGTATTATGTTTATACAAAAGATATGTTATTTTTAAATATTTGTCTGCCTCTGTTGAGATTCTAGGATTTCAGCATTAGATTGAACTTTAGTTTATTCTGTTTGTTTTATAACAGTTAAAATTATCAGGATCTTCTAACTTGACTCATCTGGGTCAGCTCGGTTACTAGAAATATGCTAACAGTAAAATGGACCAAAAAAAACCATTAATTTTTCTTCTCCCTTGGCGGCTGTAGAGGTTGATCAGGGTGTTTGTTGTTTATTGTTCTTGTTGTAAGCATCGGTCTCATTAGCCCTCATGTAGTAAAAAAATATACTATAGTGATCCGAACCAAACTAAACAGAGGCATGGTGTTTGAGAACAGTAAAAATGGTATATTAGTTTTAAAAAATTAAATACTTGCATATATAACTGATTTAACTTTAAAAGGGAGTAGTAGTTAACATGGAAGCTGCTGTACAGTAGTCCTAGAATCAAGGAAAAACAAACATGCCGACCCGAGATACAATGTTTAGACTGTTCTGACAACTGTTATTTACACTCCTCTGGAGGTAAAGTTAAGGTAGTAGGGCAACTGGATTGCATGAGCCTAACCCTCTAATCCAGAGATTTCAAACAGTAATCAGAAAATGACAACGAGTAGAAAATAAAACAGATAAAAGAGGATAAAAGAGGCTAGGGAGATAGATTCGTGAGTTCATAACACAAAAATTAGAGAGGGATGGAAAAAACACAAATATTTTTGCTCCCAGGGACATCCGTACACTGAGACGAAAAGAGATGGAATGAGTAGTTTTGTCGTTCTGGGGTAATCCAAACTGCCAATAGATATGTGCCATATTTGGGATTCGTCCAATCAAATTTCACGTATTTGCGACCTTAGAAATAGGAAATAAAGTTGATGTTTGGCTAGATTTTAATTATATTAACTTTTAAGACAATTTTTTACATTTGTTTTTGGATTTTTCAATTTTTTTAAACGTAACGGATGTTATACATTTAATAAAATACCTTATTTACTGATGAAAAATATTGGTGGGTAAAACAGGATAAGGCGCGGGAGAAACGAAAACTTAAAATCAAATTACTTACTTTTTTAGACACAGTTTCTTTATTAGTGATATATCTCTATTAGAGACCAATATTAATGATTGATATTAATATACAATAGGTTTCTTGATTTCCGACTAGATATATAAGATATTCACAGAAGATATAAGTTTTATAAATTATTTTAAAGTATTTTTTATAACTGATATTAGGATTTTCGTATTAGGTTCAGATGAGCGAGAGCATTAATATATTTTGTCTGTCTCGTAAACAGTCTCATATATCGAAAATCTTTTAAAACTTAATGTTTCAGTTTTATTTTTTTTTTTTAAATTCGTTAAGAAAATGCTTCTTTATACCTTCCCTAAATTCGCGAAATGTAGCTTGAGGGTTTCTTTGTATTGTAATGAAACACTCCCTTTGCCTGCCGTAAACAGAAATTCGAGGCAACGTTTTCTGTGCAGCGAAAATGACCTGGAGGGGAGAGTATAATAATTCAAACTCATCTCCTCCCGAGATGTTAAAGGATTCGTCACGGGGAATTGCTGCTTCTCTTAGTACATACTTTACTCTGCTGCTTAGTGCTACTAAAGATAGCTTTATAAGAGCTCAATCTGCCCGTGACAGGAACTGAATTACATTCGGTCTAGAAGCTACAAATCTTGAATGTAACTATTGCCGCAACAAGTATAGATTCTCATTTTCTGAATGAAATGAATTGAACTTTATCAAACACTTATAAAATTCTTTTATTTTTTTTTCAAATTGTGGGTATTGCAGTCAACATTTTTATTGTACTCCCTTTTCTAATAAAATTGAAAGCATATTCAGAAAATTAGTCTAAAATTCGTTTAATTGAAATGTATATATATATATATATATATATATATATATATATATATATATATATATATATATATATATATATATATATATATATATATATATATATATATATATATATATATATATATATATATATATATATATATATATATATATATATATATATATATATATATATATATATATATATATATATATATATATATATATATATATATATATATATATATATATATATATATATATATATATATATATATATATATATATATATATATATATATATATATATATATATATATATATATATATATATATATATATATATATATATATATATATATTTATATATATATATATATATATATATATATATATATATATATATATATATATATATATATATATATATATATATATATATATATATATATATATATATATATATATATATATATATATATATATATATATATATATATATATATATATATATATATATATATACAAATTTTTGAAGTAAAATTATTTTGAAACAATACATTATAATTTTAATTTTTCATTATTTATAAATTAACATCGGAACAGTTAGATATTTATGCCTATGTGAATATTTATACCACAAAATAAAATGAAATATAATTTATAATGTTTAGAAAACAATAGAATAATGTCATTGTGAATTAAATGTCAATGTGATATTTATTTCGGTTATAATTTTCTCCAATTCCGTCGCTAGCCATTGTTTGACTACCCATGTTCTACAATAAAACACTCTTATACTATTTAAAATTTACTTTCTTATTCATAAATTTCTAAAAGAGACAACTGATTTTAATACTTATCTGATTTTTCAAGCAATTCACTAAAGTTTTTACTGCCTATTGTGGTGCATTTAGTTTTTTATTTGTTTCTTTAAAAATTCGCTCCGTATCTTTAATAATTGCTTATCGATTTATCAATGTTGGAAGCGTGAAAATTCTGGTCTTCCCTTACTCCGCCTTACACATTTGAACACAAAAGTTTTATTTTAAGAATCTAAGATTGATTAATGAAACATTCAAACGTGTGAACTTTTTGCAAGTACTAAGCATCTGTTAGATATTTGAAATTAAGGTATTGGTGATTTCGCTGTAATACGGAATATAATTGCGGCCCAATTCTAAAGAGCAACAGCCCAAAATTTTACGTTTTTATATATTGTCATTTTAATGTGTTTAATATTGCTCTGAAAACTTAGTTTACGTCACAAAATTCCGAAATTTGTTAGAAAAGTTGTAAATATTTTGCTAATGACAAATTCATGGGGTGATTGACCTCGGTGATTTTTCTGACGAGTTATCCCTTAATTTGACAAGATGTTTTTTCAAATATTTTTTAATTTCTGTTATTTTCCCATGTCTGTATAGACATTAGGATCTCTGTAAAATAAACAAAAAATTTATCATTTTCCATTTTTGAGATAATTAATGACCGCTGTGGTGAACACTGACGATTATGTTATATAGTAGTTATAAATATACATGTTCTGTGTAGCGGTCAGACTTTGCCAAATTAAGGGTTAAAAAGTAGGTATAAGATAGAATAATAAAAGTAAAGCATCACAAGTGGTTGAGAGAATATTTTAGTACAAAATTTAATATCGATCTGTAAATTTAATTGTAAAAATTGGGAACAGAGTGTTATCTTTTTAACTTTTGCCCTTGTGATAAAGTATAATAAAGTGTAATAAAGATTACTTACAGAGCATATATACATTTATTCAATGGTTGTTTCTTACCCACTAAAAAATTTAGGAATTCATTCATGCTGGATAAAGTACAGTCGTTAGACTTTGAAAGAAAGCAGCAAAATTTGAAAATAAAAATGTAAAGTTTTTTAAAACAAACCGTCCTTGATGGTGTTAAGCTCGAACATTATATAATTAGTTATAAAATGTCATTAATGAGCAAGAAAGCCAACCAATTAGAATTCTTAATAGTATAGCTCGTGGGGACACTAACAACAGAAGATAGGTTACTTAAAGTATTTATATAAAATAGCCTGAGAAAAACAGAAAATAAATTGGTGTTGTGACAAAACGCTAATATCTTCCATGGTCTACGCCTACAGCGCTACCCTGGGGAACAATTCCATGAACTTTGTGAGACATCTCAACCCTTTTCAGTTCTAGTTTTAGGTGGCATAACGGTCTTGCTCCTTAAAGGCCTTTTATAACTAATTATATAATGTTCGAACTGAAGACCATCGAGGACGGTTTGTTTTAATAAACTTTACATTTTGATTTTCAAATTTTGCTGGGGTTTTTTTTCAAAGTCTAACGACTGTACTTTATCCAGCATGAATGCATTTTTAAGTTTTTTAGTGAGTAAGAAACAACCATTGAATAAATTTATATATGCAAAGTAAGTCGTCTTTATTAGACTTTATTATATGCAGCATGGCATGACCTTTTATTCTGATAACTGTTTTTTGCCCCTTTTTTCATTAATAATTTTCCTTTTGTAAATATTTTATATAGTGATATTGTTTTACTAAATTCATTTGTAAAGGTACATCTCTTTGTTTGGATAATTGTATCACTTACTTAATTTTTTTGCTAGTCAGTTACACATTGCTACAGTGTCATTTTAACTGCCAAAAGTTACCAAAATCAAAAATAAAATAAAGACATTTCGCCAAAAGCTGTCATTTTAGGTACTGAATCGGAAGAAATTTATTTAGAATGTAACTATAAACTTGTTAGCTTGGTTTAAATTGGTCAAATATTACATATAAAGTTAGATAAATACAAGCATAGTATACTTCTAAAAAAATCAATTTTTTAACACGAGAAAAGAAATTAATTGTTATTACTTAATGTAGTCCACCCAAAGGAAGTTTAATGAGTATTTTCTTTTTGTACGTTCGCTGATTATTTTAGCAGTTCTCTTGGTTTGTGTTATTATATTTGTAATTAGGGAAGAGGATACCTTACATCCGTGCTTCAAGAAGTGAGGTTTATTAAAGCAGATCTTATCCTTTTGTTAAATGTGTTAATTAAGCTCCAGTACTCAAAGTGCTCCTTTTGTCTCTATATTGATTTTAGTGTTAATTGGTTTTAAATGCTTGCGTTTGCATTTCCGGGCGGATGTTATTAGAAGGAAAAATACATTAAACATAATCATGTCATTTCATTATCATCACCGCGGCTTTAACACGAAATAAGGGTGTTTAAAAGGAATTTTAAAAGGAAAATGTGTGGCATTGATATAGTACTTAAAGGTTAAACAAAATTATAAGGAAGAAAGTAAAATATTTTTTAAATATATAGATTAAAGTTTTAATTATTTTACAAAATAAGGATGATATTTAGATAAAATTGATTCAGTATATATTGACTGATTTTTACTTGCTTGTATGAAGTATTGTTTTCTCGAAACCTTTTAGCCTTCGGATTTTAACAGAATTTTTTGTACAATGTCTGAATCCATGTTGACTTAATTAATCCTTAAATCTGTATGTATGAACAAGAAAACATTAAATTTGGAATTTTTAAATATCTGCATATTGGTTTCACATTTTTTAGATTATTTACATTAGAAAGCTTAGGAATAGAACAACTAAGATCAGCACGTCTACCACTTCCAACATCTTTAAAAAACGGGTTGTATTTTGACGGTCTTAAATGAACTCTGTTCCTTTTCAAGGTTTGATTATTTTCATTTTTAACCCAATAACTTCAAAGATTCTTATCTTTTCTTAGTACTTTACATCTTTCCCACGTTTTATTGTTACGAATTCGTCCGCTTTTTCGAACGCTTTCATACTGTCCTTGACTACGCCATCTGGTATCTTTATTAACGTACTAACACACAGTTACAGTTACAATGAAAACAGAAGTACACAGTTACAAACACAGTTATATACAACAGGTGGGGAATAGTGGAATAATAAAATAAATAAAATCTGACTCAACCATTAAATATAAGCAAATAATGTAATTTTGTTATTAATATTATTGTTTATCAAAAATAGTATTTACCTGTTGGGAAATGTCCCGTACTTTCGGTTTCGTCTATCAACGGAATTCTTATTCGTAAACAAAATAACATCAATACACACGTGAAAGATTCCGTGTTAAAACCGATTACTTAAAGAAATCCTGATACAAATAACGTCAATAAATAAATATGCCAAATAAAGCACATCTTTTGTGATTGCGTACTTCATCTCAATTTTTAATTCTATACTTTTTATCTCGCAATGTTACACTGTTGCCACTACTCCTATCCTTTTTGGAAAAGAAAAAATATCTATAACCATGGAGGTAACATACCAATAAGCATGGTATGAAAATTAAGGAAATAAAAATCTATCATGTATTCAAATACTTAATGCTTTACAAGTACTAGAGGAGAATTTTAATGTATTTCAAATGACAAAATTTTATTAATAAATGAATTTGATAATTAAATCAATTATTTAATGACTACACATTTGAGTTTTCCGTCGTCAAATAACCGTATTAAGCCTGTATCGAGAAATCCTACGGGATTTATAAAGATGATCCCCCACCACCCTCTCAGATCCACACCCAGTCTGATTCTTTCCATGCAAAGTATTTACTGAGCTTAGAACCGGTTCCCCACACGAACTTCCTAAAAATGACACTTTAAACAATTGGGAGAGAAACTCGTTTCTCACGAGCAAATATTTGTCTTATCTTAATCCTAACTGCTTCCTCCAGAGAAGGAGGGGGGAAGGGGTCCGACATCGTGAAACGTAATTAAGGAATGAAATTCAATGTGTTCACTTCTCTAAAGAGAATATGGTTAGAAAGATAAAATAACTGTCTCCTCTACGGCCTTTATACGTCTTTATTGGTCTTCGGGCCTGAAGATTCGGAGTAATCAGAAAATGGTCTTGAAAATCTAAACAGTGCCTGGTTTACTCATTAATTAGTGGGTTTATTGGATTAAGGTGTTTGCTTTGGGCTTTAGCGGTAGCTTTTAGAATAGGCGCTGACAAAAGGAATGAGAGTTTACTGTTTATGATTTCGCGAGTCTGAAACAGGTCGGTGAAATGCCTCAAACAAAAGTGGAATATAAATGGATAAAATTATTTCAAATGTCGTCAGAATTTTATTCGAATATTTAATATGTGATATCATTTATTTACACACACACACACACACACACTATATATATATATACATATATATATATATATATATATGTATATATATATATATATATATATATATATATATATATATATATATATATATATATATATATA
>CM063504.1:100561688-100601688 GCA_032207245.1 Pardosa pseudoannulata
TGTACCTTGATCTTAATTAAATTTCAATTTCTAAATTCTCAAAAATATAAAACTAACTAATATAAAAGTATTAAAATCGCATGAGCCCATTTATAATTTATAATATCAAAATAATCCATCATATTTTTTAAATGAAAGAAACACAACAAAATCTAAAAATAGATTCATAGTTCAACAGCTTTCCCTAGTTCTCGGTGAGATTTAATAGCAAAAGACTGAGATTTGTTATCTTATATTTGCTGAAGTAAATACAAAAGCAAATAAATTTTTGCATACCTTTTTCTCTTTTCCACTAATAGTAATTTTAAATGGCATTTATAATGACGTAAATTTGTAATATAATTAAGTATAAAATTAAATCTGTAATTACATTCTTTTAACTTTCTAAATGTACACAGATGTGCATCTCCACCCCGAGATATTCAAGTGTCTAATAAGATTCGTTGAATTTTACCTAAAGGAAACAAGATGATCAGATTTTTTTTTTTTTTTTTTTTTGTACACAATCTCAACAGTACGATAGTTGGATGGTAGACTTCTACTTTTTAGTACTTAAGTTAGCTTGTTTGATTCCCGCTGCTAGCATGGATATTCGTATCGTTTGAAATCGGTTTCAACCATGTAGGATCCGAAATTTGATTTTAGTTTGAAGGAAAACCCATCATTAATGAGTTTTTCAGACAAGTTCAAGTATCTTTAAAGAAAATTCTTAAAATACATATTTTAAATATAAATCATTTTAATAGAGAACGAAAATTTTAAGGAACATTTTGTAAATTTTGTTGTAGAGAGCTATTATACTACTATTACTAGCATACCACAGATGAAAACGGGCTTCCTTCATAAAATCTGGCTTTTATATAAGTTGATATTTCATTATATAGATAATGACAATTTGAATATTTATGTTTTTTTCCTTGCCCAAAAACATTTTTTTGACAAACACACTATAAGTATCATTTTAAAGCATTTGGACAGAGAAATTTGACAGTTAATAAAAGATAATAGTAATAATAAATTGTCTTACTTAGGTGTATATGCGAACAATTTGTGCCCAGTAAAATATGTCACGTAATTTTTAAAGAAATATGATCCATTATATTAAATTAATGGTCATTAAATAAATCAGTTAATGAAAGATTTTATTTTGATATTTATTTATATCTTAACGATACAAATTATTTTATTTTGATCATAGTTTATACATTTTTTTATTTATATTACATTTTGTAAATATAGTAAATAGAATTATAAAAAGAAAAGACAAACATCAAACGTTAAAATAGAATAGTTTTAGTTAATGCGAAACGTGAAATCTGGAATGTTCATTTGATATTATTTCTTCAAAATTTGGATCCAAATCACTTGTAGCAATCCTTAATACCGAGTGTAGATTTTCGTCAGTAATTTGTGATCAATATTTTTCGTGTAAATCATTAACGAAAAAGTTCTTTCACAAATATATGTTGTACACTACGCATACAAATACTGTTGATTTCAACAAAATCGCATAAGAGATTAAAAAATTGTATACCGGATTTTTCAAATGGGCCGGATAAAGTAAGCAAAAAGGGGCGGAATCCGGCTCGCGGGGCCGGCTTTTGCCCACTTCTGCATTATATTAATGTATTGACCTTGCTCTTATAACGATGTGAAGACTGATTCTCTCTTCAGTTTTGCTCTGTCATCTGTTGTTTTTGATCAGTCTTATATAATTAGTATTTCTGTTTGAAAGTTTGAAAACGTTGTGTGAGAAAGAAATCGCCCACGAAAGGGTTAAAGACTGTGGAAGTATTTTGTGAAATAAGACTACTTCAATTATTTTTTTAACTATCTTGAAACATTTATTGATCTTGACAGCAAGCTGCTAAAAGAAAATGAGAAATTCACGTATAAATTATGAATTAGAGGGGCGAAAATGTATGATATAAAATACGTGAGACCGCACAACAGCAGTTAAAGGTTAAGTATAACAATTTAGAAAATGATTTTTAATCTTTCTTTTCTTATAATATGGGAACGAGAGGATTAAGCATCATTTCTCTAGAAAAAAAATTATAAAAAGCGTTTATCAAACAAACTTGAAACTTTAGGAGTCAGGTTAATTAATTTATTTCGCAGACTTTGGCCATCAAAATTTAATTATCCTTTGTTCCTAAATGGAAACTTATTAGTTTGGAGAAAAATATATTCTCAGTTAAATAATAACTTCGAAAGAGCTATACCTATTAAAAAAAGTAAAAAAAAAAATAATACGGAAATATGTTGTAAGAAAAAAATATGCGAAATGTATATACCTACACAAGAGATTAAAAAATAAAGAAAAAAAAGAGAGAAATTATGTGAGGCAGCTTACTAGCAATTTTCTGCAGGAGGTAATTATTAAAGTTTAAGTTTTACATCTTTTACGAGGCGCGTGAAAAGGATAGTAATTAAAACGCTCTGCGCTTTTAACTCTAAAGTATGTATTTCGTGTAACCTTGTTTGAATGTCTTATTAATGTCTTTTTAGCTTACTTTTTTTTCCAAGAGCCTAGTTAACAGATTGGTAAACGAGACGGTTGACTTATGAGCGTGACAATTATTTAAAGTCTTTAATTATTTTTGACAAGCAGGATATTTTGAGAGAAATGAAGATTTGAAGTTTTGGATCTGTAAGAATAATGTATAGGCTATTTTATTTTTAAAATCCGGATGAATGACTTTGATGTTAATCAATTACTCTTTGTACTTGAATAATAATAATTTCATATAATGTCTTTTTAGCTTACTTTTTTTTCCAAGAGCCTAGTTAACAGATTGGTAAACGAGACGGTTGACTTATGAGCGTGACAATTATTTAAAGTCTTTAATTATTTTTGACGAGGAGGACATTTTTAGAGAAATGAAGATTTGAAGTTTTGGATCTGTAAGAATAACGTATAGGCTATTTACTTTTTAAATTGAAATGAATGACTGTGATGTTAATCGATTACTCTTCGTACTTCAGTAATAATGATTTCATATAAAAACTGAATAGCATATCATACTTTTATTATATAAAATCTGTTAACAAATTAAAAACTTCGTATCTTTATGTTGTTTTTGTTTCTAATGTTTTCAGCTTTCTTTTCGAGCTATATTAGAATAAATTTTAAACAGTGATTTAATGATACAATGCAATTCGATACATCGTACCCAGGTTTAAATTTTTACATAAAAATTAAAGGGATTAACATACTATTCATTTCAATTATAAAAAAAATTCCTTATAAATAAAAATAGCTTATATATTCATCTGTCTTGAATTTTTTGAAGCGGTTTAACTATTTTTAGAGGCTTTCATGTTTAATATTATTAGTAATTTAAAATCCGCCCTTTTTTCTAGCTTTTTCCATTATTTCAATTTTATTTTATATTGGCTTTAAATTTATCATTTATACAGAATAAATAGGTTAAAATAATTTTTTAAAAATTAACATTTTATCTAGCATTATGAGTCATTTCTTTAACATCTCATTTAATCATTTCTTATTTAAATTATTTAAATATCTGCATTATTTTCACTTTTTTATCACTGATCATAGATATTACAATAATTTTTTTTTTTTTTTTATATTTGGCAAATAATAGATTATACATATGCATATTTTAAATTAATCTAGATTATTTTTTTTAAAAATTTTAATTTTGGTATTTGACAAACAAATTCTATTATCCAAGCGTTTAGTAAAAATGATTTAATTATTCTTTATTCCATTTAATTACTTTCAAAAAATATGAAAAACAAACCTATTTTATTTGATAAAAAAAAAATTTGATATTTTCTATTTAATATAATTCAACTTGATTCTAAAATGTAATTACAGTTATTAAGACTTTAAAAAGTCAAATAAATAAATTTTAAGTCTATGACACCCGTTTTTTTTTTTTCATAAATATATGGTTTTGTTTTTTGACTGTTATTACGTACCGTCCATATAAGGGTCTTTTTTTATAATACATTCCTGATACAATTTTTAAATAAACAAACAATAATATTATTATTTAATTTTAAACTGTAATGTATACAATATTAATTAGATCAAAATTATATATTTACATAAGATGTTCATTAAAATGTATGTTAATAATTAATCTTGAATAATAAATATTACTTACACATAAAATTAATTCTCTCTGTATATATACACTCAAAATTATATACTATATATATATATAATATATTTATTTATATATATTTATATATATATATTTTTTTTATATATATTATATATATATTTATTTATATATATATATATTTATATATATTTATATTTTTATATTTATATTTATATTTTTTATAAATACATATATTGACACAGAATGATTTTATGTTTTTTTTTGAGAAATTTAATATTCTTTTTTAGAAATTATGGTTGATAAATTTAACAATGAATTGTAATAGAAACTCCAGCTTGTAGCTAGTATTGTAAATTTGTTTTTTTCATTACATTTATTTTTTCCTTACATCAGCTATATCTGTTTTTTGAAAAGTTTTTGTTATTTTTTTGCGTTTTTTTACTATTATATACTTCACATAATGTTTGAAAATATAAAATATTTATACAATAATTAATATATAAAAAAAAAAACGTATACATTATAAATAAAAAATATTTATGTAAAAACATTTTATATATTAACATAACAAATATTTATATATATATTTTTAACTTTTTATACAAAATATATAATTAATTATCTTATATAAATACATTTTTCTATTTCTATATATAAATAATATACATAACTTTTATAATATTTCTAAATTTTTATTTTCCTTTTAACATATATATATAATATTTTTTTTTATTATATATATTTTTTTCTGTAAATTTTTATATATTATAAGTGTGTCTTTTAATTTGAGAGATTTTTTTTTTGTCAGAAAAAGTTTATAAAGTTTAAGTATGTACAGGCTGAATTTTTTATTTTTATCTTGTCTTTTATACAAAAATAAGCAAAAAATTTTACAAATTATACGCTATACAAAAACTACACAGAATAGTGACATAAGTATTTTTTCATTCTTTTTCCTTTACATTATATTTACTTCATTGACAGGAAGCCATATTTGGCAAACAAGTTGACATCAAATGTGGTGATATGTCGCCAAATTTGACGATTTGTCTCTTTGCGATAATTTTAACTATCATAAATAGCGTGATACTGACTTCACATAATTTTCCTAATGCAGATGTGTGTAAAAATAACATAGTCAATATATGTACATATATGCATGTAATATATCAAAATTATTTAACTTTAATATTTCCTTAAAAACATCCTCTCTCCCATTCTAATTCTTTAATATCTTTTTCCCAGCCTCTAAATTCCTTTTTCAAAGGAGTGTCTTCGATGCATTTCCCATAGCTTTCTATCCTATAGATGTGAGTTTTCTGTCTATTCAACAAGTTTCCCTGCTGTCGCCGGCAAATATTATTTTTCCTGATTTTAATTAATTCCAATAATTTTTTTATTGGGAAGATTCTTTCTGTCTTCGCTCTTGGGTTCACCTCTGTCCAAGCAGAGTGATTTTTGTATTTTCCTTTGTCTGTTTTTTTTTAAAATCTTTTAATAGCTCTGAAATAAAGTTTTTTAATTTAATTTCTTTTTAAAATAATATAAATATATCTAAGGCAGTCAAACTATAATTGTGATCAAAAAAGAGATTTAAGACAAATAGTCAGCATTTTTGATGAAGCGAAATGACTGATACAGGTAAAAGAGTGTGATAATGTCTAGTAAAGAAAGTTCTAATCGAAGAAATAAGTTAAGACTGTACGTCAAATGCGCATTAACTTGCGTTGTAACATTTCGTCATAATATAAGTGGAATTTATTTCTCCTTGTAAGGAGTAATATAAGGATATTGCTTATTCAAATTTAACAATTATAATTTATATTTTTAGATTATTAACTATATTATTTGCAGTTCATTAATGAATATATCTATAGCGAAAATAATATTGTGATAATCTATTTAAAAATTTCTTGGATTATCTGATTTTGGAATTTCAATAATACATGCAAGAATGCTCTTTAGATTTTAAATAAACATTCAAATTTCTTACTTACTTATAAATTTTTTTTTTACAAATTCTTTCATAATACTCCAGATTTAAAATGATTATTTAGTTTTGTAATTTTAAGTAGTCTAATTTTAAAATAATTGAAATCAAAACCTCAAAACAAAGACGTTGACCTCAAAACAACAGTTCAACAATTAATCCGCATCCTATCTAAAAGCAGAGTTAACAACACTTATCAAACTGACATATTGAATCAGCACACAATTTCTCACAAACGACAATACAGCGAAATGTATAAATTAGTACAGCCGTAACTCACTGCCTCTAGATAGTGGAAGTGAACTTCCAAGTTCATAACTCCCTATCAGACGCTAAATCAAGCACTCCTACTTCAAGTCTACGAATAAAGACACGTCAAATGCGCATTACTCAGAACTTGCGTTGTAGACATTTCGTCATAATATAAGTGGAATATTTATTTCTCCAGACATAGGTGGAGTAATAGAATGTGAAATTTACTGCTCCCATTCACAATTTAACAATTATAATTTATATTTTTAGATTATTAACTATATTATTTGCAGTTCATTAATGAATATATCTATAGCGAAATATATTATATTTGTGATTTTTTTTTAATTGAGATAACCCATCCTTTTGGATTTCAAATTAATATGTATTGTTGAATGTCTTTAAGAAGACATATTGCCTTTAGGACTTCATCATAACAAACTTAATACAAATTCTCAATTCTGCTACTTTTAGAATTATTTTTTTACAAATCCTTTCATAATACTCCAGATTTAAAATGATTATTTAGTTTTGTAATTTTAAGTAGTCAAATTTTAAAATAATATTAAAACCCCATCAAAACATCAAAACAAAGAGGTTGACCTCAAAACAGCAGTTCAACAATTAATCCGCATCCTATCGAAAGGCAGAGTTAACAACACTTATCAAACTGACATATTAAATCAGCACACAATTTCTCACAAGCGACAATACAGCGAAATGTATAAATTAGTACAGCCGTAACTCACTGCCTCTAGATAGTGGAAGTGAATTTCTAAGTTCATAACTCGCCATCAGACGCTAAATCAAGCACTCCTACTTCAAGTCTACGAATAAGGACACGTCAAATGCGTATTACTCAGAACATTTCGTCATAATGTAAGTGGAATATGTTTCCAGACATAGGTGGAGTAATAGAATGCGAAATCTACTGCTCCCATTCACAATTTAACAATTATAATTTCTATTTTTAGATTATTAACTATATTATTAAGATTATTAACTGATTATTATTATTAAATATATATATATTTGTGAATTTTTTTAAATAGATTAACTCATTTTAAGTTTCAGTAATATATTATATTACGATTTTAAAATTATAATTAGAAAGATAAAAAATTTTTCATCAAATAAAAGAAAGAATTTTGTGCTTCAATGAAAACTAGTTTGTTAAATTGTCTAATTTGATGTCATTGTGCAAAGCAACAAACATTGATTTGATACTTAAATTCTGTAAAATGTTCAATTTTTTAAAAAATTATAAATTTTGTAAGTGCTAAAAAACTATTTGGAATATTTGCATTTCAATTTCCTTCTTTTAAATAAAATTTAGTTTTTTTAATTGATCCACTTTTTAAGATACAATGAAAACAAGCAATTTAACAAAGTTGAGTATAACTCGTTATTTACAAACATATTTTTCTATAAAAATGAGAATAAGGTATTTTCTTTGTATGCATCGAAATATAGTTATCTTAGTTACTGTTTTAAAATTCTGAAAGTGACATGTTGCGATTATCGACATAAAAGGTATGAATTTGACTCTTCTCTCACTGTACTACTGAATGATGGACAGCACATTGCGTATATATGTAGATAATTAACTGTAATTAAGTATTGTAATTTGTCCACATTTTTCATTTAAATCATCCTTTGGTGCATATAAACATACAGCGATCTGTTGGTCCCAATGAATAATTTTTTTTTTCGTTGATATACAAATGTTTCTCATTCTTTAGGACTGAATCGATCTTTATTCGTTGTCGAATAAAAAGTTCGTCTTGTTTTGGATAGGTATATTGCTGCGGAGTGACATACTATCTTTTGGATTCAACGAAACAGACTTTATAAAGCCATTCTGTACTTTTGTAATTTTTTTTACAAATTCTTTCATAATACTATAGCTTCAAAAGTTTATGTTTTGTCATTGTAAGCAATTTAATTTTAAATAAATTTAAAGAATACCTATCAGAAAGAAATTCATTTACCGCAAGATAAATTTGAAATGTGATCAGAAACTATATATCAAATTCAAATTAATTATATTTTTTCGAAATCTAAAACTTTATGTTCCTCACAAATTTAGAAAACTGCTTGAAATTAAAAAGGTGCATTTACTGTTCATAATAATATAACTTCGTATTAATATCTACAATTTTTACAGAATATGATGAAATAGGTCTTCTATTGGAGTGAAAATTTGGTTCTATTTACACATGTTATTTTATAATATTTTTTTTTTTCTATTTTGTATATATTTTTTTTTATATATATATATATATATATATATATATTGCTTCATAAAAAACTAAATTTCTAAAGTTCATCAATATAGAACTTTTTATGTTATATTAAATTATAAAATTTCTAAAGGAAGAATTTTTAACTTCAAAAGGTGTCGTCTTTAAATACTGCAGACTCATGAGTGCTGAAAAAATGCAAACAAATTTAAATTTTACAACTGTTCCTCAATAATTATGAGCTGTTATTCTAACCATCACAGGATGTCACTGACAAAGGTAAAAAACTTTCTAAAATGAGTATATTTACTTTAAAGTAGCTATAGCTATTCATAATGTTATCAATGTACCAATCAAAAAAATTTATTCCTGTCTGAGGTTTTACAAATCATAAAATGGAGATCTAAATAGAAATTAAAAGTATTAGGAGATTCTTGAAAACTTAGATTGTTGATCGTGTTATCCCCAATAAAGAAAAAATTATTTCAATAAATACAATTTATAAAAAAGTCATCAAAGAGTAATGCTTTTAAAAGGCATTAATGATTAATTTAATTTACACAAAATTGCTTTTGAGTGGCTTTTGTTTTGACTAAATTTAAAAGATTTTAAACTTTTGCTTAAATGTGTGTTTTCATTAACAACCACACTTAATATTTTTTTTCAAAACACAGTGGTTAAATCAATCTACATGTAAGAGTAGCACTGCCTGAACATATTATTTTCTATGATATAATCATGGAATGAATTCCAACAAGTTATGGCAGATTAGAAAATGTTGAGAGCTCAATTTAAACAAATGGGTAGCATCACAGACTCGATTCCTGGATTCGATCCTAGCAAGCAATCTATGTCGCCTTATTCTACATTAAGAATACAATAAGGCAGTGGGGGGGGGACTTTTAAGGCTCACAGAAGATATAAAATGATATGTTCTACTGGCGGAATCCCATGCCTTTCTCCAAAAGTATACTTAAGGTTATTTACATTAAATATCTGCCGATAGAGATATGATCATAATGAAAATTCATACCATTGAATTTAAAATGTGCATAATGCTCTTTTATTTAGCTAAACAGTAGTATAACTCATATTACTGGAGTCGCCAACTCTTACATCATAGCGTATAGTAAGTGAGATGTGCTTGGATATTTATTTACACAGTCAATAAAAATCTAGCATTATAAGCGTTTTCTACAGGTGAATTTGTAGTCTGCATTTAGCTTGTTCCCATATTTCATTTTTATTGTCTCATATGTTGAAGACAAGTTTTCACAAATTTTGTTCTAAACAGTATCAAAATAGTAATGATCGTGCTGGTAACAAAAGTTACCAGCACATCCATGAAAATATTATTAGAGCACACCCAGTACACACTTTTACCCACCGTCACAAAATCATGTTTCAGTGAGGTAAAAGTAATTATGTGTAGCTTATGGTTTTAATATACAATTACGGTCTGTATTGAATTTGTTAACATTTTTAAAATCGCTCTCGGCACCCCAGGGTTTTAGTCTGAAGACCACTTATTTAAGATAAATATATGGAATCAAATGTCTTTTCAATTAAATGTTGAAAGTTGGTGGAGAGATAGATATACACAATTTAAAATTCATCTCTCTTGGGCCATATACTAAACGTAGAATTCGTCACCAAACAGAATTTTTACCTTTGCGGCTTTTTGAGGTCCTCATTTTTTTGTGTGTGTCTTTAGACTCAACATAAACTGTACTTTTACATTCTGTAGGCATGAGATCATGGCGTTGATCAGATGTTTCTGCACAAAAATGAAAATAAGAACCAACAAAAAGAAAATTTTAAAGATATTCAAGGTATCATAATGAACACACCTTAACCACAGTCAATTTCTTTTTATTGCTACTCTTACGGATTTTTAATTGCCGAATTACATGTTTTTGAAATATCCTAAAAAGTCTTTATTAAGCTAAATTAACTTTCTTCCAATATATACAGTCAAAGAATAGTTGCCACTTTCTTCAGATTTATGCAACTCTAAATAAAATGCAAAATACACTATTTTTACAGACTATACATTTAGACTATACCCACCAGTATTTCTTTTCAGCGGTTTATTAGCCTTTAATTACTATAAAAGTACATCGAGAAATAGTTTCATCTACAGTTGTTACTTTTTAATTAATTCCAAGTAGCTTTCAACTTGATAATAAGCAGGAAAATATTAATAAAGACAAGATCAATTGCTATTTAGAGGAATGAAAATGTTTATGGATGAAATTGAGAGACCACACAGCAGCATTTGACGGTTACCCTATCTTTGGTGTCATATAATCATTATACTTCAATCACAATAAATTTCTTTAAGTTTCTTTGCAAAATTATGGAATTCATTCCATATTTTTGCATCTGTACGATCGGCGTCACAAGTCATACCACGAGGAGAAATATTGTGTTCTACTGCCACACTTCGTTCTATTTTTCAATTGTTTTCTACGTTTGAAAAGATAAGAGCAGGTACTTAATACTATTCTGAGTCGTATGACCTAGCTGTAAGGAATTTACACCCACGACCTTATTTCAGATATGAGTGCCTTTCACGATATCTGCAAAATCACCCCCATTGACCTCTTCTACCCGGGGTTCTTTGGGGAATTAGGAGCCGGCCGACTAAGGGGGCTGATAAGGTTTATTGGATGTGCCGCTTGTTTGTTTTTGCTGGTCATCCGATAGGAGGATTTTCCCTTTTCGGAAGGGTTCAGGTTTACAGAACCTGACCCCCGAAGAAGGGAGAAAAGATCTGCAGCAGTTGAGTTCGAGGTGTCGATACAGAGCCTGCGACCAGGAGACATATCTCTGTTTGATGTGAGAGAAACACTACGTCTGTTTTATTCTGACTTGGAATGCTAGGGTATCTAAAATGATTAAGACAGGCTCTGAGACTCAGAACTATGTTATATTTTGTTTTACTTTAATTTTTCATCAATCTTGTAAATAAAATGTTGCTTGTTGTCCTAGGTAATTTAATGCATCCTCAGAGACGACCGAACACACCTGTCCCAGTAAAGTAGGCGGGCGGGTCCAACGCTAGTATAGCACGAAAAGTAGGTGCTGTTACACTGGTACTGGCATTTTTTTTTCTCACACATGGTGATATCTGTTTGAAACTATCGACAGAAACTATTCAATATATTTCGATTATTCATAACCAAGTTTGTTTTCCTCAATAAAGATAGCAAATTAATTACCATTCAGTGATTTCAAAGTAGATTTTACGGTCTTGTGACAAGAAACGTGGTAAGATTGTGAAACTATTTTCCCAAACATTTTTATGCATTTTAATGATTCTTTTTATACGGATTTTTATATTAAATACCTTAAAGCAATAGATAAATATAATATAAAAAAAGTTTTAGTTTAAAGCTTGTAGAAAATTTAAGCTGAAGGAAGACTGATAGGATCTCACACGTAGGACCCCCTCCCCCCTCCAATACGTTATCTATAGATTGTAATATATATTACGTAACGCAGATTAATACTAATAAAAATATTTTGTCTTTGCCAATTCAGGCTAGAAGATATATTTATTTTTATCAGTTAAAAAAATACTTTTTCCTGACCCAGAATTCGAAAGAAAAAAAATAAATGCTACAGAGTAGGTTTGAAGTATACCAAATATATTAAAAATTTGCTACTGATAGTTGTCAGAAAGGGTGTTAAGACGAATATAGAAGGAGATAGAATTGCACTGTTCTTGAAATATTGCTGTGACAATACTGTCTGCAAACATTTTCTTAACTAAATTTCTGAAACGATAATCAGTTATTGAATTAAATTCTAATGAAAGATTATTTGAGAGGATTTATTTACCTCGGGTACAAATGTTTAATAAACAGTTGTGAATACGTGCATAAAACTTTGATTATGGCATTCGATTTGATGGTGCTTCAAATAAAGTTTTATGATACGCGATAACATTCAACTCCGAAATTGCTACAGTGACAAGAATTTGTTGAAGCTGTTTCGGCAATGTGATTCTCGGCGAAGATAGGATCGCACACATCAAGTTGTAATCAGCGACTGGAATGGCTAGGAAGCGGAAAAGCCCTCAGTGAAAAATCAATAACCTCTAAGCACTTCTGTCATAACACAGCTAAAACTGTAATGGCTTCCGTTTTCAATGGCTCCAACGGGACAAATAAAACAAGCGCATAATTAAAACTCTCTATTCCCGTTGTTTAGCTCGAGAGAATTATTGTTCTCCACGGCAATTTGAAGCACTTTAAGAGCACTTTAGTCAAGTTTTTAATGCAGATTCATAACGACGAGGTCCTGATTTTTAATTGTTTGAACTCCAGAGCACGTGAGGGGGGGTATTATTTTATAATTGGAAAGAGTGGTTTTGTAAAACCGCTGGCCAAAATGGGGCTATAAAAGTTCCGAGTTTATTTTCGGCCTCAGTTTTATTCCAGCTCAATGCATTAATCTGTAAAAAGTCTGCTGAAGTGCAAGCCGATGCTAATATTGTACTGAATGTATTCATTTTTATCTACTTACAAAATTATTATTTAGAATTAGGCCTATACAATTTCAGTAAAGTCATCAGTAGTTATTTTATTTTAAAACAAACAAGATTTCTTAACTCTATACACAAAGAATTTTGATTTAAAAAATTTCTCGATTAATTTATGTAAATAAAGTTGAATTTTCATTCAGTATTCACTAAAATACTATAATTTATGATTACCAAATCGGAATTTGAAATAATGTGAATCCAAATGATTATCAATCGGCAAATTTGAAGTTTGAATAGATAATCTTTCAAACATTTTAATCCAATGTTATTTTAACGTAATTGTTATTAAATGAAGTTTATTGGTTTTTATGTTTTTTTTTATTGTTTTGGCTAATAAATATGTTAAATTACATTCTTAAACCTAATATGTTGTAGGGGCTATCTTCAAGTGAGAAAAATTTATATCTTAAAATAATTTCCTTCAATGAAGTAAAGGTCAGTGTATATTATATGGTGTGAAGTAATGATATTTCAAAAATTAAATTTTCAAAATTCAGAATTCAGATCTATGGATAGCTATACAGTAAGTGGCCTTTTATTTCTACTGGTAATTCAAAGAAAGAGTAATCATCTCTCTTCGTATTCTGGTTTGTATCCCAAATTTTATAAAATTAGTCAAAGCTGTACTACTCAGCTCGAAGATAGTTTAGTCTTTTAATCTTTTTCTATGTGTGGGAAAAAACACATACAAGAAAGTTATTCAGAAAATTTAGATAGTTGCCTTGAAAGTTGAAAATTATGTTAACAAAATACATGTCACATCAATTATCATATATCACTCTTAAAAGTCATATTTTTCTTTATAAGATCTTCCTCAAACCTGTGCTTTTGTATAGACATTGATGAAAAAGGATAAGGAGCATTTTTTAATTTGGGAGAGAAAGGAGTTCAGGAAAATTTTTGGACCAATTAATGAAAATGGAAGTTGAAGAATAATAAATAACCTGAAAATCGTGAAAAGGTATGGAGAAATTGATGTTGTCACTGATATAAAGATAACGAGATTGAGTTGGTTGGACCGTATGCAACGGTGACTGAATTCTGAAGTGGGTCTATATGTCAAAACCTGGGGATGACAGAACTGTGAAGAGTGTCTTTATGTCAAAACCTGGTGTCTCTAGCCACATGAAATACCAAGGAGAAGATGGTTTGAGCATAAAGAGAATGATTTAAAGAAATTAAAGATTGAAAATTCGAAATCCTGGCCTCAGAACCGTGAGGAATGAAGAGTTATCCTAAGGCAGGCTCGGGTCCTTAAAGGGTTGTTAAGCCAATGAGTAGCAGTAGTCAGTTATCATATTCACTAATTAAATAATCAATTTGAATTCAGTAATTATATTCTCTATGATGTTAATTGGGGCCCATATAGTTATCTTTCACAGATAATCAATTAGTTTTGTCCAAACTACCCACTCTACTTAACTTACCACACTTATCTCATTATTAACGTTTCCACGGTAGATTATCGGGAAAAAGGGAATTATTTCCATTACTTAAATAGATGTAAAGACAATAAGTAAACATACGTTTTTAATATAATATATTTGTATCTAATAAACTTTATTATTTTTTGAACAAGCTTTATGTAGTCAAACTCAAAATAACAATACAATTGAATCAGCATGAAAGAAGTGTTTTGTTCGACTATTAGAAAAAAAAAGTTATGAATTTTAGAAATTTTCTATTATTCAAATCTTATTTCAAAGAAAGCCTGTATGTAAATTCTATTCTTTAAAGATATACTTCGACAACTTCTAAGACTGCATTTCTTTAACGAGGTGATAATAGAAATTCTTATTTATGAAAACTTCAAGGTGGAAAAATCGATTATCAGATGGGAAAGTGTTAGTCGTACTTAAAATGTGTTCATTAATGCATTCTAAGAAAAATAAGAACAAACGTAGGTTGTGTTTTGAAAGGCTTGTACTTCGAATCTTTTAATGAAGTCTGAAATAAAGTTTGTAAACTCTTTCATAACAAACTAACGGGAGGAACAATTATTGAACTCTTCAGGAATTTTACCAAAATTAACTTTTTTTTTGTAACTCTTTAGTAAGAAAGTATTTTACAAAGACATTCATTTTCACTTCTAGGAAATAAACTTCATATATTTGGAATATTTAATGAATTCGAAATGAAGTATTTTCTGAAATTCCGAACGACAATAGCAGTGACACTGTAAATAATACTTTAATCCTTTTCTACATTATGTTATAGCTTAAGCAATTATATATCTGTTAAATTTAGAAGACATTTAAAAACATTTTGGTGACCTGTGTGTAAAATTAAAATGTAAATAAGTAAATAAAAATTGCACCATTACTATACGAATTTAAAAATGTTAGCAACAATTATAAAATCAATTTAGATCACATTACAAAGTCTATTTAACAACATTATGTTATATGTGTGTAATTAAAATTATATTAAAAATCATCATTTACTGATTATAATGTAATTAGGAATCAACAAAACTACCCAAACTATCTTTGTATAAATCAGCCAACAATTATAATGGTTATTGTTAGATAGCAGCTGTCCGTTATAAAGCTAAGTACCGTATAGAAAACTCCAAAACTAAATTATGACGATTCTTTGCTTGTCTTTGCGTTTTTGCTTTTTGATTCTTTGTTTAAAGACTGATGAAGAGTTTTCAACGTTTTCTTTCGTAAGACTAGTTTATTTGAAAGAAACTCAAATACTTATGAATTAGGAATCAACAAAACTACCCAAACAATCTTTGTATAAATCAGCCAACAATTACAATGGTTATTGTTAGACAGCAGCTTTCCGTTACAAAGCTAAGTACCATATAGAAAACCACAAATTAAATTATGAAGATTCTTTGCATGTTGTTCTTAAAGATTGATGACGAGTAGTTTTCAACGTTTTCTTTCGTAAGACTAGTTTATTTGAGAGAAATTCAAATACTTATGAATTAGGAATCAACAAAACTACCCAAACAATCTTTGTAAAAATCAGCCAACAATTATAATGGTTATTGTTAGATGAATTAGGTTACAAAAACTATTCTTTGTATAAATCAGAACAATGATGAAGAGTTTTCAACGTTTTCTTTCGTAAGACTAGTTTATTTGAAAGAAACTCAAATACTTATGAATTAGGAATCAACAAAACTACCCAAACAATCTTTGTATAAATCAGCCAACAATTATAATGGTTATTGTTAGATGAATTAGGAATCAACAAAACTACCCAAACAATCTTTGTATAAATCAGCCAACAATTGAGTAGTTTTCAACGTTTTCTTTCGTAAGACTAGTTTATTTGAGAGAAATTCAAATACTTATGAATTAGGAATCAACAAAACTACCCAAACAATCTTTGTCTAAATCAGCCAACAATTATAATGGTTATTGTTAGATGAATTAGGAATCAACAAAACTTCCCAAACAATCTTTGTATAAATCAGCCAACAATTATAATGGTTATTTTCAACGTTTTCTATCTTAAGACTAGTTTGTTTGAAAGAAACTCAAATACTTATGAATTAGGAATCAACTAAACTACCAAAAAATCTTTGTATAAATCAGCCAACAATTATAATGGTTATTGTTAGATGAATTAGGAATCAACAAAACTACCCAAACAATCTTTGTATAAATCAGCCAACAATTATAATGGTTATTGTTAGGTAGCAGTTTTCCATTACAAACCTAAGTACCGTATAGAAAACTCCAAAATTAAATTATGGAGATTCTATGCTTGTTGTTCTTAAAGATTGATGAAGAATTTTCAACGTTTTCTTTCGTAAGACTAGTTTATATGAGAGAAATTCAAATACTTATGAATTTGTAATTAAGATTAAAGTATTAGAAATGTGTAAGTAGTATTAAAGTATTATAAATTTATTGCTGGAGTTAAAGTATCCTTATTTGCTATTAAACTAGAAAGGAATAATTACTTTTATTATCCTAAAGTAATCTACATAAAATCCAATTTTTGAAACTGCGAATAAAGTATTGTATTTCCTATTAATTTAAAAATTAATTACATTTTTACCTCTTTTGCAACTATATTTTATTCTCTTCTTAAATGAATGCACAAATATTAAAAATAAAATTGTCTCTGTTCATTTGGATCGAAAAAGCTCTTTTACTGAACATAATAATGTATCACATGCTCAGCTCCAGTATAAAATCTCATTTAGAATGCTTTATCAAGTAATTAAAATTTTCATCGACACACGATAATTTTTAACATCTGCCAATTTATAAAAAGACGCACTAAATTTTACCTTTAAAAATCACTAAGTATATAAATTCAGGCACTTTATTGTACCTTAACCAATAATTTATACTAATTCAATCACCCTAATACTTGTAAATGAACCATCTTGCTTTTCTTTGTGGAACTTCTTTCCAAAAAGAGCAATAAAATTAAAGCATTCGTCACATTAAACGGGCTCAAATGCCGTATATTACTCACTTTAAGGATTTTGTCTTACAACTAATGACTGCGAAAGCAAAAACTCCTAAAGACGAAAACTTAATTAGGCAACATTTTACGATGGCCATCTGTTCTTTGTCTCTTTTTCTAACTTAATGTTTCTCTGAGATTTACAAGATACAAATTTTATCATGCCTTAATTTCACCGTATTTATTCTTTGGTATGTGTAAAGTCCATGAGTATATTTCTTTTAGTATTCTTTAAAAAAAATTTAAATAAAAGCAGTTCTGGTTAGCCTTTAAATGCAATTACGCAATAAATATGCGTAAATTACAGTTAGCAACAACTGAAGAGAGAGTTACAATTTTGGCGAGATTATTTAAAATACGAAGGAAAAGTACACTACATTTTGAAAGGGTTTGTATAAAAATCTTGCATGTGTGAGGAACTGTCTATACATATGCAAGTTTCGGTTAGTAAATCCCAGCGAACTCACTTACACACATTTGACATTAATAAATTAGGTTTGGTTTGGGCCGCTACGGTCTACTGCTTTTCTACATGACGGCTAATAATTCCGGGGCCTAATTGCAGCAATGAAAACAGTGGTAGTAGAAATGCTACGAGATTTCCTTTTGAGACGCACACAGCTAGTCTCCAATACACCTTCTTCTTTACAACTTTGCGGATTTACTACTAATTCTTGCCACTACAATAATTTGGTCGAGCGATCTTTGACCTCGACTTCCTGCGTAATAATAACAGTTAAACAAACACCTAGCGATGAGGGAATCTTGGCCTCTGTGGGAAGTAAACAGAAAGAGGAATTTGGGACTCTAGAGCTACTCGAAATGCGTTTGTAAGAATCTTAATCGAGCGGCACGGCTCTCGAATAACGTTACTATCGATATCTACTTATCTCTACATCAATAGAATAGCTGGTATTCAGTGGCGTGCAGTCCATATGTGCAGGGTGTGCACTGCACACCCTAGCAAAATTATGAGAGACAATAATTTTCTGCACCTATTTCTACCTATATTTATATGGTATATAATAAATATTATTTATAATATATTCAAATATTATGTTGATTTGCTTGCTTGTATTCTCGCAGTGCGTGCGGTACTAGGTGCTGCATCACGTAGCACGTTCAAAAGCAAACAAACATAAGAAATTTTTATGTGTACGCGCTGCGCACTAATAGAAAATCACGCTTTATATGTATGGGCTACTTGAGAAGAATAGCATACTATAGCACTGAGGCAAGTGCAGCTATTTTTCCTGCACTTGGCATTCAGAATCATCCGAAGGTACGGTTTATTAAGCGTTGTATTAGAGCGGGGACTTACGTGCTGAAGTGATTTTGGTTTTTTAACTGATTAACTGGCCTTACGATTTTGCAGACGGTTAATGTTTTAACTTATATATTGTAAGATTTTGTTTTCATGGAAATATAAAAGAAGTATTTCATCAATATAAAGGGAACTGTTTTAGTGTGGTAAAGTAATTTCGGTGACGTATTATATTTATAGAAATAATTCGCTGAAAAACAATTTTGTTTTGTTAGACAAAAAGGAAACGAATTCTAACAGAACAGTCCAAGTTTTACCATTCATTGTGTCTTACAGACAGTATATAAGTTATATCTGTAACACCATATCTCTGGTTTTGTTTTTAAAAATTATCAAGATGTTTTTCGCAGAATATACGATTTCCAAATGTTAAAAACAATTAATAAATATAATTTAATCTACTGACCGATCAAGAAACAGTTCTTTCTATTGCGCCAGCGTGCAGTGAAATCCTCTGCACGTGGACTAGACTTTCGATTTGTCGGCACCAATGAGCATCCTGATGAGGCACCCCAGCGGTGGGCGCCGTGTGGTACTACGTTTGCTGAAAATATAAGTTTTTCGTTATTTTATTAGTAATACGGATAGACGTATGGATTTTGTGTACAAATGAATAATAAACGTTAAAGAAGTGTTTAATGTACATTTTTATGGTTTTATTATTATTGTTGTTATTGCTCTCTGCACACCCTGCATGAACACCTACCGCACGCCACTGCTGGTATTATATTATCGAATTTAGATTTTCTACGAAAAATCAAATAGGGTCTGGAGGGGTAAAATGGGTATTTTTTATAATTTACATAAAAGACACAGCATAACTTTTAGCAATTATATTTTAGCTATGTAATATATTTTTAGACTTTTGTTGGCAACATTTATTTTCCTTAAGAAGTTTTATATTTTGCATCTGTTAACTTAGATTGTCTTGTTTGCAAGTCAGGAATACATTCTTCTTTATTAAGGTCTTAAAAACTTTCAAAAAAAATAATATTTTATTTCTTTTATCGTCAATATTTTATCAATAATTAGTGGCAAGAGTTTCTGAACAACAGTTTTTCAAAAATAGGCAAGAAATATTTTAAATATTTTATGTTTAATGATTATGTTTGTATTATGGGGGAAAATAAGTATTGGTTAGGCTTAACAATTTACTATAAAGTTCTAAATTTTTAGATGTAATGATTTAAACCAGCGCTTCAAATTTAGTGTCAATAATATTAAATAGTATTTTTTTAAATTTATTTTCTGTTGTACAGAGTAAATTAATACAATAACAGTAAAATTGATCTTGTAAGGCTAAAAATACATGTGTTTACATGGTTGTTTTGTACACCTGCGACTGGAAATTTGGTACAGAGAGCTGTCTTCAAAAAATATCCAAAGCGACATTCCCAAACCTGCTGAAACGACTCTTTGATACTGACTGTTTGAAGGCTGTTAAACAGAAGATAGTGTTAACTGAAAAAGATGGAGAATTAACAGCAAACAGTGTTGCACAAATTTCAACTACAGCTACTATGGAAGCTCTTTCTACTCAAACTTCCAGTTCAACCCCTTCGAATTTTGATATTTCTTCTTCATATAAGGATTTTAAAAAGGCCATCCTTACAACAATTTTACCACTGCAGTTTTAGGAAAATTAAAGCCTTACAAAATGCGAGACGAAAAAGAAAGTCAGTACAAACTAAAACCGGAGAAGTGATGACTGTTTCTGATGTAGCATAACGTAGCTCAACTTTATAACCGTGGACATTACAGTTTTCCAATATAAATTGTATCAGATATAAATATCTTTGTGGCTAAAAAATAAAATATTAATTAAATTTTTCATAATTATCAGCATTTTTTAATCAATACTCATTTTACTCCATCTCTGGGGTAAAATGGGTATAAAAAAAGAAGTACAAAAATATAGATTTGCATTTTAATAAAATGTATAAAACTATTTTAATAATAATGATAATAAACCCATTGCATAAATACATGCAAAAAAAATACTGATTTATAGTTTTTTAAGTGAAAAAAAAGCACTGAATGAGAGATCACGTTTTTTTCTACCCATTTTACCCCACCAGACCCTACTCTCAAATCAGCGCTTTGTAAAAATAATACTGATGTGATTAAGGATGTTAGATGGAATGTTAGATGGTTGATTAAGGTGTTGGTGGTAGTCTTTTTCAATGGAAAGGCTATCATGAGTTTCTACAATGCAGTCAGACAGTAGAGAAACAGTTCTACCAGGAATTTCTAGCATGTTTTAGGCATGATCTGTGCTAAACAAAAAGCAAAGAAATAAAAAAAAATGGACTTGGCTGGTACACTCTTACAATGCGTCAGCTCACACGGCATTATACGTCATTAATCTGTTACTTGCCAAAACATGAGACTCTAATTGCATCCCATGAACCTCAATTTCTGGATCTTGTGTCAAAAGACTTTTCTCTGTTTTACATAATGTAAGAAACGTTGGGAACGGTAATATTACCAGAAGACTATTATAAAGGGAGTAGTACACAGAATTTTATAAAATTAGTGAAACAGATGCTATAGCGAAACTTCAGCCTTTTTTTTTAACACACCTCGTACAAGGAGTTCTTTCATTGCTTCCTATAAATCCTCGACCCGAATATAAATAAAAGTCAAATAAAAAAATTATACTTATTAGATGCACTTTTGCAGCTATATTTCATTCTAATTGCATTTTTTTACACATCAGGCTAATAACAATGATTACTAAATTTGAACATCGAATTTTCGGCTTGCAACGGTTCCCATTTTCTGTTGCATATTGCATTTCTTGAAGCTTAAATGCTGCAGTTTACCTAGATCTCTTCTCGTGAATTGTCCCAAAACACTCTTTTTATATAGAACTGAAAGTAATAAAGAAAATACAATCATCTTAAAACAGTTTCTCTTTCATAAAAATGGCGTTTCAATGCATTCATAATTTTAATGACATTAAAAAAGCATTGGGGGTTAATTTATTGGGCTTTCGTAGCAACTAGTTTATAATCTACAAAATCACTTGTATGTCAAGTTTATCTGAGTGTTTACAAGAAAAATATTTTTTCTTATGAAAAAGTGTTCACATTATGCTTAGGTTAGCACAATATACACATAGAGTTCGCAGGCAAATATACAACATTGTTAAAAATCAATTTTTTTTATCATCTTCCAAAACGTATGTAAAAATCTTAAGCTTAAAAAGAATCATATTTTTTCAAACAAAAATTCCTTTGAGTTTATATTATAAAATAAATTTTTCTACGCATCAAACTTAGAATGGATATAAGGGGAATAACAAGCTAACGAACGTCTAACAAACAAATAAAAAAAACTATCTAATTTAGAAACTTCAATGAAATTTAGGGATCTAATTTTAAACAAAGCCCGTAATAATGTTTGTTGCAATTCGTGCATAAATTGTTGCATTGTATGCAGTTATTCATTTTGCTAATAAATATATTAAATTGCATTCTTAAACCTAATATGTTTCTTGTAGTAGGAGCTATTTTGAAGTGAGAAAAATGAATATCTTTAAAAATCTTTGATATCTTTGTCATAAATTGCTTATCTCTCTGATTGCTATACTTTTTTATGAGAATTACTCTAAAAATGAGTTATTTTATTGCATATAAAGATGTATTTAAGTTAAAACGTGTTATATAGTTTTGTAAGAAAGATTTTTAAACCAAAATTTCATTGATGGGTTAAATATTGTAAATAATACAT
Organism: Pardosa pseudoannulata; assembly: GCA_032207245.1. Classification (NCBI taxonomy): domain Eukaryota; kingdom Metazoa; phylum Arthropoda; class Arachnida; order Araneae; family Lycosidae; genus Pardosa; species Pardosa pseudoannulata. Next base: position 100,584,325 of record CM063504.1, read on the forward strand.
TTACTACCATCAAATGCTGAAAGATTTATAACCACAAAAATTGTGAATATGCAACAAAAAGTTAATAGTGTTTGAAGATATATGTATATACGTGTTATATATACATACATACAAATATATATATATATATATATATATATATATATATATAAATATGTATACATATATATATATATATATATATATATATATATATATATATACATATACATATATATATATATATATATATATATATATATATATATATATATATATATATATATATATACATACATATATATATATATATATATATATATATATATATATATATATATATATATATATATACATACATATATATATATATATATATATATATATATATATATACATATATATATATATATATATATATATATATATATACATATATATATATATATATATATATATATATATATACATATATATATATATATATATATATATATATATATATTTATATATATATATATATATATATATATATATATATATATATATATATATATATATATATATATATGTGTGTGTGTGTGTGTGTGTGTGTGTGTGTGTGTGTGTGTGTATGTGTGTGTGAGTGAGTGAGTGAATGCAAGTGAAAGACAGAGGGTATAAATGTGCATTACTACAATGTGCAAATGTAAATACATATGCATGTAAGAATGAAAAAATAAATAACTTTGATCAAAGAACTGGTTCCGAGTTTAATACTTTTTTTCGAAATTTCATTTGAATGTCTTCGCCTCGTGTTTTATACATTATCCACATAATCACTGCTCGTAAGGGTTTCTATTGGTACTTAAAAGTGGAGAGACACAACGAAAAATTTTAATTGACGGCGCAATTTACTGTGCACACATAAAACTGATGCCTTCCTGGTTAATGTAATTTCGAGTTGCATGGATACGAAAATCTAATTAACATCTTGGTGTTGAAGCCATTGTGGTAGATGCTCCTAAATTTATGATAATGCTTAGCAGACCTCTGAAACTGACAATTTGGGAAAAGTAAATGGCTTCAATTTATCCTCAACTCTCCGCGTAAAAATAAATTGCTTCGATCGTAAGTGCAAGAAATCTTTTTTTTTCCTCTCTTGCTCCTAAGATAAAACTGTTTCTCTGGTAAATAATCATTTACTCTGTTTTGATTCAAGGAGTCGGCATTAATTATACTAACATTGCGATGCACTTTTCAAATAACATTCATTTACATACTTTATCAAAACTTTTCCTAAATGCTCTTAGCTAGATTTATTGCACATGTTCCGTACATTCAGCCCTGATTGTGTTCATGTTAACGGAGTCTGTTAACAATAATTCACCGGTATTGTAGACTATTCTCAGACTTTCAGTACAAAACTACATTGATATACATATATAATAATGGTAATGATACCAAAAGACATATTATAAAATAAAAGTTTCAGGACTGCTACAATACATTTTACTTCATTCAATTTATGATTTCGTAAAGAACTGTTCTTCGGTAGATTTATTGCACATTTTTCGTACATTCATCCCTAATTGTGTTCATGTTAACGTAGTCTGTTAACAATATTTTACCGGTATTGTAGACTATTCTCAGACTTTCAGTACAAAACTACATTGATATACATATATAATAATGGTAATGATACCAAAAGACATATTATAAAATAAAAGTTTTAGGACTACTACAATACATTTTATTTCACTCAATTTATGATTTCGTAAAGAACTGCTCTTCGGTAGATTTATTGCACATTTTCCGTACATTCAGCCCTGATTGTGTTCATGTTAACGTAGTCTGTTAACAATATTTTACCGGTATTGTAGAGTATTCTCAGAATTTCAGTACATTACTACACCGATATATATACATAATAATAGTAATGTTACTAAAAGACGTAATATAAAATAAAAGATGTACTACTGCTACAATACATTTTACTTCACTCATTTTATGATTTGGTATAGAACTGTAGCATGTAGTTTGAAAAGCAATGATGTGCATATTCTTTTGTTTTTACAGATAGTAAGCTCAAATGCGTAATTCCGGTACTAAAAATACCCCAAAGTTAAAATTCGACTCACAGTCTCTCCATTCGTAGAAAAGAAAAAATTATCCAGATTTTTTTACCTGTCTTTTACTTGCCAGTCTTCCAGGTTATGAAGATTTAGATTAGGCTATTCCTTCAAACCTTCTTTATCCTTTCTTTCACTTATCAGTTACTGTAACAGTTTGAAAAGACTGGAATAAGTTGAGTTCTTATGTTGACCCGACCGAAGCCATACAAGTCAATCAACTACATTACATTTATCCAAATACACATTACACTGTAGGGACTTTTCACACTCGTCCTTATATCCTCTCGATTTTCTCACTGAGTACTTTTGTACATGTTGTTAACACTCGTTGCATTTCACTTAATGACACAACCTTGACAAATGAAGAGAAAAGTCCCTAATATATATGATTGAGCCGCATAAGCTTTTTATATGAGATATGAAGTTCGAAGAGGATCTTTGAGGCCAAACCATTGGGAGCTCGTAAAAGAGGAAGACCAAGAATTCGGTGGATTGACTGCCTTGAAATAGACTTAAAGATCCTAAAAATCAAAAACTGGAAGAGTCTATCCAAGAAAAGAGACACTTAGAACTCTATTCTGCGGACGTCCATGGCGCACTCTGGGCTGACGCGCCATTGAAGAAGTTCGAAATAACAACTATATAACAGTTATATAAAATGTATTCATTTATAGCATTATTCCTTCATCGGAATGCTCGAGAATAACTATCAAGTACTGTTTAATATTTATGTTCTTTTTTGTTTCCAATAATCGTTTTAGTTGAATTTTATTTTTCAATTATTCTCATATTATGCACTATATTTTGAGAAAAGGTGATAAATCGTGGGTAAAGTGATAATTTCTGTCCTTTTTATAATTTAAAGTTTTTTTCATTTAAGACGGTTTGCATTTAAAGATTTTTTTAAAAAATATTTATCCCCTCATAGTTAAATTTTTAATTGTAATGTGCAACTACATTTTTTAAAGAGAATAAAAAATACGTATTTTATTTTAGATTATTTGTATAAAATTTATATAGTCTTTTTTAAACTTAAACAATGACACTTTACCATCACAAATTTTTAAAAAGAGCACTTAATACATTGAAGAATTTCCCGCTCTGTTTCATAATGAAGTTTTCTTAAAGGAATCTCTGTTTGCATACTGACTAGAAGTAAAACTTTTTTTAACAGGTTAATATAGAGCTAGAAAAAGGGTTACGAAGGTGATGCCTGTGTCGCCATCTGCAGCCCTCGAAAAATTACTAGGTCAAATAAATTTTGCTTTTCGGAAATACTTACACCTGTAAAATTACAATTTCAATTTTAGAATTTAATCAAAAAAAGACGTTATAAGATATTTCAACAGAATATAAGCAGTTTTATACCATTCACTGAAGTATATCACAAATTATAAGATATGTTTGTTTAAAATGTTTAAAATCCAAAGAGATATTTTTGCATTGTTTTAAATACATTTTATTCTTTATTAAAAAAAATTGCATTGAAAAATTCAATTGTCAACATTAATGGCTACTAGTCATACTTGTAACATTAATAAAATTACTGAATAAAAGCATTATAAAAATGTAGTGATTATTTTGATCTTATACAATTTGATACTATGGACATAACAGAATTTACTAATAATATGTTTATTAAGCTTATATCATATATATAAGTATATAACTAATTTTTTTTAATTAACCACAATTTTCGGTTCACGAAATCGTTTTTCTGTAACGTATTAGGAAAATTGACACGTGTACGAAACATTTGGCAGCCCTTGATATAGATAAATCCAATATGATCATTACCCCACCAACTTGATAAGTAACGCTACAATATAAATCGGGCTTAAACAATTTTAGAAATCCAAGGTTAACAAAACTCGAAGCTCTTTTACATAAAAAGATATTAATTCTACTATCCTAAAAGGAAAGCAATAAATTATTAGTAGCTTAGATACTAGTAATCGATTGTTCTTACTCCGGGTTAATGCAATGCTTGGTGCAGATATCTCCTCTGGTATTTAAATGTAACTGATTTTTTCTTAAAACATTTTAAATATCTTTGAATGAAAAGAAAAACGGTGTGTACTAACTGTAACATATTAAGGAAATTGACACGTGTACGAAACATTTGGCAACCTCTGAGATAGATAAATCCAGTATCATCTTTACCCAACCAACTTGGGGGGCAACGTCTCTCGCGTCCGCGGCCACGAGCTAAAAGCCGTACTTCTTCGTCTTCCCTGGTAGTCCAGAACTTGCCTCTGTAGAGCTTGTTCCTTACTGGGGTTGACCACATTAATCCTCGAGCCAAAACGGAACCTCGCGTAGGTCAGCAGCAGCTCTGTAGCTGTTGTGATTGCGGTCATGGCGACTGGTCTTCAGTGAAAGCTGCTGTACCAGCCTGGGTCAGCTGAGAAATTACCTTACCCAACCAACTTAATAAGAAACGCTACAGTATAAATCGGGCTTCAACAATTTTAGAAATCCAAGGTTTACAAAACTCGTAGCTCTTTTACATAAAAAGATATTAATTCTACTAGCCTAAAAGGAAAGCAATAAATTATTAGTAGCTTAGATACTAGTAATCGATTGTTCTTACTCCGGGTTAAAGCAATGATTGGTGCAGATATCTCCGCTGGTCTTTAAATGTAACTGATTTTTTCTTAAAACATATTAAATCTCTTTGAATGAAACGAAAAACGGTGTGTACTAACTGTAACATATTAAGGAAATTGACAAGTGTACTAATCATTTGGCAACCTCTGGGATAGATAAATCCAATATTATCTTTACCCATTCAACTTAATAAGTAATGCTACAGTATGAATCGGGCTTAAACAATTTTATAATCCAAGGTTTACAAAAGAAGCTCTTTTACATAAAAAGATATTAACTCCATTACCCTAAAAGGAAAGCAATAAATTATTAGTAGCTTAGATACTAGTAATCGATTGTTTTTACTCCGGGTTAATGCAATACTCGGTGCAGATATCTCCGCTGGTCTTTAAATGTAACTGATTTTTTCTTAAAACATATTAAATCTCTTTGAATGAAAAGAAAAACGGTGTGTTGTACAAGAAAAACTACGCGGATTTTTCGAGAGAGGGAGAATGATGGAAATTCTTTCACTGTGGTATTGGGAAATGATCGATGAAAGAAATCTAGAAGAACAGATATAAATCCTTCCTTATCACACGATGAATAATGAAAGAGAAGATTATGAGATAGGTCTCGAAGCCTACGTACTTTTTTTTTCTTTCTCCGCGCTAAACTCTTTAAAATGTTTTTCCTTTCCGATACTCTCCTGCCACTAACATAAAAAGAAACATTATCCCTTTATTTTGATGGAAATTCGATAAAAGATTGAAGTCCTTTTAGGCAGTTACAATGGTTGAATCATGACAATTATTTATGAGACATAACAAATTGTATTATTAAATTTAGGTAATTAATTTTATTTAATTGTTACCGGTTTGAAAAGTAATTTAAAAGTTTTTCTAGAGCTCTTTAGTCAGTTAAATGCAGAATTTATTTTAAAAGTATTTCATTCGGTGTGTAATTAAAATCAAGCGGTGGCGTATATACACGCCAAAAGTTGTAAAACTGTCTCTTAACACATTTTAGGTAAAAATCAACGTGATGAGAATTTTATTTTTTATTGGCTAAAAGATTAACAACTGACTGTTAAAAAGGTATTGTTATTAAAAATTTACAAAAAATAATAAATAAGCAGAAAAAATTAAAGAAAATGTTAAATTCAGATAGTATAAAATTGATATTTATTAAAAGATTATTATTGATATAATTATTATTAAAACTATTACTATTATTATTGATTATTATATAATTATTAATATAATTATATTATAATTATATTAATTAATATTATTAATAATAATAATTAATAATATTAATAGTAAATATTAATATTATTATTAATAATTAATAACATTAATGATAATATAATTAATTAATTATATTAATTATTAATTATTTTATTATAATTATATATGTTAATTTTTGTTATAATTTTATTATTATTATATAATTATAGATTATTGTAATTATTGATATTTACTAACTGATATTTATCAAGGTACCACACAAAAAGATAGTTTATAAATCGAGCACCAGGGGGTCACGGAGTGTATTGGGGAAAGTAATCTACCTAATATTTAAAAAAAGTAATACATATCTTCTATATCAAAGAATTTAACTTTTTTTAAATTTAAAGCATGCTTACTGATTTTATAAAGAACACATACCCCTGAATAGCATTTGTATCTTACATTATTAAAACTTTTAAGTTGTATTTAGAATAATAATCTTTTATTTTATGCAACGAGCATAACCGTTGACAGCACTAAAATAAAGATTTAGATTCACGTGTATAAACGTAGAACGCAGTTAACTTATTAAGATAACTGACCACGTCTTGAGCCAAAAATCTTAAATAAGTTTTAATGGATATTTTTCTTAATGAATTGCATTATTAGCTTATAAAACCTTGAAAAAATAGAAAAATAAAAATTAATTTAAGCATTTTTTTGTCGTTGAAATTGAAGTTGCCAAAAAAAAGTAAATTTATAAGCAGAAAAAAATTAAAGAAAATGTAAAATTCAGATAGTATAAGTGTGACATTTATTTAAACAATGTACCACACAAAAAGATACTTTATAAGTCGAGCCTCAGGGGGGAGGGGAGTGCATTGGAGATAATAATCTGTCTCATCTTAAAAAAAGCAATACATATCTTCTATATCAAAGAATTTAACTTTTTTAAAATTTAAAGCATGATTAATAATTTTATAAAGAACTCATACCCCTAAATAGCATTTGTATCCATTATTAAAACTTTGAAATTTTATATAGAAGGGTAATTTTTTATTTTACACTACGAACATGCCCGTTGGCAGCACTAAAATAAAGATTTATATTCACGTGTATAAACGTAGAACACAGTTAACTTATTAAGATAACTGACCATTTCTGAAGAAAAAAATTCTTAAATAAGTTTTAATGGGTGTTTTTCTTAATAAATTGCATCATTAGCTTATAAAACCTTAAAAAAATGTAGAAATAAAAATAAAAATACCCATTTTTTTGTCGTTGAAATTTAACAGGAATTGAAAAAAAGCACTTGGCGCCATTATTCTCAACTAAAAAAACAAAAACAAAATATATCACTTTTACTTAGATAAATGTAGACATATATCACGAGTATTGCTCGGCTCTTTACAGTTTGGATAACCCTTATATAGATTAAGTAACCATAATTCAATTAAAATAACCATAATTAAACCATAATTCAGCAAAACAATTAGTTTTAGATCAAGGTACCTGCAACAGAACTAAAGAGGGCACAAAGCTACGAATATGCAGACTTAAAAGAAATAACTGATAAATTGAAAGCAGAGTACATCTTTCAACTGAGGTCTCAAAAGCCTAAATCTGGTTAAGTAATCGATGCGACTAAGTTCTTTTTACCTAATGATAGCCACTTATAACTTCTGCATAAAAAAATTGCATAGGAAATCAAACGTTGAATATTTTGGCTAGTTTATTTTTCAAGAGTTTCTTGAGATATACTAAGGTATTCTTGTTACTTACTTTTTATTTCATCGAATATCAATATATCTTGTTAACGTTTGAAAAATATTTTATACGGAAACTAAAAGCATGGAACATTTCGGTTGATAGAAAGAAACTTTACCATTGGAATGAAAATTTCAAAACCTTAATTAAAATCATTTAATACTTTAATGTGATATGTCTCTTTATATTTAGAAATATGCTCTAAATATATATTTACATTTACTATTATTTAATTCTTTGATTGCAAACAATCAAAGAATACAACCGATTATTAAAAAAATAGAAAAAATATATATAATGTGTGTATTGTGATATAGATATGATAGTTACGAATCATAGCTAATTTTTCTTCTAAGATTAAATCATATTACAATATAATTCTAAATGTTTATAAATTACAAACTGCACACAATTAATAAAATATCCTCTAAAACTTATGTTCAACATATATTAAGTACCCAAACTATAAAAATGAATACAATATTTTTAGAAATTTGTTTCTCGCATAGAAAACTCTAAAACAGAATTCAAAAACTGTAAAAGATAATCTAACACTTTTTGCAGTCAAATTAAATTTAAACATTTATCTTCTTCTATTATTAAAAAAATTATACTGACATTTTTTTTAATCATAAGAAAGTTTTATTTTATTGTAATATATTTGTCGTATAATATTTTTATAACTCAAAGCAAATATTGTACATTAACAAAAATCCGTAAATTATTTATAAACCATACCCAAGTCTGACTATAATTTTAGCAAATCAAATCATACTATAATATAATTCTAATTATTTATAAATTATAAACACACCCCATGTTAAAGGATTAATATGCTTGTGTAGAGCGATACATATTTTTTCTTTGGATAATAAATAGAAAAAATTCACCATATGTTGCTTGGCAATCGCTAACAAACAATTGGTTTTTGCAAGGAAGTGTTTCTGATAACCAATCAATCCTAATGAATTTCATTGTAACGGGCGAAGTAGGATATGGATTGGTATCTACATAAAAGGCAGTGCACGTGGTTTTATTCATTAGGTATTTGTTAAAAATATCTTCACGGGTTTTGAATTTATTTTGGTAAAATTCCATGTGTTACGTCCATAATTAAATACAAAATGCCTGCAATATATCATTTGAGAGCTTACGATTGTTGAAGGGGAGTTGGACTGCTCGAAGCATTTCACTGTGTCGCTACTGGGACTAAAGCAATGGTAGTGTCAAAAAGTGTTGTCGCCCGATTAAAAAAGTCCTATGAAGCTGAAAATGGTATGAGAAAGCAGGCCAGAAGTCGTAAAAGAATTACCTAATTTCATGAAGATTCATATGCATCCTAAATAGTGAAATGGACAAAAATCTGATTCCTAGCGAAACAGCTACAGATTTTTTAACCTCTACCAGAACGCGTGTATTTACCATAACCATTTCTCGGGGATTTAATGCGGCTAGTTTTGTAAGCATTGCAGTCTGTTTATTGCATCCCTGTCAGGAAATATTGCCTTGGTGAATGGAACATATTGGTGTAGAGTGACGTTCTCTGTCACAAATACATAGAAAGAGGAGAACTTTACACCACAGAATGTCATCGATATGGCCAAAGCAGAAAAGTAAGTAGGTATTATGCACAATAACAGAATACCATTTCACAACTTTAAGAGAGATACAGCAAGTGGTATTGTAGAAAGATTGTTTTCACTTTTATTCGTTTTTTAGGAGTGCGGTAGATCCAGACTTTCAGTTTATGGACGATAATGCTTACCTAGAGAAAACCGCTAAAGTATCGGCACACTAGAATTCGAAATTATTTAGTGGATGGAATGGCCTGCTTCTCTCCAGACTTAAATAATGTACAGCATGACTGGGATAGTGTAATCAAAATATTTTCTTAAAGAACACACCTCCACTGAAATGTTCAATAATTAAAAAAAAACACTTTGTGAGAATAGAGATATAAAATCCAAGGACTTTTCAGTAACTTAGTATTCAACATCAATAACTAATGCAAAAGGAGCACTAAGGTCCGTGTAGGACATATTCTTAAATGAGGCACTGATAATTCTCCTCCTTCCATCAGGAAAGAATCGTTTTTTATGACTCAAAACCTTTTTAAATGGAGATTTTATTATTATTATTATTTGTCAACACTCGTTTCCATGTGGTAAAATCTATAATTTTGCATGATAAATAAATCACACTACCTCTGATAATTCTGCACTGATAATTCTCATACTTTCATCAGGAAAAAACCCTTTTTATGACTCCAAACTTTTTTAAATGGAAATTTTATTATTATTATTATTATTATTTGTCAACACTCATTTCCATGTGGTAAAATCTATAATTTTGCATGATAAATAAATCCCACTACCTCTAATATATATTAATTTAGTTTCATTTCTTCAATCACTAACTGTGATTATTTATCTTAATAACTATTTTTGTCCCTTTGCAATTATCTAATGCTGATTTACAAAGAAAAACAATTCTTTGAAAGGACTTTTCTTAAAAACATTATTTTTTTTACTAATATTCTTTATCAAGCAGGATAGAGTATTTTATAAGAAAATAAATTGTAGCATATATTATATATATAAAACTGGGTGGTAAACATATATTAGATTACTTTTACTTAGGTAATAAAAGTTGTAGACTATGTGGCTCAAATATCAAACATATTTCTCTGGTGCACAATGGCAGAACCAGGCTTAAGCATATAATTTACTCCAAGAATATGTTTGGTATTTGAGTCATCAAGTCTACAATTATTACGTAAGTAAAAATAGTACAATTTAGAAAAAAAAATGATTTTATAGATTCCAAGAAAAGTTTTTAATTGACTACAGGCATCAAAGATTAGAAATTTTTCCTTTAGAGCACATAGTTCATACTACTAGTCTCTGTTAGTCTTATACTCGTTAATTCTATAATTACGAAAGATTCCTTTAGTAAAAAATGTAATGAAGCAGACAGCTATTTAATGCTCCCAGCAAGAGGAAGGCTAGGAATTAAAATTTGGGCCTGAATTAGTCAAAAGTATCAATTAATTAATCGTGATAACTATATAGATCTCTCACTGTTAGAATATTCCAACGTACACTTATATTTAAAAAATTAAAGATTAAGAAGTGAAACAAGTGACACCAAAATGTACTTCACTGCCAAAACAAGAAACATATTTCAGAAACTAAAATGATGTAACCATATTTTCTTAAACTAAAAATTTTTATAAGACTGCAATAAAGGCATAAATCTAAATAGCGTTACTAGGAAAACAGCAACATTGTTCTAATGGACTCGGAGAAAACAATTTATTGCTTCTAAAGTAGCTCGAATAATTCATATAAGCAGCCCCAAATTTATCTTAAATGCATTAAATCTCGTTGAGTGCTGGTAGTGCGATGTTTCGCAAAAATTAAAGAATTTTTTTCCCGGTAGACGAACAAGGGAAATTCTTTTGCTAAGGTGTTGAAGAATGATCGATGGAAGAAATCTGGAGAAGATATATAAATCCTTCGTATTACGCGATGAATAATGAAAAAGAAGATTATATAAGGCAAGGATGAGAACCTTGATTTTTTTAGAAATTTTTTAAGTCCGTCCATTTTTTTTTACTTTTTATCTGTTAACGTAAAAATAAACTGTATATCTTTGCACTGAACCGAATTTTGGCTAGAATCTTCCTAAAGTAAGAATGGTAAGTAAGAATTTTAATGGATTTCTGTAGTTTTCCTTTTATTTCTTTTTTAATGAATACATTCAAATGAATTATTTTATGTGTAAATATTTAGGTGAAGCATTTTTCTTCTAATTTTTTTTTTCATGTTTACAGAAAATAAATATGTCTTGAATTTTCCTGGCTTTTACTTACTCTGTAAGCTAAGATTTATTTTATGAATTTGTAATATAACTATATGTAATAGTTTCTCAAATTACATTTAAAAATATTATATATTTTTTATTGAACTTTCTATGAAAAATTTCACTATTCTATTTTTGAGAAATATAATAAATCTCAATGGTATGATTCAATTAAACCTTTTGTTTCCGCCATTTAGTTTGAAAATAAGCTCAGCTGTCCCTTGATTCATTAGCATTTATATAAATTTTATTTGAAAAGTCAAATTATACATTGGTTTTAATATTTATCCATTTAATGTTTTCATCGTAATTGCAACCCAAAGCAATAAATTTTGACAATAATAATAAATTTAATTTTTTGTAAGAAACTGAATATTTTAATATCTTTATAATTGTTCATAAAATTTACACCTCTGTATGTACTTATAACTCTTTAATACAGAAATACTAATAAAGAGCTTTAAAATGGGTTTGCAGCATAGATTAAAGTGTTATATTATGTAATAGTGTAAAAATTATCGAATCTAAATTTCATTTCTATTGAACTTCTCTCATGCAAATAACACTAAATATTAATTTTAATTCAAAATTTTCAACTTGAAACATAGTTTCCATTTTTGTTGTCTATTATATTCTTTAGAGCATAAATGTTGTAGCATAAATATAGCTCTTCTTTTACTCATACATACACACTATTTTCTTGTAGAAGGAAGAGAACTAAATTAAGTACAACCCTTGTACAGCACCCAATTCTACACAGAACGTGTTCGGGTCTTTAATTCAGCCTCTCTTTCACAGAAGCCGAAACTATCCAAATTACTTAAGATGAAAAAGCGTAAAAGACTTCTTTAACCCTTTCCTGGGCATTGGGAAGATTACTTCCCATCTACATGATCTTACAAAATACACCTGTGGGAAGTGCGAAACCCATTGTAACAGGGGTGGGCAAACACTTTTAAGCTCTGGCCAAATGAAATTTTCAAAATGTCTCCCGGGCCGGAGGACTATACCGTGTATGCTGTGCACAGGCGAATGTTTTGAGTAGAGATTTTTCCTTGACCAAGAAATTTTTTTGACAAAAACAATGTATCATTTTAAAGTATTTGGACAGAAATTTGACAGTTAATAAAAGATAATAATAATAATAAATTGTCTTACTTAGGTGTATATGCGAACAATTTGTGCCCAGTAAAATATGTCACGTAATTTTTAAAGAAATATGATCCATTATATTAAATTAATGGTCATTAAATAAATCAGTTAATGAAAGATTTTATTTTGATATTTATTTACATCTTAACGATACAAGTTATTTTATTTTCATAATAGTTATTACATTTTTATATTTATATTACATTTTGTAAATATAATAGTAAATAGAATTATAAAAAGAAAAGACAAACATCAGACGTTAAAATAGAATAGGTTTAGTTAATGCAAAACGTGAAATCTGGAATGTTTATTTGATATTATTACTTCCAAAATTTGGATCCAAATCCCTTGTAGCAATCTTTAATACCGAGTGTAGATTTTCGTCAGTAATTTGTGATCGATATTTATTTTTTGTGTAAATCATTAACGATAAAGTTCTTTCACAAATATATGTTGTACACTACGCACACAAATGCTGTGTATTTCAACAAAATCGCATAAGAGATTAAAAAAAATTGCATGCAGGATTTTTCAATGGGTTGGATAAAGTAAGCAATATGGCCTTGTTATTGTAACGATTGGAAGACTGATTCCAGCTTCAGTTTTGTGCTACCATCTACTGTTTGATCAACTGAATGGAATTAGCACTTCTACTTTAAAAGTTTGAGAACATTGTGTGAGAAATAAAAGGCTCACGAAAGGGTTAAGAAGTAATTTATCTTTATAATGACATTGTTACAGGGCTGGAACTTGATTCCATTGGGTTCGTGTAGAAACTGGTTTGCAGTCAGGGAAGTTACTTGTATTTCACTTTGTATTTCAGGTGCCTGCTATGATCATGAGATATGATTTTTCGCCACTTTCTCTTATGATTAACAGTATACAGGTTACGGTCGAATAAATACATTATTTTTATTAGCCTTATTTTTTAAAAATATTTTTTAGAATTCAATTTTTGACAAAGTTGAAAGGAAACCATCCTATTACACTCATGTTTTCACGTGATTATTTTTCTTCCCATTTCTCCGAAATTACTATCGACATCCTCTTTCTAGCTTCAACATTAAAACAGGAAATACCGGATTATTTTTAAAATGTGTTATAAAGTTTCCCCAAAGAGCAGCAATATTCACTTGGAACATAAACAGAAAAGTTTGTTTTCCATTACCCCCACACTGTCTTTGCTAGAAGGTTTTCCAATTTGACCCAGGGGCACTACTTTCATCTTATATATCTTTTGGGAAAGACGGCTTACTCCTCGTACAATAATATTACAAACTTTAAATGATATTTTTCTTTCGATAAAGGTAATTCTTCTACATACGACACTTCTTCAATGTTACTGAAAAGGGACAGTAAAAAAGCATTTTTAAATATTATTATTATAGGTACATTGCACCTTCTCAATGTCTTAAAAAGACATTGAGAAGGAACATTGAGTATGTGTGAAATAAACAGATAATAATACACGAATTCAGAAACATTATAAACAAAATATTTTGTGTTAAACATTGCTAACTTACGATTGGTTGATCGGGAAACATAACTAGCAGCTTTTCAATAAAAACGTAGGATTCAGAATACATTATAAACAAAATATTTTGTGTTGAACATTGCTATACTTATATATTATATATATATATAACTAGCATATATATATATATATATATACATATATACTATATATATATATATATATATATATATATATATATATATATATATATATATATATATATATATATATATATATATATATATATATATATATATATATATATATATATATATATATACATATATATATATATATATATATATATATATATATATATATATATATATATATATATATATACATATATATATATATACATATATATATATATATATATACATATATATATATATATATATATATATATATATATACATATATACATATATATATATATATATATATATATATATATATATATATATATATATATATATATATATATATACATATATATATATATATATATATACATATATATATATACATATACATATATATATACGTATATATATATATATATATATATATATATATATACATATATAACATATATATATACATATATAACATATATATATATACATATATAACATATATATATACATATATACATATATATATATATATATATATATATATATATATATATATATATATATATATATATATATATATATATAATATATATATATACATATATATATACATATATATATACATATATACATATATACATATATATACATATATACATATATATACATATATACATATATTATATATACATATATACATATATATATATATATATATATATATACATATATATACATATATACATATACAAATATATATATATACATATATACATATATATACATATATACATATACAAATATATATATATATACATATATACATATACATATATATAGAGATAGATAGATATAGATATAGATATATTTATATAGAGAGAGAGATTAAAAACGCATCTCAATTATTTTACCAATTTTATTCCATTTCGTTATAAAGAAAAGAACCTAAATTCAAGAACAAAATCTTTTCCTTTTTCTTTCTAATTCCTTAATTGTATCCAATTTCGTGGAAGTCGAATACTTTATTCGGAATCTCACAACTAATTTTGCAATTTTGAATGAACTACATGAATGCCGCGTTATTAATTTGCTATTAATATGCGCATCCATCTCGTGTGTGGGAGCCAAGTTTTTATCAGATTTTTGCCAACTGATTTAGCTGGAAGACATATGCAGTATAGCTGCTCTGTTTTCTAAGTTTTAACTTGAAAAAAAAACGAAGATTTAAGTAAGTTCATCGACTACATCATTTTTGTTGGGATTAATCCCAGCAAACTAAATTTGCTTTAATTTATATAAATTTTCAGGTAATTTCGGATAGTCACCGAAATTTAGGTTAGACAGTCAACGGTTATGCCGTTGGAGATTATCATTGATTCCTTGTTGTAACACACTCACACATATAGAGAGAGATATAATCGTATGTGTATTTGTGTTCACAATTGAAATTACGTGACGGAATTTTGCATCGCAGTTCAGGTTAAATTTGGGAAGCAAGTCAGATAGCTGGAAGGTCGAGAGTGTGTGGGGATAACATGCCTTTTTAATCCTAATTACGTTTGCAACTTTATTTTGGCAACGTTTGATACAATTTACTTTAAATTATGCACAAAATTAATTAAAATCTTTTAGTACATGTCTTAATTTATGAGATAGCACTCAAAATTTGTTTTTAGATAATCCAATTTCTCTAGTCTTTGCTCTAGCCGTTAGGAATTGACTTAATGCAGTAGGTTCCAGTCTCATTAGCAGTCGTGTAGCAAATAGGTAGAACATAGTACTCTAACAAACAATAATTCTAGTTGTTAATTTCAGTTTTTTATTAACTTCGTACCCAATTACCCCTTTAGTTAATTATTTCCTCATTTACTTAGTTTAGTTTAATAATTTTAACTATTATCAATTAAATTATTTTAATCTGTTGTTTTCCTGTTTTAATTAGTTTACATCGGTTAAGCCAAACCCAGAACAGTATTTCTGTCTATTGCACAGTTTCACTTTTATGATATTTGTTTCAACATAATCTAATTCATCGTATTTTCATGAGAATTGTGATATATTATTCACCACTGTAGCATAAATACTTCAGTTATCCCTGTTTTTATTGTCTTTTCTCCTATAGCAGTTGCTATTCAGTAAATTGACTTTTCCAATTGGTCAAAAGTTTTTGGAGAACTTTTGGTGGAAAAATTCAACAAAGAGTGTGAAACATTTGATGGCAAGATAGGTAAAAGTACATTATTTTTTATTATGACCATAAACTTGCAAACATATGTATTTTTTTATTATCTTGCTTTTGCATGAGCTTACAGGGTTGAAATATGCAGATAGGGATTTGATGAATACTTCAATAAGTAAACTCTGTACTTCACGGTACACCGAAGAGTAAGGTTGCTCTGAGAGTCAGATAGCCGGACGACGGCCGAATGGTAGAGTGCTTCTCTTAGGTACCGGAATTTGCAGGTTCGAATACCGCTGCCTGTATGGATGCTTGTAGCCGTTCAGAATCGGTTTTAAACTGTAGGTCCCGGTCTCATTAGCCCTCGTGTGCAAAACAGTGGACCGTAGAGCTCCAAACCAAACCAAACTACTGGTGGCATAGATGTTCGTAGCTTTTCGGAATCGGCTTTAAACTGTAGGTCCTGGTCTCATTAGCCCTTGTGTAGCAAAACAGCAGACCGCAGCGTCCAAACAAAACAAACCTTCACATAAGCCTTCGTTACATAAATGAAGGAATGTAGTTTACAGTCTTCTAAATTTTTAATTGACTGAGTCACCCCCTATATAATAATAGCCTAAGTTATCTGCCCGTCTGTCCTCGAATATATGAAGACGTTGGACCTGGACTGGATAGAGGCATCCATATTGGATTCTTGATGAGTTAGGGTAAGCAAAATTCAAAGCGAGTAAAGTTCATTTTTCCTAAACTATCAATCTGATTCTAAAACAAATTGGTATAAATATGTGTCATATCACAGCAAAAACTACTGCCGTCTTTAAAACGTTCAAAC
>CM063504.1:100606688-100614188 GCA_032207245.1 Pardosa pseudoannulata
AATCACCGCTCATCTTCCACTTCTTAATCACATAGACCACTGTCGATTTTGGGTACTTCAGATAACTAGATATGTCCCTTAAGGATCGGCCACATTTTTGATACCCGATAATTATACCTTTCTCTAAATCAGAGAGCTCCGAACTGAGCGGTATCTTGCATGCGACTAATGCCGATGCTGTTTTCTACACGATGTATACCGACGGAGGCCGTGATGTACCTCAAAACCGCAGATATCGTCATTTCCATAGATGTTCAAATACTTATTGGTAGACAGTGTATATTCCACATAAAATAGTATTTTTTCATGTTATTGCATTCGTTTGACTTCCACTTCGCGTATTTACCCTCGTACTTGATACAAACACAAGCCAAAAATTTTTGCAATTTAAGGTTATCACATCTCCGTCCAGGTCTTCGGTAGTGCATCCCAATAACGGAGCAGTCGAGTCAAGACCGAAAATTCCCTAAGCGCGATAGGCAGGTATGAACTTTGTTGTTCTTCGCACCTTCCAGTGGTTTATTGGATTAATATCGGAATATATCAAAGTAACTGATCTTGAGTGCTTGATCGCAATTGTCAGTGATATGTGCACGTGTTGTTATATTTCGATAGCTTGCTGCTTCCTCGTTTCTCTACTAATATCGGAAGCGAAAGGTGCGTTGGTAGATATCGGGATGAAAAATGATAGCTCGGAATTGAATTGATTACCCAAAGTATCATTAAATAATATTAAAAAGTCACAAAAAGCAATGTTTAGCAGCTTTTTTCGTTTCCCTTGGATAAAAATGGCTATATAATCAGTGAAAATATATCGATTTACAATTTAGGTTTAATTTCTTCGAAGGCTATGTCTAATTTATGGTGTCATTTGATATATCACCATATCCCACAATATCAGAATCTAAATTACAGTTAAGAACTGTATTTTCATTTTTAAAAATTAAGACCTAATTTTTTATGTTACTTAATTATTTCTTTTTAATAATTTGGTAAGTAATTCAGTATTAATTTCCAATTTTGTTCCACTGAATTTCAATGGATCATCGAAATTTTATACTTATAAATTTATTTAAAAAAATATATCTGCATTAAATTTAGAAAAGTAAATTTTTCAGATGAAATATTTATTCTGCTCGAAGAGTCCGTGAAAAAAAAAAAAGTTTAAAAATATATCAAAATTAACCATTTTTTATTGGAGCTCAAATATGCGATATATAAATATTTCTTTTCAACCAGATAATATAACAGAGACTAGAATTACAAAAAGAATTAAATGTAAAGTAGCGAAGTGTTGCTAAATAATTCCATCTGAGGTACTTTCTGTTTAAGAGTGCAATAGCATTTAAAAATATTTCGAGCATATGGATAAGAAAAGTTAAAATTAATCTGTTAATGCGTATGGCTCATTTTTAGAATACCAGAGTGATATTTAGTTTTAACTTATCAGTTCTGCACGCTGAAAATTGTAGATCATATCATGCTTTCACCTGCAGGATATTTTACCAATGCAACCAACTTGGTTTGAATCACTACGGTCTACTATTTTTGCTGTATGAAAGCTATTTACCGAGACCTACTGGAAGCTGATTCTGAACGGCTGCGAACATCGATGCCGAGTGCGAATTCGAACCTTCAGAAACCGGTACCGCTGATCAATGAAAGGAGTTAGAAAATTTTGTTTCGATTTAGCAAAGACATAATTTTAAAAAAAAAGCTTGTAAATTAGCAGTAAAGGTTTTATTTAATAAACAATTCTGTTCAGTACCTAAATAAAGTACTTTTGAACAATATTTTTTTTTCTTGTGAGTGTTAAAATGAATACTCCCCTATTATGTTCAAAAATTTTTTTCATTTTATAAAAGTGAGAGATTTAGTGAATTGGAAAATTAAACTATGAATTAATATGTT
Organism: Pardosa pseudoannulata; assembly: GCA_032207245.1. Taxonomy (NCBI): domain Eukaryota; kingdom Metazoa; phylum Arthropoda; class Arachnida; order Araneae; family Lycosidae; genus Pardosa; species Pardosa pseudoannulata. The sequence goes on from CM063504.1 coordinate 100,608,600, forward strand.
TTCGAGATAAAAATCCTCCTATTTTGAGATTAAACTTCTTACTTGTACTATTTTTGTGTGCTTACAAAAATATGTCTTTTCTGCTTTTTCAAAAACGTATATAACGCTAACCACTGAAAACAGAACAACTGGATCAAATCTGTAAAATAATTGTATTATGTAAAATCTTGTATGTGTATCCTTTCAGTAAAATTTTGTGCCCTTTACTAATGAAATACAGATATAGATATATACAAGTGTATAGCACCACTTACAATAAAAAGTCGCTTTGTCTGCAGATTCTTAAAAAAGTCAAAATCCTGTGTAATTAGAAAAGTTTTATCAAATTACTTCATATTTGAGTTGTCTTTAATTAAGATACTCACAAGCTGAGTTATTAATTACGTAAGCATATATTTACTATTTCATTTTAGCATATTATTATTCACTAGCATATAGCCCGTCATATGACGGAATGAGTAAAATTTTTAATTTTTCAGAATTGTAAAGAACCCTATGAGGCAGGTAAAAAAAATGGTTTGTTTTTTTGGCTGAGAATTACATTTCAACAAAAATAATCGATTAAAATTATCACATATGTACTTAATCTATTATTTAAGCCCAATAAAAAAGAAAATTATTTATGTAATATCCAATTTGCTTCAGAATCGAATCTATAGTTTAGGAACAGATAAACTTTACTCGCTTTGAATTTTGTAAACCCTAACTCATCAAAAATCCAATATGGATGCTCTATCCATTCCAGGCCTTAAAGCTTCATAACTTCTAGGACAGACGGGCAGATAACTTAGGCTATTATTACATTACGAGAAGAAAGTTTAAGGATACACAACATGAAATGTTTATGTGGCCAGGGACATCCGTACAACAATACGTGAATTTAATAAAATAAAAATAATAAAAATTATAAAAAGGTAATTGAAAAAATAGTAAAAATTTATTTTAAAAATAATAAAACAACTTTCGGAATAAGAATTTAAAAGAAAAAGCAGAAAATATTAAATTTTTTAGACATTAAAAAAACTGGTTGTGTCGGGGATAGAATCGTCAACTCGAGAAGTACGACGATCAAGTGGGCGGACGTTCTACCAAACGTACAACGCCTGAACGTTATAACTCAACTAAGCAGAGTATATGAAGGTTCAAGTAGAAACTCCAGCAATTTAAATATTACTCTACGCCTTTGCCATCCTATCAAGAATGAATTTTGTACAGAATAAGAGGAAGTTTAAGGCTTGAAATAATAGCATTAAACTCTCGAAAAAAAGGAATGGGTGAATTTCGAACTCGCTTTCAATTTTGCTAACCCTAACTCATGAAAAATCCAATATGGATGCCTGTATCCATTCCAGGTACAACCGCTTCAAAAATTCGCGGACAGACAACTTAGGCTATTATTATATAGGGGATTTTTGTATGCTTACGAAAGCATGTCTTTTCTGCTTTTTCAAAAACGTATATAAAGCTATCCACTGAAAACAGAACAACTGAATCAAATCTGTAAAATAATTGTAATATGTAAAATCCTGTATGTGTATCCCTTATGTGTATTCTGTAAAATTTGACATTTTTGCCCTTTACTAATATAATACAGATATATACAAGTGTGTAGCACCACTTACACCAAAAAGTCTCCTTCTCTGCAGATTCTTAAAAAAGTCAAAATCCTGTGTAATTAGAAAGTAAATTTTATCAAATTACTTCATATTTGAGTTGTCTTTAATTAAGATACTCACAAGATGAGTTATTAATTACGTAAGCATATTTATTATGAAAAAAAAAGGTACTGTTGAAAAATGTGTTTTTTATTATCTTAATTTTTAAACCCATGAAAATAAAGGGTAAATTTATCCTCAAATTTGCAAATGTTAACTGATTAAAGATACATTCTTCAATTAAATTCTATGGTTGTTCACTTAAAAATCCAAACCCTTTAATTAGAAGTTCAAAATAACGTATTTTCTAAGTAAGGTGAAACAATATCGTTCATTGTTAAAGGAATGCCTTTTTTAAAAAATTTCAGGCACAAGAATACCATAAATCTGCAAAATAAGCAAGAGAAAAAAAAAATGTGCTTCACTCTCGGCTTTAATGCATGCTATAATTTCCGTGGAGTGAATAATTTAATTTGACTGTGAAAACTACTTTTAAACTCTACCAAATATTTACGGTTTTTAATTAGAAATAAAGAAGTTTAAAGTTACATGCCTAAGACGCTAACTGGAAACAGGAACAAAGCTTTATAGTCTGCGACATATTTGACCACGATGAATTCTTCACTGAATAATGTTTCGGACAAAACTTATATCGAGACCAGTTGGTAATTTCGGAATTAAGACTTAATACTTCAATTAAAATTATTAATTAAAATAAAATTATTTTACGACAAATTTATAAAGCCTTTGTTTTCATAGTATAGCAACAAACTAGCTGTTACCTTTCGAAACATGACGGTAAACCTTTCCTCACATATGTATTTAGAGGTAACTGTTTTAATAGTAGTATATTACAAATTCTGTTGCCGTAACTGTAATCAATGTTATCGGAAATATTTACATCGTATAATCGAAATAAAAATTCAGTAAACAAATTGCTTAAGTAAGTCAGTTTTAGACTTACTGAAATATTCTCCATACACCCATAGCAAGTATGCATAATCACCTGAAATACAAATTGCAATCCATAAAACTCATCACTAAAAATAAAAAAGCTTCCAACATTTCATGACTTCACTTACCATTTGCAGTCTCAGTTGAAGATGCATGTTCTCAGAATTATAAATACAAACTGAAATAAATTGAAACGAACAATTTTTCCATCTAATACTGTTTACGCCAAGAAAAGTAGCACTCGTCTCGAAAAAAATATATCAGCATAAACTTCTTTTAAGCAAGAAGTCAACACACATGTAGACTGGATATCGCTATATGAAGAAAACCACTCCATAGCACAACGTATGCGCATGCACACAAATGAAAAATTCAATTGCAATTATTGAAAAATCCGTTAAATAATGACAATTATCATAAAAATGAACTGTTACACATTTCTGAACAAATAACTTTCCTCTAAAACCAAAATTGGAGAAATTGATTCAGTACTTTCTTCTCACGGGCTGTTGAAAGGAAAAGCCTAGGATTTTAAATACATAAATGCAAGCCAACTTAAGGCACAAAGTAAATAATTCCTTACTATTTGTTCCTAACGTTGGCTTTCCATTTATAGTTATAAATTGCGTTCTTTTATTATTATCTACAAGTGGTTTCCTTCTTGGATTTATCATTCATCATATTTTTATTAATTCATCAGTCATTCATCAGTCTTGACATTTCAAACTGAATTCATTTTTATTTATACACTTAAGTAGGCTAACTGTCTATTTACTTCTTCAATCACCGAGGATCTCTTTGACCAGTGGTGGTGTAACCAGAAATTAATTTTGGAGGATGCATATCGTCATTGCCATCAAGGGCACTCATATGGAAAGTGTAGAAAGGGCTTGAGCTCCTCCCCCTATTTCGTAAAGTCAGTTTTTTAAACTCAATTTAACACTTATATGAGGGGGACAACGTCTCTCGAGTCCACGGCCAGGAGCTCAAGCCGTTCGTGTCCTCTGGGTAGTTCTAAATGAGAGATAACCTAAGAGGTATGCTTCCTTTAGGCACATACGGGTGTCACAAGCCCTGGGTTCACCCAAGTGATCTTTTCTGGTAGTCTTGAGCTTACCTCTGTAGATTTTGCTCCTTACTGGGATTGACCAAATTAATTTCGAACCATGACGGGCACCACGTAGGTCAGCTGCAGCTTTATAGCTGTCTTGGTTGCTGTCGTGGTGACTGGTCTTCAGTTTGTTGCTGCTGTATTGACAAATTGTCTGGGTCAGCGTGAGAATTTACAAACACTTATATGCAAATACAACACATGTATACACATATTTTTATCTCAGACACCCCCTCCAAAATTCTCTCATATAGCGCCTAAAATTGCCATGAAAAAATAGACTTCTTTAATTTAGTATTATCATTATGTAAAAACTAAAGAATACATTATGTCAATCTAATTTCTCAATTGTAAAACTATTCAAGAACTGTTATAATTTTTACCGAGTTATAAAAATTAGAAAAATATGACAATTTAAGAAAAATTATAGAGATTGTATGAAAACAAAATTTTTTACTTGCCACAATTGATATAATCCTGTATCGTTGAAATTTGATAAAACACCATTTAATGATTGAAAATAGAAGCTGCAATTTAAATAAAAGTTTAACAATATTCGATTGCAATGCAATGGAAAAATCTATTCATATTAGTTTTTAAAAATTTATATTTATTCTCCGCTTTTGTTTTTGTAAAATATTTAAAACTTCATCTTCAATTACAGGAATATGTTTATAGATGTAAAGAAATCAGAGTCCATTTAAACGCATTTCTGATGTACTGTTTCTTGAATATTTTTTAACATATTTCATAGTTGTAAACGATCTTTCAGCTGTGCATGTTGTAATTGGAAAAGTGACTAAAAATCTTGGGAGTGCATTTGTCCTTTGCATCCCCCCCCTAGGTTCGCGTCTGTCTTTCACTCTCCTTCTTTGTACCAGTTTTGAATTTCAAGATAACCCCTCGCTTCCCCGAAACTAATCTCTTGCGAATCTTAATCCTATCACTGCGGGATGGAGAGCAGTATTTGAAAATGTAATTAAAGCATGCAATCGACTTGATTCGAACGAACCTCTGTTCCGGATAGAACAAGACAATTTTAAACCTCGGATACGTTTAGGCATTCTAATTGTAGCTTGAGTGGCACTGAAATTAAAATCTCCTAAAATGTTTTCACCCCCATTTAAGCAATCTTAAAACTCGGGTGATACTAGAGCGAAACAGAGGCCTGACGTAATCCCAAAGCAAATGCTTGACCACTTTCATGTTTCTGCGAAATCTATGCCTTTTAATATTGATAAGAAATACCTGTATTTGTTCTCCAGTTAGACAGCAGTAAACATTCAGTAATTTGATATTTATGCAAAATCATTATTAATAGTTTTAGTTTAGAGGCGGATTTCGAGTTAGTATAGGGTGAAATTTAAACCCCTTTATACAGAGCTTGAAGGCAAATTCGAAGCATATGCCCGAACCTTCATTTTGAAGGGCTACTTTATTTTCTTTGTATTGTAATGTCAAATGACGTATTAAATATTTAACCCATTATTTGGCGTGATTGCTCAGAAGCAGGATTTCTTTTTTGTTGACTCTTATAAGATAATTTTTCGTAATATGACTGTTAAAGTAATAAAATAACAAACAAATTTTTTATAAAATACTGTTATTTGGCAAATAGGAAAAGATTGTCTTCTTAATAACAATGAAAAAAAATATCTTTAAGCAATCCCTCCAAAAAAAAGTACGAAACTAAAATGTGTCATATTGTCAAACTTTAAAACAATATATGATATATTTTATCATTTCCAAGATATAATTGTACATGAAATGTGTTCTTCTCTTTCTTAAAACGACTTTAATCTCTCTTTAAAAGCATTGATTTAAAGATTAATTATTACGCAATGTAAGTATCCTTATTTGCTTCATTAA
>CM063504.1:100624188-100649188 GCA_032207245.1 Pardosa pseudoannulata
GTGCCCCACAGAACGCCAGAGCTTAGAATCTTCCATTTGTCTTCTGGAAGTCATAGAAACACGTATATCTTGAAAACAAATTGTACGAAAGTTTTAAACACCTTCTATCAGCACTTAAAATCATTTTCTGTAACTCTTCATAAAGTTGGCATCTTATAAGACTGACCTTTTTACATATTTCTTGACATGAAAGCTCGATTGGCTATTAACTAACACATTTGCATACTTCCATCTACCTCTGCAGTAAATTGCATCCTCTTCAATTCTGATTGGATTCCGGAAATTAGCATTTTCATTTTCGTGCTTAACTTTTGGAAGTGAGTGTATAATAATACGCTTCAAGTCTTAAAGCCTTAATAAGAACATATTTTTTTGTGAATCAACATAAAACAAGAAGTTCTACTAATTGATAGAATGGCATTTTTGCATGTTCTTTAACTGCACATCAACTTTAAAATGATTATTTCGTTTTATAATTTCAAGCTGTATATTTTTTAAAAATTACATAAAAATATATATCGAGTAAAAATATTTTAAATTCAATTACCAGAAATATAAATTTTGGAATATCTATAATAAAATATAAATTTTTATATCAAATTGAAGTAAAATAACAGTAACATTTTGAAAATCAAAATTTTTACCCTTTATTGAATGCTTTATTTCTTTTACAACTGTATTTTCATATTCTTCCTTGGACACAGGCAACGTTTTAATAAATATTTAAAAATCTTCTTTGAATTCTTTACGGTTTTTTTACGAAATATGCCTCATGTATGTATCAATTTAATATAAATAATAAATACCCTTGATAAAATTATGAAAAATATTATTAGAAAATTAAAACTAAATACCTTTTTTAACTAGGAAAGAAAATGTTGGTTCAAGTGTTAGAAAAATACAGGATGTAATAAAAATACAGCAAAGGGATAAATATGTGTAACACTCAAATACAGGTCCTTCTCAAAAACATAATACTAAATTACTCCCATCTAGAGACGAAAATCAGAATAAAATGTATAAATGTAGTACTTAATATATGAATCAATGGTAAATAAATGCAAATTCTTTTTCCGTCGATATATTAAAAGTGAAACTTTAATTAATTCATGTATGCATCATTCTACAGTATAGAGTTAACCCCTTTTTCCTAGATTTCAAAACAGAAAAGAACTTACACCTAGCTAGAATCTGTATCAATATGTATGTAGTATTTTTACTTATTTAAATGCATATATATTTCCTTAACATATAAATCCATACGCTAGGTTTACACAAATATTCTTTAATACCTAGTCTGTGACACCCGAACTGAGTTCGGGCAACAGAAGAATCAGTGTTTCAATTTCGTGAAGCCGGAACTCTTCCAATGCATAATATGTGATTTGCCATTTTCCCAATAAATGGCGATGCTTTCCAGAGAATAGTTCGGCAGTTTCGCGCCATTTATAGGATATAAAATAAAATTAGTAAAATTCAACTGAATCTAAGGACATGGAATTCATGACAATTGATATACATAATAATTGTTGTTATTCGTCTGTTGTATTTATCTTGAAAATTGTGCCATTTGATTTATTTTCCTATAATTCGAGCAAGAATTATTGTTTACATTAATATTTTCTATATATGTGAAAATATTGACTATAGTAGTTATTTCTTTAACGCTAAATCTACCAAGAGGGGTCAAATGACCCCATTTTTTCGTTATTTTTGCCCTTATTAAAAATGTTCAATAGTTTTAGTGTTAAAAATTTGTATTTTTTAAATAATCTATTTCTAACATTTTGATTATAATAACAAACAGAATTAGAGAGAAAAAAAATTCCATTTTTGACACATTTTTCTCAAACATATTCCACAGGCAAGGGGTTAGAGGGATCTGGCATTTTAAACTCCCCCCCCAAAAAAAAAATAAATAAATAAATAAATACGATAAGATATATAAAAGATTATAAAAGTCATTCTTTTCCTTGGCATAAAATAAAATATATTGCTCATGTTAACAAAATTGAGGTTAATAAAAAAAAAACTAGCTTCTTTTTGAAATGAAAAATTAGTTTCTAATTTACACATTTCAGAAGTTATTTTGTGGGCACATAGATTTCTATTCTTTTTACTTGGTATGTGTATTTTAAGTTCTCGAAAAAATGTATTGCTTCCTATTACAAAACTAAATAAATATTATCAAGTTAAATCCTTATTAATAGTTTAGGAAAATGTTATTCTCAACATAACAAAGCTTTTTTCTTTATTTTAAATTACCAATCAGTTGTTAAAATTAAAGATATTATGTCCCCTAAAAATATAGTTTTTATTGACATAAAATTAAGAAACAATTTTATATGAATTATATCAAATCGGTGTATGTTTGTCGTAGGAACTTTTGGTAATCATAGATTACGCGCAAGACTATTCCCAAAAGATTTAATTTTAATTAAAAGTTTTGACACAGAAATGAACTTTGTAATTATGTTTCTAACTACTAAAATTAATCTGTTTTGAGGATTCTTTTAATTTTAATACTCGTATTAAGTAGTCACAAAGTTCTGGAGATTTTAATTCACATACCTTAATTAAAATATTTTGTAGAAAATAACGAAGAAATAGATTTGAACTTTATTAATAAGTTATATATATATATATATATATATATATATATTGTAAAACTTTTGTGGAAAATTATTGAGTAATATAAAATATATATTATATCAAATGTTAACAAAAAATAGAAGAAAGATTAAGATTAAAATATCCTATACTGCTTAAAAAACACCAGTCACTTTGCACCCAGCCTTCGATCTGGTTTAGTTTGGTTTGGAGCTCTACGCTCTACTGTTTTGCACACGAGGGTTACTGAGACCTGGACTTACTGCTTAAAGCCAATTCCGAACAGCTATGAACATCCATGCCATAGTGGGATTCGAACCCACGAACTCCGGTACCTACGATCAGCGCCCTAACCAATCGGCCAGCGTTTGGACCTTCGATCTGGATAATTGATCCTAAATCAAGTTTATATCAAAATTTATATTAAATTTTATATTAAACAAGTCATAACAAGCAATATTAACAGTTCTGGAAATTACATAGTCCAATAACACACTTTAATTTAATTTAATTTTTTCAAAAGCTTAAAAAACATTTTTATTAATTTATTTTTGCACTAAGAATTTTTTGCAAAACTATTTGAAGAGAACTAGGTACCTATAAATGTTGAATTATTAAGGCACAACCTCACGAAAGTTGATTAATAATATTCAAAGATTTTTTTATAGCAAAGGATCACTGATTTCTAATTGACACCGCTTAAATTGTACCTAAGGAATTTAGATAAATAGCATTTTGTGAAGTATTTTTACAAAAAATAAAAATATTACATAAGTAAATTGTTAAATACTTTTGAATTTGCAAACAATCTGTTATTCGTGGTAATGAAATAAGTTTCAATATGAATAAAAGGTTGAAATGGAATTTGCAAAAAGAAAATATGCCATAAAAATAGAAAAATGAAATGATTAAACTAGTCCTAGTTTGAAAACATCAAAATATACAACACTTTACAGAAAATTTCATTTAAAAGATTATTTATAAGTTATTTAAAAGATTTTAGAATGTTATTCAATGAAAAACGTATAAGTCGCCAAGCTTGATGGAGAGTCAATAAGATTTATAGCTCAAATTTCAATCATAACTTTAACCTTTGTTCAATCTGATTTGCCTAAAACCCGTAAATATGCCCGTAACATGTAGCATTTACACAGCTACAATATGACGGTGACTCGTGCATCGGTCTACTCGCTTTCTTTCAATTTTGAAAAAAAAAATTATCCCTAAAACAGAAAACTGAGATTATATATGTGCTACTTTCTCACACACTATGTATGTGTGGGCATATATTATATAAATTTATAATATATATATATATATATAGATATATAGATAGATATATAGATATATATAGAGATTATAGATATATAGATAGATATATAGATAGATAGATAGATAGATAGATAGATATAAATATAGAGAGATAGATAGATAGAGAGATAGAGAGATAGACAGAGAGATAGAGAGATAGATAGAGAGAAAGGGAGAGAGATAGAGAGAGAGATAGAGTGAAAGAGAGATAGAGAGATAAATAGAGATAGATAGAGAAAGAGAGATAAATAGAGATAGATAGAGAGAAAGAGAGATAGATAGAGAGATAGATAGATAGAGAGAGAGATAAGTAGAGATAGATAGATAGAGATAAATAGAGAGAGATAGAGAGAGAGAGATAGATAAATAGAGATAGATAGAGAGAGGTAGATAGATAAATAGAGATAGATAAAGATAGAGAGAGAGAGATAGATAGGTAGATAGAGATAGATAGATATGAATAGATAGATAGATATAGATAGATATAGATAGATATAGATAGATATAGATAGATATAGACAGAGATAGAGAGAGAAAGTTGCGTATGTACGTGAGGATTTCTAGATCTCTAACTCCTGTGAAATTTTGGAACACTTTTGTACATGAGTTACAAAAAATTCTACATTCTTTCATTAAGTGAGTACTGAATAAAAAAGAGTTTAACTACAGATTTCAATAGCGCTGGTATTTTGTAATCGCCTACAAAAAGAAAGATAATTCTCCCAGTATTTAAATTAATTATTTCCCTCTCAGAGTAATATACTGTATTTTAATGTTATTAAAGTTATAAATGAATACAGGTATGTCCCCCTAAGTTTTGTTAATATGATGATCAATATAGTCATGCATCCTAGGATTAACCGTAAAAATTTATACAGTTTTCGCCGAACGTTGTTACTAATGTTATATCTGCACGATAATTTTTTTTTTAAATTTTTTCATTAAAAAAAACCCATATGCTTTCCTTTTAAAAATTCATTGAATTCATTGATTCATTGAATTAAAATTCAACTTTTTATATATTTCTATTTTTAATTATATAACTTCTTCGAAAGAACTACGTTGTAGGGTTAAAAGTGTTAAGAGAGTATCCTGTTATGGTCCGGTAAACATAATGGAAGGTGAACACCTAAAAAAATTCCGAAGCTATTAATGAGTATACTTTTTGTCGCCTAACGATATTCTCAATAATTCGATACTTCTTTCTCTTTGATTTTGAATGAAATGAAAGTTTTCTTCTTATAAAAAAAAAGCAAATTCTAACTTCATATTGTAGAGAGAGGTAACGGTTCTGAGATCGTATTGTTAATTAAAAGGAGACTGAATAATTTCTTCAGTCGTGTCGAATTCCCTGTATAATTTGAGTTATCAAAGTGCTGTGTAATAAATTATCACGTTAATTAAAAAAACCAACAATTTTCTAATGTCCTTCCTTTTGTTTAAAATTGCAAAGAATAATTAAATTTGTTCTTACTTTTGCAACTCGAGCTTGAGAGCTGAAACATAAGAAATTTCAAATAATTTAATATTTCACTAAACAATTTCAACTAATAACAAGGGGTTTTTAATCGGTATATTATAAGACTATTTTGAAATGCATTCTAATTATAATGTAAATTTTATCCAATTAGTGTTAAAGGTGTTAAAGAAAAATTATTTCCTCTTCTTAACGTAATACGAGTAACTCGTTTGAAATTTAATTCTGTTTTTTTAGAGTAAAGGCAAGTACAATTCAATACTCTTTGATACACTTTTTCTGTATTTAATAAAGCCAATTAAATTCCGTTGTAACTTTAGCTCATTTTTTTTAATTCCTAAATTCATTTTTATAAATCTAAAGCCTTAAATAGCGTATATAAAAGTGAAAAGGTTTTGGATAGCGAAATTTAGGAACACCTTTATAAATTAGAATTTAAAAATTATTTATTTATTAAAATTAATTATTCAATCTTTATTTCAATAAATATTTCATACATTTTTTCTTTATTTATTAAGACCAATTTATTTCATTTTAAATTCAGCTTATTTTTTTATTCCCAAATTCATTTTTATAAATCTAAAACCAACTATTATATTTCCATAAATACTGTATGCAAACTTTAAATGGTTTTGGGCAGTGAAATTCAAGAGCACCTATATGAATTAAAATTTTTAAATATTTTATCTCTTTATGTAGTTATTCAATATGTGTTTATTAGCTTCTTCACCAATATATAAATAAAACTAGATTATAACAGCAATTCTCAAGAAAACAAAACAGTTCGGTACAAAGACAAAAACTTAAAACCTGCAAGAGAGCAATGCCTAAAGGTAGTAAAGAATCTCTACAAGGGACTTTATTTTCTAAGCCTTTGATTCAGATTTGGTTTGCAGCACTGCAGTGTACTGTTTTGCTACACGAGGTCTTATCAGACCAGGAATGCTTAAGACCAATTCCGAGCATCGATGTCATCAGTTGGATTCCAACCCACGAATATCGGTAGAGAAGACAGCACCCTACCCATTCGCCTATTCTGTGGGCCCTTGGACTCAAGAGTCAATTTTTTAAAGATGAATTGTAATACATTTAAAAAACTAATAATACGAACAATTTATAAGAAATATTTAAGACCTCTTGTATAAATTGAAGTTTAAAATCTTTAGTTCTTAATATATGATTATTCGGTATTTATTTAATTTTTTTCTAGCTTCCTCCGAGGCCGTACAGAAGGTTTAACCAATCATTATGACATCAATTGTCTAGGAAGCAAGGCAACTCGGAAAAACAACAAAATAACAACTCACGCCTCACAATCTATAGCAATGCCTAAATTTAGTTATAACACCCCCTCAGATGACTGCATCTCTTAAGCCTTTGACTCAGTCAATGGTTTTAGGAAAAATTGCAATACGCTTACAAATCAGCAATATAAACAATTTTAAAAAAATATTCACTTGTAATAAAGTAGTAACGAGAAGCAGAATACATTCATATTGCTTCATGTTGTACTATCATTTGATATTAAAACGTTTAGAAATTTTAAAATTATTTATTTCATGTGCAAATTGGAACGTTGGTCTTTAATTCATATTATCACTTACTGTATAACTGAGATTTAAATATCACATAAAATGCTTATTAATAGTATCTTTATCTCGTTTTTTCACTCATAGATTAGAGAATAAGTCTTTTTCTACAAATTCAATCTTTTAAGTTATTAATATTATTGTTAAACTACAGAATAAACAGAGAACTAAAAATAAATTTAAAAATAGTTATTCAATAAAACAATAGCTTTATACAAAATTGAACAAAGTAATTTTTGATCTTGCAGTTTCATATAAAATAGAAAATATTTTCTTGTTTTCTTTAGATGTAAAAGAATGTGCTCTTAATGTAACATTACATTTTCATTTACTCATAAGCATATGTATAGCTCAGTGTTGTTATATTCTATGCTTATCATTAGTCTCTATATTACATTTTTCATTCCTTATAGTATTTAGAACCATTTATAACAAAACACCTATGTCCTGTTTAGATTCCTTAACAGAAAGTTTCTTCCGATATTAACACTATATTATAGATTGGCAGATCTCGTGGTATGTATATGAATTTATGATTTGCTAACCTAGTAGTGTACATAACCTTTCTATTTTCTTATATAATACAGAATATTGTGAAAACCTAGAGTATTAAAGCAACAAAATTAGAGGGATAAATTCTCACAAAATTTCTTTATTTTAATGCAGTTTAATTGCATGTTTACTACACTTGTATATTAATCAAAACCTTGACCGTGGAAAACGACAATTTTAACTCTAGAAATGACAATTAAAATATTTTTTAAATATTTTTAAAAAAGATATAATTCATTTTTTAATACAAATATATAATAAATAATATATTTTTAAATATCTAAAAAATGCATATTAATAGTATCTTTACTTCTTTTTTTCACACATACATTACAGAATAAGTTTTTTTTCTACAATTCAAACTTTTAAGTTATTAATACTATTGTTAAACTACAGAATAAACAGAAAATAAAAAATAACTATAAAAATAGTTATTCAATAAAATAATAGCTTTATATAAAATTGAATAAATTGATTTTTTATCTTGCATATATAATAGCAAATATTTTATTATGTTCTTTAGAGGAAAATAATTGTGCTCTTAATGTAACATTACATTTATATTTACTCATAAGTATGTGCATAGTGTTTTTACATTCTACGTTTATCATTAATATATATATATATATATATATATATATATATATATATTACATTTTTCATTCCTTATAGTATTTAGAATCATTTATAACATAACACCTATGTCCTTTTTAGATTCCTAAAATCGAAGTTTTTTTAGCTATTATTAACACTACATTATAGAATCGTTTGGTATGTATATGAACCTACGATCTGCTAACCTAGTAGTGTATATAATCGTTCTATTTGTTTTCAGAATATAGTAAAAATCTAAAGTATTAAAGCCACAAAATCAGAGGGGTCAATTGTCACAAAATTTCTTTATTTTAATGCAGTTTAATTGCCTGTTTTTTAGACTTGTATATTAATCAAAACCTTGACCCTGGTAAATGACAATTTACACACTAGAAATGATAATTAAAATATTTTTTAAATCATTTTAAAATATATAATTTATTTTATAATAAAAATATATAAGAAATATTATATTTTTAAATATCATAAAAAAATGCGTATTAATAGTATCTTTAATTTGCTTTTTCATGCATATTTAGAGAATAATTTTTTTTTCGAAAAATGCAACAATTTGTTATTAATATTATTGTCAAAGTACACTATAAACAGAAAACAAAAAATAACTATAAAAATAGTTAGTCAATAAAATAATAGCTTTATACAAAATTGAACAAAGTGATTTTTTATCTTGCAGTTTGATATATAATAGCAAATATTTTAATACTTTCTTTAGATGTAAAAAATTGTGCTCTGGATAGTTCAGTGTAGTTATATTCTATGTTTATCATTAGTCTATATATTATACTCTTCATTCCTTATAGTATTTAGAATCACTTATAACATAACACCTATGTCCTTTTTATATTCCTCAAATTGAAGTTTCTTTATATATTATTAAGATTACATTATAGAATGACAGTTCTCGTGGTATGTATATTAACCTATCATCTGCTAACCTGGTAGTGTACATTATCTTTCTATTTGTTTTAATAACTCAGTATGTAGTAAAAATTTTAAGTATTAAAGCAACAAAATTACAGGGTTAAAATCTCACAAATTTTTTTTTATTTTAATGCAGTTTAGTTACATGTTTATTAGACTTGTTTATTAATCAAAACTTTGATCGTGGAAAACGACAATTTAAACACTAAAAATGTTAATTAAAATATTTTTTAAATCATTTTAAAAAATATATAATTTATTTTATAATAAAAATTTATTTTAAATAATATATTTTAAATATCACAAAAATGCTTAATATTGGTATCTTTATTTTTAATAATCTTTACTTTTAATTACTTTTTTTCACACATACATTAGAGAACAAGTATTTTCTAAAAATACAACAACTTTTTAAGTTATTAATATTATTGTTAAACTATAGAATAAACAGAAAACAAATATAAAATAACTATAATAGAATTATTCAATAAAATAAAAGCTTTATACAAACTTGAATAAATTGATTTTTTATCTTGCAGTTTGATATATAATACTAAATATTTTATTATTTTCTTTAGATGAGAAAAATCGTGCTCTTAATGTAACATTGCATTTATATTTACTCATAAGTATGTGGATAGCTCAGTGTTGTTATATTCTCTATGTTTATTATTAATCTATATGTTACATTTTTCATTCCTTATAGTATTTAGAATCATTTATAACATAACACATGTGTCCTTTTTAGATTCCTGAACTCGAAGTTTCTTCAGATATTATTAACACTACATTATAGAATGACAGATCTCGTGGTATGTATATGAACCTATGATCTATTAACCTAGTAGTGTATATGATCTTTCTATTTGCTTATAAAACGCAGAATATAGCAAAAACCTAGAGTATTAAAGCAACAAATTTAGAGGGGTCCATTCTCACAAAATTTCTTTATTTCAATGCAGTTGAATTACATGTTTACTAGACTTGTATATTAATCAAAACTTTGATCGTGGAAAACGACAATTTAAACCCCAGAAATGTTAATTAAAATATTTTTAAATCATTTTAAAAATATATAATTTATTTTATAATAAAAATATATAATAAATAATATATTTTTAAATATCATAAAAAATGCTTATTAATAGTATCTTTCCTTTATTTTTTCACACATACATTAGAGAATAAGTTTTGTTTCCTAAAAATGCAACCTTTTAAGCTATTAATATTATTCTTAAACTACAGAATAAACAGAAAACAAAAAATATATTTAAAAATAGTTATTCAATAAAATAATAGCTTTACACAAAATTGAACAAAGTAATTATTGAACTTGCAGTTTCATATATAATAGCAAATATTTTATTGTTTTCTTTAGATGTAAAAAAATTATGCTCTTAATGTAACATTACATTTGCATTTACTCATAAGTATGTGCATAGATAAATGTAGTTATATTTTATGTTTATCATTAATCTATATATTTTTCATTCTTTATCGTATTTAGAATCATTTATAACATAACACCTGTGTCCTTTTTAGATTCCTCAACTCGAAGTTTCTTCAGATATTATTAACACTACATTATAGAATGACAGATCTCGTGGTATGTATATGAACCTATGATCTATTAACCTAGTAGTGTATATGATCTTTCTGTTCGTTTTTATAACTCAGAATATAGCAAAAGTTAAGTATTAAAGCAACAAAATTAGAGGGGTAAATTCTCACAAAATTTCTTTATTTCAATGCAGTTTAATTATATGTTTATTAGACTTGTTTACTAAACATGTTTACTAGACTGAAACTTTGATCGTGGAAAACGACAATTTAAACCCCAGAAATGTTAATTAAAATATTTTTTAAATCATTTTTAAAAATATATAATTTATTTTATAATAAAAATATATTTTTAAATATCATAAAAAATGCTTATTAATAGTATCTTTCCTTTATTTTTTCACACAGACATTAGAGAATAAGTTTTGTTTCCTAAAAATGCAACCTTTTAAGCTATTAATATTATTCTTAAACTACAAAACAAAAGATAACAATAAAATTAGTTAATCAATAAAATAAAAGCTTTACACAAACTTGAGTAATTTGATTTTTTATCTTGCAGCTTGATATATAATAGCAAATATTTTATTATTTTCTTTTGATGAAAAAGAAATGTGTTCTTAATATAACATCACATTTGCATTTACTTATAAGTAGATAGCTCAGAGTTGTTATATTCTATGTTTATTATTAATCAATATATTACATTTTTCATTCCATATAGTATTTAGAGTCATTTATAACACTCAATCATTTATCACATAACACCTATGTCCTTTTCAGATTCCTCAACTCGAAGTTTCTTCCGATATTAACACTACATTATAGAATGGCAGATCTTATGGTATGTATATGAACTTTATAATCTGCTAACCTAGTAGAGTACATAATCTTTCTATTTGTTTTTATAACAGAGAATATAGTAAAAATTTTAAGTATTAAAGCAACAAAATTAAAGGAGTAAATTTTTTCAAAATTTCTTTATTTTAATGCAGTTTAATTACATATTTACTAGACTTGTATATTAATCAAAACTTTGATTGTCTAAAACGACAATTTAAACCCTAGAAATGTTAATTAAAATATTTTTTAAATCATTTTTAAAAATATATAATTTATTTTATAATAAAAATTTATTTTATATAATATATTTTAAATATCATAAAAATTCTTATTAATAGTATCTTTTTTTATAATAATCCTTACTTTTAATTACGTTTTTTCACACATAAATTAGAGAACAAGTTTTTTCTAACATTACAACAACTTTTTAAGTTATTAATATTATTTATTGTCAAACTACACTATAAACAGAAAACAAAAAATATATTTAAAAATAGTTATTCAATAAAATAATAGCTTTACACAAAATTGAACAAAGTAATTATTGAACTTGCAGTTTCATATATAATAGCAAATATTTTATTGTTTTCTTTAGATGTAAAAAAATTATGCTCTTAATGTAACATTACATTTGCATTTACTCATAAGTATGTGCATAGATAAATGTAGTTATATTTTATGTTTATCATTAAGCTATATATTACATTTTTCATTCCTTATAATATTTAGAATCATTTATAACATAACACCTGTGTCCTTTTTAGATTCCTCAACTCGAAGTTTCTTCAGATATTATTAACACTACATTATAGAATGACAGATCTCGTATATATATGAACCTATGATTTACTAACCTAGTAGTGTATATAACCTTTCTATTTGTTTTTATAACTCAGAATATAGTAAACATTTTAAGTATTAAAACAACAAAATTAGAGGGGTCAATTCTCACAAAATTTCTTACTTTAATGCAGCTTAATTACATGTTTACTAGACTTGTTTACTAAACATGTTTACTAGACTGAAACTTTGATCGTGGAAAACGACAATTTAAACCCCAGAAATGTTAATTAAAATATTTTTAAAATCATTTTTAAAAATATATAATTTATTTTATAATAAAAATATATTTTTAAATACCATAAAAAATGCTTATTAATAGTATCTTTAGCTAGTTTTTTCACACATATATTAGAGAATAATTTTTTACTAAAAATGCAACAATTTTTTAAGTTATTAATATTATAGTTAAACTACAAAACAAAAGATAACAATAAAATTAGTTAATCAATAAAATAAAAGCTTTACACAAACTTGAGTAATTTGATTTTTTATCTTGCAGCTTGATATATAATAGCAAATATTTTATTATTTTCTTTTGATGAAAAAGAAATGTGTTCTTAATATAACATCACATTTGCATTTACTTATAAGTAGATAGCTCAGAGTTGTTATATTCTATGTTTATTATTAATCAATATATTACATTTTTCATTCCATATAGTATTTAGAGTCATTTATAACACTCAATCATTTATCACATAACACCTATGTCCTTTTTAGATTCCTCAAATCGAAGTTTCTTCAGATATTATTAACACTACATTATAGAATGGCAGATCTTATGGTATGTATATGAACTTTATAATCTGCTAACCTAGTAGAGTACATAATCTTTCTATTTGTTTTTATAACAGAGAATATAGTAAAAATTTTAAGTATTAAAGCAACAAAATTAAAGGAGTAAATTTTTTCAAAATTTCTTTATTTTAATGCAGTTTAATTACATATTTACTAGACTTGTATATTAATCAAAACTTTGATTGTCTAAAACGACAATTTAAACCCTAGAAATGTTAATTAAAATATTTTTTAAATCACTATTAAAAATATATAATTTATTTTATAATAAAAATTTATTTTATATAATATATTTTAAATATCATAAAAATTCTTATTAATAGTATCTTTTTTTATAATAATCCTTACTTTTAATTACGTTTTTTCACACATAAATTAGAGAACAAGTTTTTTCTAACATTACAACAACTTTTTAAGTTATTAATATTATTGTTAAACTATAGAATAAACAGAAAACAAAAATAAAATAACTATAAAAGAGTTATTCAATAAAATAAAAGCTTTATATAAACTTGAATAAATTGATTTTTTATTTTGCACTTTGATATATAAAATGCTTATAAAACACTAAAAAATCTCCTTTGCCAATTATTAAAACTTTATTAAATTAAAAAATGTTTGACAAAAATGAAAGATCATAAGCCGGAGGTTTATCCTTAAAATATATATTACATTTTTCATTCCTTATAATATTTAGAATCATTTTTAGATTCCTAAACTCGAAGTTTCTTCAGATATTATTAACACTACATTATAGAAAGGCAGATCTTATGGTATGTATATGAACCTTATAATCTGCTAACCTAGTAGTGTACACAATCTTTCTATTTGTTTTTATAACTCAGAATATAGTAAAATTTTTAAGTATTAAAGCAACAAAATTAGAGGGGTAAATTCTCACAAAATTTCTTTATCTTAATGCAGTTTAATTATATGTTTATTAAACTTGTATATTAATCAAAGCTTTGATCGTGAAAAACGACAATTTAAATTCTAGAAATGTTAATGAAAATATTTTTTAAATCACTCCTAATATACATTTAGAAACATTTCTTAGACGCTTAGACATATTAAGTTATTTTGAAACCTATTCTATACCCACGGATGTTAACAATAATGTCTATATCCAATGAATGCCGGACCAATTTTTTGATTTTATTAAGTTTCCAGAAAAATGCTTATAAGATACAAATCTCATTTGCCAATTATTAAAACATTATTAAATTCAAAATTGTTTGACACAAATGTAAGATCATAAGCCGGAGAAGGATTAAAAAAATAATGGCTGTGCTGTAAAGTAATGTTATATTCCATTTATGGAGACCCCTGCTATGGCTCGACTATTCTTAAAGAAGTATCCACAGGGATCCCACCATATATAAAACCATGCTTAGAATTGATTCACACGGTGCAGTTAAATTAAACAACTAGATATAGACACAGGCATATATATTTAGATAGTATAATGAATGACGTAGAGCTCTGGATATCAAACTGAACTAACGTTACAGAAGTTTAACGTACATACAAGTTACATAAACTAACATCGGCACTTTAGATGCAACCGAGCTATCTTCTACTGTCACACTGACTCTTATACAGGCAGGCAACATATACATACATTACAGATATTTGTTAAAAAGATGCTGTGTTGCCACAAATAAAAATTCGATAACTATAAAACTTTACTCATAACAAATATCCATACAGATCAATGAATTCATGTTACAATAATATGTGAATACACACTACAGTATTTATAATATATACAAGACATTATTTGCAAAGACTGAACATGACGTCAACGGCCTTTATCAGAAATTATGCGTTTGACGTCAACCTTCGGCGAATCCTAATATACATTTAGAAACATTTCTTAGACGCTTAGACATATTAAGTTATTTTGAAACCTATTCTATACCCACGGATATTAACAATAATGTCTATATCCAATGAATGCCGGACCAATTTGTTGATTTTATTAAGTTTTCAGAAAAATGCTTATAAAACACTAAAAAATCTCCTTTGCCAATTATTAAAACTTTATTAAATTCAAAACTGTTTGACAAAAATGTAAGATCATAAGCCGGAGAAGGATTAAAAAAAATGGTTGTGCTGTAAAATAATGGTATAATTCATTTATGGAGACCCCTGCTATGGCTCGACGACTCTTAAAGAAGTATCCGCAGGGATCACATCATATATAAAATTATGCTCAGAAAGGATTCACACTGTCCAGTTAAATTAAACAACTAGATCTAGACACAGGCATTTATTTAAGATAGTATAATGAATGACGTAGAGCTCTGGATATCAAACTGAACTAACGTTACAGAAGTTTAAAATACTGAAAGTACATACAACTTACATCTACACCTTCGACGCAACCGCGCTATTTGCTACTGTCACACTGACTCTTATACAGGCAGACAACATATACGTACATTACAGATATTTGCATACTTAAAAAGATGATGTGTTGCCACAAATAAAAATTCGATAATTATAAAACTTTACTCATGACAAATATCAATACAGATCAATGACTTCATGTTACAATAATATGTGAATACACATTACAATCTTTATTATATATACAAGACACTATTTACAAAGACTGAACATTACGTCAACGGTCTTAATCAGAAATGATGTGTTTGACGTCAACCTTCGGCGAATCAAAACGAGGCAACGACTTTAGTTGTTATTGCGTAATCACCACACATTCTAACAACTAAATTCTGCAATTGTTCTCAAGACAATTTCCTATTTCACATTACAATCTTATTGCTCTGTTTTCTGCAAAGTTTCAATACCAGTCAGCAGAAAAAAAATAATAAAATGTTAAATTCATGAACAATTTTTTAAATTATTTTGAGAAGAAGTTAAATCATTTAATAGCGCTTATAAATGTATAAAAAGAGACAGTTCTCTCAGGATCCGAATAATAAGGCACCATCGCTTCCCAACGATATATCGTTGTTGGCACTTTTGAGCAAGTGCTCAGAACGACGATTTATCATCAGAAATATAATAAAAAGTTAAATCCATAAACATGTTTTTTATGATTTTGAGGGGAAATTATAACGTTCATAAGTTGATTGAGATATAGTTCTCCCAGGTTCCGAATACTAAATGCGCCATCGTTTAAGGATGATATATCTTCGTTGCCACTTCAGTACAAGTGCTGCGAACATTGATAGATCATTTTTCAGCAATAAAGGAATAATACCCATGTTAAGATGGTTTTTTACCGTCCATATTGGATTCATCTATTTACATGTATGGAGAAAATTGTTCTACTTCGGAATGCTTTACATTTAAATATTTCTCAGACTACAATGATTCCCGGATACAACAGCTTACATCCATTCTAAACGTGATGAACAATGGGCGATTGGTAAGGGAGCTGACCTTCGGTACCAGAGTTCGCGGGTTCGAATCCCACAGTAGCATGGATGTTCGTAGCTGTTCGGAATCGTCTTTAAGCTGTAGGTCCCGGTCTCGTTAGCCCTCGTGTTGCAAAATGTAGACCATAGAACTCCAAACCAAACCAAACCATTCTAAATGCATTACCGGGTGAGCTTGATTTGGTTTGGTTTGGTTGGGAGAGCTGAGGTCTAATTTTTGCAACACGAGGGCTAATGAGACTGGGACTTACAGCATAAAGCCAATTCCGAACGGCTACAAACATCCATGCCACAGAGGGATTCGAACCCATGAACTCCGGTTCCGAAGGCCAGCACCCTAACCATTCGGCCATCGTTCGGCCGAATGAGCTTGAAGATATTACATGAGATTTTGATTCTACGCAGTGATGACAATATAGCGACAATATAGATGACAATGCTCTACAAGATTCTCCGTTGTGTCCACAGAAGTCGAATCAAGTGTTTTAAAGTTACTGATAAGAAAATGTTATATGTATTGAGATCCGACGAACGTGGAGTGTAAACCACGCCTTTCCCACTGTCAAAAAAAGTCCAACGGCTGCATGTGTGTTTCTTACTAAACGTGGTTTCGACTCCATGTTCCATTGCATAATTGTTTCCTCTTGATATCTACTTATAACCGTCTAAGTTTGTTAATCGAATTTTAGAACAATGCGCATAAATAAAGAGTTACTGTAAGGAATTGATGAGTATGTACTTAACCGGAAACGCATATATACAATCAGGTCTGATAGCTATTTTCACTTAATTTAACCCTTTAAAGGTCATTCATATAAATTCTTTGGAATTTAAGGAAATTAGTTCATGAATGGTATGTATGAACTTTATGAATGCATAATTCTTTTACATTTTTTTGAGGGGGGGTTTAAAGTGCAAAACACTTATACAGAGTGAAAATACTTTTACAAAGGTTTAATTATGCTGGGGAAAAATGATCATCATAAAAAGTGTATAATAAAGAAAAAAAGAAAAATATATACAGCCGAACGATGTCCTCATGGTAGAGCGCTGCTTTTAGGTACCGGAATTCGTGGGTTCAAATCCCACTGCAGGCATAGATGTTCGTCGACGATCGGAATTGACTTTAAGCTGTAGGTCTCAGTCTGATTATCCCTCTTGTTGCAAAACAGTAGACCGTAGCGCTCCAAACCAAACAAACAATTTATAAGTGTTGTTTAGATAGATATTTTGTATTTGTGGTTATAAGTGGAAAAATCACATTATTGATTTTTCCAGGTAAAGTAAGTTTAACCACGTATATTTCAAATAAAATATGGAGCTCTTGTATACTCTCTGCTGTGAGTAGGAAATGTCATAGCTATACAAGACCTAAAAGTGACATCGTATATCTTTCAAATGAATAAAAAAAAATTTAACATGTGGTTTCGCTCTGAACCACTGTCTGTTAAAGGGTTAAACCCATTGATTAATCCATCCGGAAGAGAGGTAGTTCTTCATGAGTTTAGGTTCTTCAAATACTTAAAAACTTCATTTCACAAATAACAAATACGCATCCACTCTTCTTTAAACTGAAAAATATAATCCTCATAAAAGCAATCATTACAAATATTGACTCAAGTTTTGACCTTTTACTTTCCTTTTCCTTTAAAAAAAAACAAAAGAAGAAAATTGGAAAATTCAATTTTCTATCCGAAAATAACCCTGTCTCACTGCGTGCCTGTAGTTACTACCGGTCATGTTCTAAAAAACTTTTAGCTGATCTTTACTTTTCAAACCCCTCGAATACGTTCGGAGAAATGGGGGACCTTTTCTGACTGTGACAACATTTTTTTTCTCTTTTCAAAGAGAGACGGTCAATGATCAAAGATTAGATTGGATTGGATGTATGGACCTTTCTTTCTTCCTAGGCTTTTAACTCCTTACCTGTGCATTAAAAAGTAATTCAGAGGAAATTAAAAGAAAAATTATTTTTTAAATTAAAACTTTTAGCTAAAGAGTATTACGAGATGTTTGTTTTTGTAATTATTTATGGAATATTCACACCACTCAAAAAAGATCTATTTAACAAATACGTCACGCCAAAACTGTTAAAATATCAGTATTTATAGCAGTTAACTTCACCAATTTCCACAAAATGTACTTTGATAATTCATGACTAAAGTGTTTATATCAGTGTTATATTTATTAGAAATAAATATTGCATAGAAGCGTAGAAATATTTCATAGAAATACTGTAAAAAATAACTGATTATTTAAGGGCAACTGATTTTTTAATTATATAATTATTGAATTAAGCTATATTTTTCATATTTTTTATAACATTTCTTTTATTTTTACGGGATTTTTTTAATATTTTATTTTGCCCCTCGATGAGGATATAGACATTTTCAGGCTGAAAAATCTCCATTATGAGTGTCAATTTAGTATTCATTATGAAATAAAATGTTCTGCTCTGTTTATAATAAAATATTTTCTATTTTTAGTGAAGTTTTAAGTCTAATTTTATTTAATTTTCCTAGAACAGAATTTACAAACATTATTTAGTTTTGTTGTAAGAAAATCTATTAAATTTTTAAAAAGAAATTAATTTTCATGTCAAATAGAAGCTAGTGTTTTTTTTCTTTCTGTAAGTTTTAATTATAAAAACAGTTATTTATTGTTATTATTATTGTTAGTTATAAAAACATTTAACTCTAAGATTATTTAATTTTCTTACAACAAAATTTAAGAATATTATTTAGTTTTGTTGTAAAAAAATCTTTTAAATTTTTAAAAAGAAATTAATTTTCATGTCAAATAAACTAATTTTTTTCTTCCTGTAAATTTTAGTTATAAAAACACAAGCAATATTATTTATTTTCTAACAAGACAAAAGCTATTTGTATTTAATTTTTAATTTCTTAACAATTTCAAAAAATTTTTAAATTTTATTTCGTCACATACGTTTAAAGGTTTAGATTTACGGGAAAAAAAAACAGATATATCATATATATTTTAAATGAAAATTTAATTTCTAATACACATATTTCCAAAATTTACTTGAGCCGAACGCTGGCCGATTGGTTAGGGCGCTGATCGTCGGTACCGGAGTTCGTGGGTTCGAATCCCGCTGTGGCATGGATGTTCGTAGCCGTTCGGAATCGGCTTTAAGCAGTAGGTCCCGGTCTCATTAGCCCTCGTGTGCAAAACAGTAGACCGTAGCGCTCCAAACCTAACCTAACCAAAATTTACATGTGGTAAGTGAAATCATTTTTTCTTTCTTTTCAGTCTGATGTCGTTAGATGTATGTTTTCATTGTTATTTTAGATGTATGTACTTCTTAAAATAACAAAACTAAATATTTTTTTAAGTTTAGGAACTAAAGAATTTCTAAAAAATTCATTCCAAAAGGAGCAGAGCTTTTTATTTTATGATGAATTCAGTTATAGTGAATATTTTTAGTCTCAGTAAGTATTGTCTCCTTTAAACCATTTGTAACTCGAATTTTGTCTCCTATCTTAAGTCAAGAATTCAAATAGACTACTCGTATGTTAGGATATTCTTATGTTGCAGTACCATTATAACTGAAGTTTAGTGAATTAAAAATTTTGGATTGTTCAAATTGTACAAGTTACCCTTGAATGTTTTGTGCAAATATTGTTAAACTTTTGTGGTTAATTCAAAGAAAAAGCCAAATACCCGGGTTATTGAGAGTTTATATATACAATTGATTTACTAAAAAGAAG
The DNA here is from genome assembly GCA_032207245.1 of Pardosa pseudoannulata. Taxonomy (NCBI): domain Eukaryota; kingdom Metazoa; phylum Arthropoda; class Arachnida; order Araneae; family Lycosidae; genus Pardosa; species Pardosa pseudoannulata. The sequence continues at coordinate 100,644,446 of CM063504.1, forward strand.
AAGAAAAGTGTAAGTTTTAAAAAAGTCACATGGAATTGTAGCATGAGTTAGCTGATGGTTACATCGCGAGTCATTAGAATTTCGTTTCTTTCACCTTTATACAGGTCAAATCTTCCGACTGAAGTAAAATGATGGCCGAATGGGTAAGGTACTCCTCCGGTACCGGGAATTTGTGGGTTCGAATTCGAGAAATATCAATTCATTCTATTAGGGGAATTCAAACTCACAGAGCTGGTTCATAGTTGTTCAAAATTGGCTTTCAGAAAAAGATCTTGATCTCATTAGGCCTTGTGTAGCAAAACAGTAGAACGAAACCATAACTCTCCAAACCAAATTAAACCATTTTCCTTTGCTTATTTCGGTCTTCTGATGTCACACAGAACATTTGAAGATCCCACTGCTCAAGGATTTCCTTATGTCCTTAATAAACTAGAACCCCGTTTAAAACTCAACTGGTTCTAGTTCTACAAATCTTCGGAATGAAAAATTTTAATTCTGGTAATACTTTACGGCATGTGGTTTTCCCCCTCCCTGTAATATTTAAGCTATTATTTTCCTTTCTGTACATAAGCAACGTTTCACTCCTATATATTATTTGGCAATCGAATAAATAAACGAGTATAAATGAGATTTCAAAAATGAAAAGAACTTATAACTAGCTAGAAGCTTTACCAAATATATACTTATATATGTACGCATTTTTACATATTTAAATGCATGATATTTCCTTAACATACAAATCCATACGTTAGGCACACTTATTTTTACACAAATATTCTTTAACCTCTTGCCTATGACGCCCGAACTCAGTTTGGGCAACTCAACTGCGCCAATTTTGGAATGCCTGACCAGACTTCGGACAAGAGAAAAAACGGTATTTCAATTCCGTGAAGCCCAAAATCAGTTCGCCCAAAGAATGATATTTAATTTGCCAATTTCCCAATAGAGAGAGATAATTTCCCGCCATTTGTCTCTATTTCTCGGATACTGTAAAGGGTTTATGAAATTCAAATGAATCTGACAGGCATGTAATTCGTGACAGTTGATATAGATAACAGTGTTGTATTAGTTTATGATATTTATCCAGAAAATTATGTCATTTCATTTATTTTGCTGTAATGTGAGCAAAAATTACCGTAATCCATTAACATTTCCTATATATGTGAAAATATTGAAATAAACTAGTTATTTATTTTAAAATTTTGCTTTTTTCAAAAAAAATCTATTTCTAACATTTTGAGGATAGTAACGAACCAAATTAAAGAGAAAAGAAATTTCCATTTTGGCACGTTTTTCTGAAATATTTTCTACAAATAAGGGGTTAATACTAAAAAAAATGCTATGTACACTTCCATATTTTAGTAAATTTGGCTGATAGCATTTGTTAAAACCAGGAGATATTTTTAAAACATATATGATAGTTATCGAAACTTTTATAGATCTGACAGTTTGCAGGTTTAGTTTCCTTTTCTATCATAAAACATGTAGCTCTTAAAGTTGAATAACAGAGCATGCACCAATTTTGGTTACTCAAAGCGTCTATTTGCATCAGGTTTTCCAAAAAAGAAAAGAAAAGAAAGAATACCAGTTTTAAAAAACCTCTAATCCAGTCTACTACTGCAGCACGAGTTTGCTGATGGTGAATGCCAGTTACATCTAGAGTCATTAGTTTAAGAATTTTTTTTTCCTTCAGCTTTCTTGAGCACGGCTCTGCTCTAAAATTCCGACAAAAGCGCAAATCCTTCGAGAGGAAACACACACTAATCCTCGGAATAAAAAGATGTAATTCTGTGACGCCCGAACACAGTTTGGGCAACGTAAATGCGCCAATTTTGGAATGCCTAACCTGAGTTCGGACAAGAGAAAAAACGGTATTTCAATTCCGTGAAGCCCGAAATTGGTTCGTCCAAAGCATAATATTTAATTTTCCATTTTCCCAATAGAGGGGCAGTTTCGAGACATTTTTTGCTATTTCTCGGATACTGTACAGGATTTGAGAAAAACAAAGGAATCTGAGGGACATGTAATTCATGACAGTTGATATGGATAATAATAGTTTTGTATTAGTTTATCATATTTATCCATAAAATTATGTAATTTCATTTATTTTGCTGTAATTTGCTCAAATTTACAGTAATACATTAATATTTCCTACATATGTGAAAATAATGAAAAAAATAGTTATTTCTTTTAAAATTTTTCTTATTTCAAAAACAATCTATTTCTAACATGTTGATGATAATAACGAACCCAAATAATTTTTTTTTTCAATTTTGGTACTTTTTTCTGAAATATTTTCCACAAGTAAGAAGTTAATACTAAAAATATGCTATGTACACTTCCATATTTTAGTAAATTTGGTTGGTAGCATTTTTAAACCAAGAGACATTTTTAAAACTTATATGATAGTTATAGAAACTTTTATAGATTTCAAAGTTTGCAGGTTTAGTTTCCTTTTCTATCATAAAACGTGTAGCTCTCTAAGTTGAATAACAGAAATGCATCAATTTCGGTTACTCAAAGCTTCTATTTGCATCGGGTTTTCCAAAAAGAAAAGAAAGAATACAAGTTTAAAAAACCTCTAATCCAGTCTACAACTGCAGCACGAGTTTGCTGATGGTGAATGCCAGTTACATCTAGAGTCATTAGTTTAAGAATTTCTTTTCCTTCACCTTTCTTGAGCACGGCTCTGCTCTAAAATTCCGACAAAAGCGCAAATCCTTCGAGAGGAAACACACACTAATCCTCGGAATAAAAAGATGTAATTCTGTGACGCCCGAACACAGTTTGGGCAACGTAAATGCGCCAATTTTGGAATGCCTAACCTGAGTTCGGACAAGAGAAAAAACGGTATTTCAATTCCGTGAAGCCCGAAATTGGTTCGTCCAAAGCATAATATTTAATTTTCCATTTTCCCAATAGATAGAGAGGCAGTTTTGCTCCATTTGTAGCTATTTCTCGGATACTGTAAAGGATTTGAGAAAAACAAAGGAATCTGAGGGATATGTAATTCATGACAGTTCATATAGATAATAATAGTTTTGTATTAGTTTATCATATTTATCCATAAACTGATATCATTTCATTTATTTTGCTGTAATTTGAGCAAATTTACAGTAATACATTAATATTTCCTATATATGTGAAAATAATGAAAAAAATAGTTATTTCTTTTAAAATTTTTCTTTTTTCATAAATAATCTATTTCTAACATTTTGATGATAATAATGAATCGAAATAATTTATTTTCAATTTTGGTACTTTTTTCTGAAATATTTTCCACAAGTAAGAAGTTAATACTAAAAATATGCTATGTACACTTCCATATTTTAGTAAATTTGGTTGGTAGCATTTGCTAAAACTAGGAAATATTTTTTAAAACTTATATGATAGTTATAGAAACTTTTATAGATTTCAAAGTTTGCAGGTTTAGTTTCCTTTTCTATCATAAAACGTGTAGCTCTCAAAGTTGAATAACAGAACAGACACCAATCCCGATTACTCAAAGCTTCTATTTGCATCAGGTTTTCCAAAAAAGAAAAGAAAAGAAAGAATACAAGTTTTAAAAAAACCTCTAATCCAGTCTACAACTGCAGCACGAGTTTGCTGATGGTGAATGCCAGTTACATCTAGAGTCATTAGTTTAAGAATTTTTTTTTTCCTTCAGCTTTCTTGAGCACGGCTCTGCTCTAAAATTCCGACAAAAGCGCAAATCCTTCGAGAGTAAACACACTCTAATCCTCGGAATAAAAAGGTGTAATTCTGTGACGCCTGAACACAGTTTGGGCAACGCAAATGCGCCAATTTTGGAATGCCTAACCTGAGTTCGGACAAGAGATAAAACGGTATTTCAATTCCGTGAAGCCCAAAATTAGTTTGTCCAAAGCATAATATTTAATTTTTTATTTTCCCAATAGATAGAGAGGCATTTTCTTGCCCTTTGTCGCTATTTCTCGGATACTGTAAAGGATTTGAGAGAAACAAAGGAATCTGAGGAATATGGAATTCATGACAGTTGATATAGATAATAATAGTTTTGTATTAGTTTATCATATTTATCCATAAAATGATGTAATTTCATTAATTTTGCTGTAATTTGACCAAATTTACAGTAATACATTAATATTTCCTATATATGTGAAAATAATGAAAAAAATAGTTATTTCTTTTGAAATTTTTCTTTTTTCAAAAATAATCTATTTCTAACATTTTGATGATAATAAAGAACCCAAATATTTTTTTTTCAATTTTGGTACTTTTTTCTGAAATATTTTCTACAAGTAAGAGGTTAATACTAAAAAAATGCTATGTACACTTCCATATTTTAGTAAATTTGGCTGGTAGCATTTATTAACACCAGGAAATATTTTTTAAAACATATATATGATAGTTATCAAAACTTTTATAGATCTGAAAGTTTGCAGGTTTAGTTTCCTTTTCTATCATAAAACGTGTAGCTCTCAAAGTTGAATAACAGAGCATGTACCAATCTCGATTACTCAAAGCTTCTATTTGCATCAGGTTTTCCAAAAAAGAAAAGAAAATAAAGAATACAAGTTTTAAAAAACCTCTAATCCAGTCTACAACTGCAGCACGAGTTTGCTGATGGTGAATGCCAGTTACATCTAGAGTCATTAGTTTAAGGATTTTTTTTTCCTTCAGCTTTCTTGAGCACGGCTCTGCTCTAAAATTCCGACAAAAGCGCAAATCCTTCGAGAGGAAACGCACTCTAATCCTCGGAAT
>CM063504.1:100654188-100656688 GCA_032207245.1 Pardosa pseudoannulata
CTTTTCCAAAGAGAAATCATGCCGATTAGATTTAAATGTAAGCAGGAAACATGAATGATAGCTAACATAACAGTAGCATAATTCAAATATTATTATGGTTATGTGTAAGTCAATAAACACTAGCTCTGGTACCGAAGATTAACGTTCTACCCATTTGACCACTATTAAGCTCCGCAAGTAGAAACATGATGACCAGCAAAAAATTCTGGCACCTATATTCTGCAGTATTTCAGGTAAATATTCTGCAGAATAGAGTTGCTGCAAGGTGTAATTCAGAACTCCTAGCCTCTGCGGCAACATATTGCTCCAAACTGTAGTCATCGATGACAGAGGGCCAGCCTCATAACTGTTCATCATGGATATTATGCCTACCTTCAGAAAACTCCAGACACTAAAAATAAACTACCTGGTTGCTTACCGTAACTCGTTCATACGATAAATACAATCCACAATAAATTCACGCAACTTCTGTGCGTTCAACAGCTTCTTCGAGAACATTACCTAAGTAGTATACGGGAGAATAAATAAGAGCCGAAGTTTTCGCGCATTTTGATGACATCGGGAAGCCATCGGGAAGTTACAACTGCCGCACACAGCAATCACATCTACAAACTACCCAGCTCTTACTTTTATGTATCGTTTCTTTTGTAGCGCCATATTTTTGCTATGCGGAATGCTTATTTTATGGATAACATTCATACAACTCAAAAGTAAGTTTTATAAGAATTCGAAATCCACGTTTTAACTGAATTAAAATATCATGTAAAAGCAGGATGTTTTTAGAAGAGGAAATTACAATCAAAATAATAATTAATCCATTAAATAAACTATTATGAAGCTTGATAAAAGGGCTTCGTAAAGTTTTCAATGGTATCCCGCAGAACAAGTTCACTATAACAACTATAGAACCACTATAACAAGTTCATGCCTGTAGGTTGTAACGTGTCAACGTGCAGTGGTGTTACATGAATTCAAATTAAGCATTTCGTGTATTAGAAGTCTACCTAAATAAAGTATTCATTTTCGTAATACAACAAACACAAATATGTATAAATGGGTTTGAATTTTTTATGTTTGAATGCTTCTATGTGTATAAATATCTCTTCTTCATTCTTCTTTTTTTTCAGAAACCAATGTGATTTGTCGTATGCGCAACCAATTTTATATAACTATTATTAAATCCACCAAAAGCTCTTCTCTGTATCAAATAAATATACATTGTTTATATTTCTGTAAATTAGATTTTTAGCATATTTTAAGATCTTTTAAAACATGATATGCTTAAAATGTATAACTCAGACAGTTGACTGAATTTTGTGTTCATTTTTAATAATAACGTAGAGTGTATGATAAATATACAGATATTCCTCTAAGGACTTAAAACATTAAGGCCATTGAAAATATGGTAGCTAAATAGAAGCATATATTTGTAACCATATACGGTATAAATCTCGCATTTTCTAAGAACAATTTCTTTTTCTAAAAATAGGACAATGGTACCTAATATTTGTCCAGAGAGAGAGAGAGTGAGAGAGAGAGAGAAAAACTAGGTTGTGAAGAAGGCGAGTTCCCTTGCAATCCAAAGCCTTTTTGTATACTGCATAGAAAGGGTTTTAATCAATTTTGTGTTTTTGGACAAAGTAAATTTAAAAAAATAACATATAGTTTATGAAAATACTTGTTCATTCCTTTTTCTTTAAATTACATTTATTCCATCGACAGGGAATGGCTGAGCTGCTTTTTGGTTCGTGGATTCGAGTCCTCTTGCTGACATGGTTGTTTGTTGCCGTTCGGAATCGGGTTTAAGAAGTAGGTCTCTCGTGAACAATGAAACAGACAGTAGTGCTCTAAATCAAACCAAACTAAACCCACCTACAAAACACATTTATATAGTCAAATTTTGTGACTTACTGATATTGTGAAAATAATGTCGTCTAAAAAGGAGACATTATGTTCACCTATTCCAAGTTACGTGACTCTTAGTTCTGTTATACAATTTGAAAGATACAGATGAGTTTAAAAAGGGACATAGATGTTTATATATATATATATATATATATATATATATATATATATATATATATATATATATATATATATATATATATATATATATATATATGTATATATATGTATATATATATGTATATATATATATGTATATATATATATGTATATATATATATATATATATATATATATATATATATATATATATATATATATATATATATATATATATATATATATATATATATATAATGTGTAGGTATCCGTCATATAAATCGATAATACCACACGGATGTCCATTCCGCATGGCAACGATTGCAAATCTCAAATATAAACATTAGCAGCCTTAAGTGATTTCTAGTTGCTTGTGTTACATCAGCCTATTTGTAATAAGGATTCAAAGTTTCCAAAATTTCAATAGATCTGCTTAATTTATAGTGGGGAGTCAGCTGAAGCGAAGAACTGGAGTTGAACTTTTGAACAATTCAGA
>CM063504.1:100661688-100691688 GCA_032207245.1 Pardosa pseudoannulata
CTAAATGTTAGGATATTATTAATGTTAAATCTTGAATAATGCGGCACCTAGTAAAAAGTTTGGAAAAGCAAATTTTATGAAATCAAAATCAATTTTTCTTGTATGTAGACATGTATATAGCATAAGAATAAATTTGCTTAATTTTATTATAAACTATCAACCTTGTGTGTGTTTATTTTAACAGTGTAATATTTGATTTTAATAACTCTTAATTTAGCTTATTAGATTTTTTTTTTTTTTTTTTTTTTTAGATTAAGTCTGTAGTCTCTCAGGGCCTGTGGTTAAATTTAGAACATAAATAATCTACGCACGCAACTCTACACAACGCAACTCTAATAATATTTAGTGTTTGTGACTAACAAAATAATAACCACTATACATTTGATCATAGGTAAATGCCGAAATTTAATGAGAGCTACACGACAATAGTAAGTAGCGTTGCACCTGGGAGGTGTTTCTGGTTTTGTGAAAGTCAAGTGAGATTTCTATATTGCTATTAAAATTGTTTCCTATTTAAATTTCTTTGGTAATATAAAGTATTAAACAGTTTATTTAATTAGTAAAATTTATTGATCTTCTCTTGTAAATTATTGATCCCTACTACATTTTCCTTGAGGGCAAAGTGTAATAGAGATGCACGTGTGAGGCAGACACTTCTAACAGAGGTTTACTTTTATTGAAGTCGTTAAGAAAGATGAGGTAAATAAGACTAAATTGCTAAATCATCATTTGATACTTAAAATGAAACAAGGTCAATGTCAAGGTAATTGGGTTTATTAGAGTACCTAGCAAAGTGTAAGGTCTTCACTTTAACCTCCGAAAGGAAGCAGAACAAAATATAAATTTAGGCCTCTAGGCAAAAAGTGATCCAAACAAAAATTTAATACACTCCAGCTCACAAGGAAGCGAGGAGGTGAAACTTAAAATGTGATTATGATGCTTAAATGCATATGAATGAAATCAAAATCGTGTTTTTCATCTATACTGAGAGTTAATAATTAACGTTTTTAGTTATATATACGTAGCCATCAATTCAAATTGAATGTCACTTTTTCGCATGTTTTCTGTGCTTAAATAGTAAAGAGTGAGGGCTGTAAACCATGCATCAAATGCATGAAAACCTCGCCCTGAAAGTATGCTTAACGTTCTCCAGACAGCACCCTAATTTCCATGTCTGTCGCTATGCGGCGGAGCGCAACCGCAGTTCTGCAAAGACATCACAAAAATTAATTTTATAATGTTTTTTAATAGAAGGGCTGGTAAAAGAGCGCTAAGCCTAATTTTGCAATAAAACACAATAAAATACATTTTAATCCTATTAACTTAAAATCTTCAATTATTCATTCCAGGCATCACAATTCTCATTCTTGTTGTTGCCTTGAACATGATGTAACACCTGTTTGACTTAAAAACATTTACCTTTCGTTTCACGTGATTATCACGTATACGTTACAGCACATCATACACACAAGTAAATATGGTATTTACTTTAAAAGATAGCAAAATTACGAAACTTTTTTCTAATACTTCTTCTGATTGCAGACGGGCACAAGTAAATTAGGTTGATTTACTTTTCCAACTTGTATGATGCAGCCACTGCTAGCTGATTTGTTTGGTAATTTAAATATGCAGACTAAAGATCACAATATATACAAATGAAATATTTCCAAAGTTTCGTTTAATATTAAGGGAGCGCCTGTACCCAAATAACAGTCTTTAGCAAAAATGTTTGATTCCATTTTTTTTTCTTTTTTAAACACTTGGGTAAAGACGAAAAGATCAATTTAATTTTTGCTTAGTTCAACTAATATTATATAGTTACTTTACGTAAATTAGTTTCGTTTGTTAGTGTCCCCACGTGGTATACTCATAACACCTCTTATTTGCTTGCGTACTACCTTGTACCTCTTGGTACTAAATAAGCGAATACATAAAAATCTTAAGTTTGTAATGGGTAAAACACACCCATTACTAGTACTCACACTCATAGTAGTACACCCATTACTAGTACTCTCAAACTTTTTTTCAAATTTTAAATATGTTCTTATTTTTGTAAATACTCCATGTTAAATATATATGTATAAATTGCGATACATTCTTTTGAATTTTAAATCAGAATTTCATTCTTTCATACATTATAAAGAGAAATACCTAAACCGTAAGGTTTGATAAATTCTATTTACTTTTCCTACCTCCCTTCTATTTTTTTTTTAACTTTTACTTTCTCTTCTGGACCATTTCTTCGACCTCATGGAGCGTAAACAAAGTAAAACGAGCATCGAAAGATAAGAGAAATATGAAAGAAACCACCATGTTCCGCTTTATTACTGTTGAAACATTTCACATGTCAGTCGGGCTTCTTCCTCTATTTTTTATTATTATTATTTAATACGACGCAGTTTTCTTCAAAAATGGAATTCGTATTCGACGATCGCTTGCTTTTCTTTACTTTTTTGCCATGAAGTAAAATTTACATCAAACTTGGGTTAAAATTTGTGGATCTGATACAAATACAAATAATTTTAAATTGGTTACATATATCTCCAGAGATTGAGTTTTATCGTAACAATTTATCTGGTAAACATTGAGCATGAAAAGATATAGTCTAAAAATTCCTAACTTTTACAAAATCGCATAATATTTTTATCACGTTGGAGGTTTAAAACGCTGATTTTTTTTTATAAAAAATTCAACATGGATACACTAGAATGTTATAAACTCACTCCAAAAAATCAAGTTTCACTCCAAATTCCAGTTAGAAAAGAAGTAATTGTTGAATCTTCGTAGTTTTACTATTTTCTTTTACAGATAAATGTATAACTTGCTTAATTTTGACGAGCTTAATTAAAAGTTTATAAACTATTAAAATTGCAATAGCGGTAGAATTTTTAAAATCTTATTTATAATAATACTATTTTCATGTTTTTAAAAACCATATTTTCTCTTAATTATTGGTTAATCATTGCTATTATACACACTCACACACACACACACACACACATATATATATATATATATATATATATATATAAACATGTATATAAACATATATATATATACATATACACACACATATATATATACACATATACACACACACATATATATACACACACATATATATATATATATATATATATATATATATATATATACATATACATATATATATATATATATATATATATATATATATATATATATATATATATATATATATATATATATATATACATATACACACATATATATATACATATACACACACACACATATATATATATATACACACATACATACATATACACATAAACATTATATGTATATGTATATATGTACACACACAAAGCCGCAAGTTGCTTTCAAATAGAACTATGATTAATGCATACATTAATGGTTTTAATATTTGTTTCAAAAATATTATCATTTGTTATTAGCTTTGTTTTAATTTTTCTTTTGTGGTGTGGCAACTTTTGAAAAAATAATAATAAGTTTTTCTGATGAGATGGGAGTATTGTAAGATAACGGAAAGCATATATATGGAATTTTGGGGTACTTCTTGTCATGTTTCCATGAAATCGTCTATTTCAAGCAGTATTTAAATAAGAAAACAAAAGCACCTCTCGGTGAAATAAATTTGATTCTAGTTTAGTAGACCGGTTGTAAGAATGATCTCCCTTGATCTGTTTATCTCGTCAGAGTACACGCAATAGCTCATTTCTTATATTAATTAAAATTCCTAGAAATTTCTGAATAGCTGCAGGTAATGTTTCTGGAACTTTCCTGGATGGACACGTAGAAAGGAAATATGAGATAAGACACTAGCCGGAAAATCCATTACTTTAGTTTTAAGAAGCTCCGTGATACAATAGGATCCTAATAGAGTACAAGCACGAACAACAGCAGCTGAAATCTGCTTCCGAGCATTCTGCAAAGTAGAATATCTTATAATATGCTTCATTTCTGGTGAATATATTGAAAACAATCCAAATACTAAATTAATATAAATTCTATTCAATCTGTTAGAGAAAAAACGAAATTTTGTAACTGAAATTTATTTTGGATAGCAAATGGTTGAGTTTTAATTACTCTTTATCTAAAGTAAATATTAACCTAAAATATCTATCTAGTTATTATCTTAGTTTATAGCTTTAAAAACTACGTTTTATTATCCGAGGGCTAATCAGCCTTCTTACAGTCAATTCTCAACGGCTTCTAGCAACCAACCAAGCAGTGAGATTCGAAACCACGAACTCCTATACCAAAAAGCATCACCTTACCCATTCAGCCATCATTCGGCATGTCATTATTATTATTATTTAAATATTTTTATGCTTATAAATTAGCACACTATATAAAAGTTAATATCTGAATAATATAAAAATATATGAATAAATATTAATAATAAAAAGTGTTTGGCAATCAATGGTAAGTTCATAATTTTGGAGGTATTATATTATTTAACATTTAATTGATTTTTACGATTACGCACATAGCATTTCTAAACTTTCTCAACCCTCTAAAACCAGTTCAAGATTCAGGATCCTCTAAAACCAGGCCAAGATCTTACCGGTAAGTGATCTTGATAGCACCAACTATCAGGATCACTTACCGGTAGGATAATAGTTAAAAATAAATTGAAACTAACAACTGGAGATACTGCTAATGATAAAATATACTTATAGTAATTAAGATTAAACATGCACTTATCAAACGTGTTTTCCATGTATAAATTTTTCCCTTTAAAGTGCCTAATTTTTGTTTTATAGACGTGATATATCACAAGTGGGAAATATGCTCAATTCATAAAACCTAGCTCTTATATTTATCATATATTTAATTATAAAAATTACACTAATTCGAATTGTAGTAGTATATACTGCTGTTATGTTAAGGCCTTATCACACGTCAAACCTTACACGTTGAAATAGCAACGGATGCAGTTAACGGTCATTTTCCCCGATGAAGAATTAGTGGATTTCTCGTGTTATAACAACATTAAAAAATAACAGAGCCTTATTCAGAACCAAAATAAATCAATTGAAAATTTTTGCTATCACACGAGATCTTCACTGAAGAAAGGTTTCATAAACTGAATACATTACTGTCAACGAGTATAGGTTTAATTTGTAATGAGGATTTAAATTTTTTTAACTTAATAATATTCTTTTTCTATGGTATTTCTTTAAAATGTAATAAATTAATTTATCAATAACTCTACATTATTGTTTTATTAATAAACATCATTATCATTAATAAATAACTCTATTAATTGAAATATGCAGCTGTTTATTAAAAAATAATCAAAAATCAATGTTATTACATGGTAATACACGGTATTCTTACAGTAGTTAAAGATTGAATAGGAACTTTTCAAACTCGTTTTCCATGTAAAATTTTCCACATTTAGTGTTAATTCTTACTCTATAGACATGATGTATCACAAGTGGGAAATATGCGGCCTTCATAAAACCTACCTCTTATATTTATAATATATTTAATTAGAAAAATTACAAAAATTAGAAAAATAATAGAATTCTATTACTGCTATGTTAAGGCCTTATAACATGTCAAACCTTACACGTTGAAATAGCAACAGATACAGTTAACTGTCATTTTTCCCGATGAAGAATTAATGGATTTCTCGTTTTATAACATTAAAAACCTAAATCAACCAAAATAAATCAATTGAAAAGTTTTTGCTGTCACACAAGAAATCCGCTCAGTCTTCACCAGGGAAAGGATTCATAAACTGAATACATTGCTTTCAATGCGTACAGTTTGACTTGTGATGAGTATTTCAAGTTTTTTAACTTAATAATATTCTTTTTCTATTGTATTTCTTTAAAATGTAATAAACTAATTTATCAATAACTCTACATTATTGTTTTATTAATAAACATCATTATCATAAATAAATAACTCTATTAATTGAATTATGCAGTTGTTTATTAAGAAATAATCAAAAATCAATGTTATTACATGGTAATACATGGTATTCTTACAGTATTTAAAGATTAAATATGAACTTATCAAACTCGTTTTCCATGTAAAATTTTCCCCATTTAGTGTTTAATTTTTACTCTATAGACATGATGTATCACAAGTGGGAAATATGTGGCCTTCATAAAACCTACCTCTTATATTTATAATATATTTAATTATAAAAATAACAAAAATTAGAAAAATAATAGAATTCTATTACTGCTATGTTAAGGCCTTATAACATGTCAAACCTTACACGTTGAAATAGCAACGGATGCAGTTAACGGTCATTTTTCCCGATGAAGAATTAGTGGATTTCTCGTGTTATAGCATTAAAAAAACTAAATTAACCAAAATAAATCAATTGAAAAGTTTTTGCTGTCACATAAGAAATCCGCTCAGTCTTCACCAGGAAAAGGATTCATAAACTGAATACATTGCTTTCAATGCGTACAGTTTGACTTGTTATGAGTATTTCAATTTTTTTAACTTAATAATATTCTTTTTCTATTGTATTCATTTAAAATGTAATAAATTAATTTATCAATAACTCTACATTATTGTTTTATTAATAAACATCATTATCATTAATAAATAACTCTATTAATTGAATTATGCAGTTGTTTATTAAAAAATAATCAAAAATCAATGTTATTACATGGTAATACATGGTATTCTTACAGTAGTTAAAGATTGAATATGAACTTATCAAACTCGTTTTCCATGTAAAATTTTCCCCATTTAGTGTTTAATTTTTACTCTATAGACATGATGTATCACAAGTGGGAAATATGTGGCCTTCATAAAACCTACCTCTTATATGTATAATATATTTAATTATAAAAATTACAAAAATTAGAAAAATAATAGAATTCTATTACTGCTATGTTAAGGCCTTATAACATGTCAAACCTTACACGTTGAAATAGCAACAGATGCAGTTAACTGTCATTTTTCCCGATGAAGAATTAATGGATTTCTCGTTTTATAGCATTAAAAACCTAAATCAACCAAAATAAATCAATTGAAAAGTTTTTGCTGTCACACAAGAAATCCGCTCAGTCTTCACCAGGGAAAGGATTCATAAACTGAATACATTGCTTTCAATGCGTACAGTTTGACTTGTTATGAGTATTTCAATTTTTTTAACTTAATAATATTCTTTTTCAATTGTATTCATTTAAAATGTAATAAATTAATTTAACAATAACTCTACATTAATTTTTACTAACAAACGTCATTATCATTAATGAATAACTGAAATGAAATAAATAACTATTTTTTTAAATATTCAGTTATTTATTAAAAAATAATCAAAGATCAATATTATTACATAGTATTACGCTTATATTAATACAAAAATACTTTATGTTGCAAAATTTTATGTTATGTAAACGACTTAAAATTTCCATTTCGTACTAGGTCAATATAATGTATTAAATTCACAAAACTATACAAAAACTTTAATAATTTCACATTTATAGCTACATTTATGTTTAATTTAAATGTAGCCTCGAATAGTGAAAATGTTCCTCACCTCTGTAATATAACCATGTTCTAAAATATGAAAGTAAAACTTGACCCGTCACATGTGCTAACTTGCGAGAGTGGGCGTGGGTACTGAAAAGTTAAAATTTTTATTGAAAACACACTCATGTTTCATTGATGCTTTTAGCTATCAAATTTTTTAATGCAATTTCTGCGACCACCAAACTATTTTTATTAAACGATATTTTTCTTGGAATTCATCCAGAAGTTATTTAGTACTTTTTTTTTTACTTCTGCCATTGAAGGAGACTGTTGCAAACTGTTAGAATGTTTATGAACACCAAAATGTTGATGAGTAAAATTATTGTTGCTGTTTTCCCGTAACGGTTTCTGTTTTCCGTAGAACAACATTTAAATATTTATCTTAGTTACTTTTAAGACGGAAAACTATCCTGATAGTAAGAAAATAAAATATAGCTTCATGTATCTCGATATTTTGAAAATATATTGTTTTCAGTATCGTTCTATTACACATTTAAGGATGATCATTTCAATGAAGATAAATGTAAAATATAGTTAACTAAGAAATCAGTGTCTCTTCACATTGGAGTTTTTGACTTGATGTACTAAGTCTATACCAAGGCAAATCTATATATATAAAAATGAATTTGTGTGTGTCTGTCTGTCTGTCTGTCTGTCTGTACTCAATAGACTCAAAAACTATGCATCCAATCGCCGTGAAAATTTGGGAAATGTTTAGGTATATCCCTGGGAAGGTTTTTGTAAATTTTCAACGTTCGAAATTCATTCCTTCCCCCTTTTTCGAGCATTTCATGTCATTATTCCAAGCATTATTTTCCCCGGTTAAACGCAAACGATTAAGTTTTTAATTTATCGCATCATATCTAAGGGAAAGAAGCAATATTTCTAGCAATGTGACGTCATCCCAAGTAATTGTTTTAAACGCAGTTTTCCACGGTTAAAAGCAGGAGATTAAAATGTTCAATTCATCACATAATAAATAGGCGAAAATGATATTTTTCTATCATTATGACGTCATTCATTTAAATATTTCATTTATTCATTTCTCATTTTATATTATTTAAAATCGTCTGCTTAGTATCTATTCGATTTGAACTGAAATTTGAGATATAAAGTGATTCACTTTCATTTCTATGTGACGCAAATTATAGCATTTTTATATGAGAACTAATTTTAAATATAATTCTTGGTTCATTTTTATGTTACAATGAAATGCATATCAACAATATTCTAAGTACAAAAAGTACAAATTTCAGTGACTCTCATGGCCAAATAAAACCTTTCATTTTATATAGTTATCTTCATATTCATATGGTTGTCGATATGAATGTGTGTTTCTGTTTCATACAAAACCATGTGGTTTGTCATAAATTTCCTTAATTTTGGAAAACATTTATTACTACCAACAAAATTAGCACTGTTGTTGTCAAAACCTGTGCTTCCTATTCTATCACGTAATATGGCAAGATCTGTTAACTTTGCTAATCAACGTACAGTAGTAATACAGTAATGCAATTTAGGGTTAAGCTTATATTTTACAATAAAAAAAGTTTGAGCAAATTTAATATAAGACAAATTCGATTATAAAAACTGAATAATGTTATAATACACTTATGATAGAAATATATAAACATGCCAATGACTCGAACTGAACTGTGACGAATTTAGAGAGTTATTCACGAAAAATAAATCTTTGTTTAAAAGTAATATATTAAGTTCACCGTAGCGAAGCACGGGCAAACTTACTAGTATTCAATAAAAAATAGACTGAAATGCAATTCTTCTTGTTTTTATTTTTGAGAACACGATGGATGAGTATCTAACGTTTTATTATGGAAGATGGTGTAACTTAGAAATGATGGTGTAACTTAGATTCGCTATAATAAGAGAAAGCTTTCCACTATCCTATTTAAATTTATAAGAAATAATAACTAATTTCTCTAAGTAATATTTCACTTATTTTTCGATATTTCTTTATTATTATATAATATAATAATTGAGAAATAAAGATATAAGATAAAAAAATATATAAATATATTTATATAAATATAAAGATATCTATATATATAAACATAAAGATATATATATATATAAATATAAAGACATATAATATAAACATAAAGCTATATAAAGATATATTTATAACTATAAAGATATATATAAAGATATAAAGATCATATATATATATATAAAGATATAAAGAATAATATATATTTCTTTATTATTATATCTTCATTTATTATGTAATGCACAAACTGGTTTAGTGATCAGCTTGTTTATCCCTGGATTCGGAATCAGTTACTGGCAAGCACCTAATGCTATCTCCCTGTGCAGATAGAAGACATACAGGACAAAATTCCTCTTTCTTGGCAAGACGAAGAGTATTGCGAAACTTATAGAAAACCCCGACACTTGAATAGGATTAAATTTGTAGAGATGCTTCCTGCCTAAATTAAGCTTTACAAAAATATATGAAAAAAAGTGAACTAATTTAATTTTAAAATCTAATGAAATGGGATAAAAAATAATGCAGTTTTATTAAAATCTTCAATTTGTTGAAGAACTTCAATTTGTTAAACTCGTTAGGGCTGAAACTCAATAACAAGATACTTTTTCGGAGTATTATTAACGAAAATTTTTCAGTAAAACCTTTGTTTAGTTGAATGAGATATGTGCATTTAGAAAAATTTAGGACACGTATTTTTAAGCAGGTAAACATATTTTGAATCGATGATTAAAAATAAATCTATGTTCTCCTAATCCTGATTTTTTTACTGTTATATATTGACAGTCAATACCGGTTTTTAGATGGTTGTTTGGTTTAAATCACAAACCTTTTTTTTCATTTATTTTATACGTTGGTGAAAAAAGGAAACTTTAGTTTTAGCAGAAATTATAAGTACAGCTTTAGATAAATAATGAATTAAATTAAATAATTTCTAAATTAACAAGTTTTTAAATCTGTGTAACATTTACTTAAGTTATAATCCACATGTCAGAGACTAATTGGGTTTTCCTAAAATTAGCTTGAAAAAACTTCAAGTAGTTAGTTTTCTTTATTCCCTTTTTTCAGCCATTTATATTTAAAAATAGTCAAAGTGGCAGAGGTTTTTCTTTCTAAGATCAAACAGCTCTGCTAATTAGATTTCTTGATTAGGTAACACTTACTAAAGATTGCATCATGTATCAGTGATATATATAACTTTAATAATAATACTTATAATTTCAAACATGTGTCTCTTATTTATATAAGTGTTATAATCATTGAAAAGTCAGGAAAGTGAATTCTTGTTGATTTTTTAACTTTTAGAAAAATATTTTTTCTAATTTTTGCTTATTTTTGTGTTGCTTTATTAAAATAAGTGTTTGTTAAATCTCATACCGCATAACAATTATTTCTTTAACAATTTTTGAAAAAGTCTATATAAAGATCTTTAAATAATTCTTCTGTCCATGTGTTTGTAATAGAACTCCTCCTAAAGTATTAACAAAATATTTTGAGTTCATTCAAAATATATGATATAGAAAAAAAAATTATATATATTCTCACTATATTGGGTGGTAGGGGCGTAGGTCATTTTTTTGCTACAGGTGCTAAAAGAACTAGTTACGGCCCTGGAATAGGAATCAAGCATAAAACCCTGTGACTTGTCCTGCCACCACCAGTGGCTGTCAGTGGTAGCCACCAGTAATATCGTTTGGGAAATTGGAGAATTCAGGGTTCCCACCAGTGTTGCCAACCATACGATAATTATCGTATATGTACGATAACTTAGGACGCTGTACGATGAAAAATAATCTCAAAATTATGTGACATAATTCTGAAAAACTGTACGATAATTTCCGGATTTGTACGATAAAATAACATTAGACTACTGGAGAATTAAAAGAACGGGTAATTTAACTGTAACTCTATAAAGATCAATAAGAAAAAATAGAGAATGCCTAATTAATTTTTTATCACTTTTTCTCATCAAATAATTATTATTGTAGATTTTAAAGCAGCTTAAGGAGCATGTTTTGAGGTGCTTCTTCATTAAATAAAAGTAAATAATCCTGTAACAGAAGTTGAGAAAGGCCATCTGTACTGTGTAATAATAAAAAGGAAAGAGTCAATTATATAAAAAAAATGTATATTTGTGAAATTGAATATGACCTAGGTACTAAGGTTTGATATTTTTTGAAACGAATATAAAATAAAGAATTTTAAAAATTGTTATGTCCAGTGTTTATATCTATTAGTTATTTCAAATTATTTAAATCGGTCTAAAACATAAAATTGTTGAATGCAAAATTACTGAATATTCACAATTATACTGGAGATATTTCCTTAATGATTACATAATTATGGATAATTAGAAGTAATTTTGCATTTTACTTGTTCTATTGCAGTTTTAACTAAACTATGGTATTTTTAGTAATTAAACCAATTATTAAATAATAATCGGTTTTATTATTGAATATTTCATATTTAAAAAAATACAGTAAATAAGGAATTATAACATTATTAAAAAGTATATATATATATATATACATGTCTGGTATTTCATTTAAAGTAAAATACGGGATTATAGAAAAATATTTAATGAATCATATTAAAATATTTACATATTTTTTGCCCCCCCCCCCAAAAAAAAAAAAGTGGGGGGAGAGAAATGTATAACAAGAAAAATATATCGTACAAGCGCCATCTATTAACACTATTTTTAACTATTACAAAAATGTACGATAATTTATAAGCCAGTGCCATAATTTTAGGACCTAGAATTCATAATTTTGCCTGTGAAGGTTGGCAACACTGGTTCCCACGGTCCTTAAAAGTCCTTAAGAACTCCTTAATTTTAGCTTTCCTTTTTAAGGGCCCTTAAAACTACTTAATTTTTGTCAAGGGTCCTTAAAAACTCCTTAATTTTTAAATTAGAATGCAATCAATTTCTCCATTGACGCTATCGGCTTTCTTCACTTCCTATCAGTTTTAGACGTATTATCCTAACTTTCTAGTTTTGTAAGGCTGGACTGATTTTGATGAAGTTTTGTGCATGTAATTAAGTTGATTCGAGAATAGTTTAGATTCACAATTTGATCCGATAGCAAAAGTTTTATTTTTATTAAAAATCTAGAATTGCGCTGTTATTGAGATTATTACACTGCCGCTTGAAACGTTTTGTTAGGATTACTTGGACTTAACCAGCGGTTAAGTATTGGTCTGTTAATTATATCCAATTTTCGACACTTTAAGATTGTAAACGGTTTCAAATGTACTAGTCATCATTTGTAATTATATTTTCTTTATTTAGTTACTGTGTGTGTATTTTAAGTTTTGTATATTTTTTATTTTAAAACTTTATGCAAATTTACACGTGTATGTGGTCAGCCCAGTTGTATTTAAACAATTGTAGTTTTCTGTGTGCTGACTCTGACGGTTGTTCTTTTGATTCCCTGTGTGGGTTTCACGATAGTCTTATTTTTATTGCTCGTGGAGCAATGTATAATGTTATTAATTTTTGATTCATTTAAATAAACGGCATGTTTTTTTAATGGTTTCACTCTTCACTCACCATACTTGCCACTCTGCATTAAATGTCGTATGAGACTGACACTTTTCACTGCAAAGGTATCTATAGCGCAGTGATCAGCGCAACGGGGTTCAGTACCAGAAGTTCCAGGATCTAATCCCCGTACAGGCTATATAGGAATTATAATTTATTCTAATTACGTTTGTGATAACTGTACGCGTGGTGACATCAAGAATTTTTAAAATAATTTTTCCCCCATAACGGCCCAATTTCTTATTTATTTAAAAACATTTTACAATTTTGGGATTTACAGTGTAAAACAGGACAACGTCAGTCGGTCGTCTAGTAGAAATATAATATATTAATACTTAAGTTTTCGAAAAAAAATTCCTTCTAGAGAACTAGACGTATAATAAATTAATATACAAGTAACACTTTAAGAATCAACAAAATATTTGAGTTCATTCTGAATATGTATGATATAAAAATCATGTTATATATTTTCTCACTATATTTGGTGGTAGGGACTCAGACCAGTTTCTTTCCACGGGCACTGAAGGGTCTAGATACGGCCCTGTTGCTAGCCGATGCTTGAATCAATAGGCGGTGATTTTTGATACTAGAGTTGAATCCTCTGTTAGCGTGGAAGTTAGTAACAGTTCAGAATCGATTTTAGGCAGTAGGTTTGCATTTAATTATCTTTTGATCTGCAACAAATTGACCATAGCACTCGAAACCTTTATCACCATACTTTTAAAGATGCATCATGATGTACCCTAGACAGACGCAGTGAAGTAATCTATTATTTGTGAGATTTGCTATAATAAGAGAAAGCTTTCCACTATCCTATTTAAAATTATATGAAATAACAACTAAATTACTCTCTATGTAATGTTTCACTTATTTTTCGATATTTCTTTATTATTATATAATATAATAATAGAGAAATAAAGATATAAGTTAAAAAATATATATAAAGATATATATATATATATATATATATATATATCTTTATATTATCTTTATATATATATATATCTTTATATATATATATATATATATATATATATATATATATATATATATATATATATATATATATAAAGATATATATATGTGTGTGTAATGAGACGGACTTCTCGATGGGGGGTTGCAGTCATGACCATAAAAATGATACCGTTTCAGGCTAAAGACCTTTATTAAGACAACGTTGAAGGACGGGTTCCCACTTCATCATAGGGACAGAACAAACTGAAGGGTCAGCTAGCATGAAGTTCTATGTACAAGACACGTAACACCTGGGTCAACATCTGTGGGAAAATATCTCTAGAAAAAATCTGTCTCCGGCAGCGTGTATCTCCTTTTTATTTGGAAATTTCCTAAATTGTCCGCTAGGGCCATGTAGGTTTATAATTGGCCAGGCCCCTTCTCTGAAGGCGTAACCTGTAGCCTTAGCGGTCAATTTAGGTTAGGGGTTAAAAAGGGGAATGCAAAATGACGTGGGAATTTTTAGCTCTTGATTTCAGTTTTGAAAACCCCTGAGAATTTTCCTTACATATATATAAACATAAAGATATATATATATATATATATATATATATATATATATATTATATAAAGAATAATATATATTTCTTTATTATTATATCTTCATTTAGTATATATGCACAAACAGGGTTAGTGATCAGCTTGTTTATCCCTGGATTCGGAATCAGTTACTGGCAAGCACCTAATGCTCTCTCCCTGTGCAGATAGAAGACATACAGGACAAAATTCCTCTTACTTGGCAAGACAAAGAAGTCAATGAACTTTCAAGATTTTTATTTATTTATTTATTTATTTAATTATCACGAAGTTGATTATTAAAGAATTTTTAATGTTCATTCACATTTAATTACATGAAAGATTCCTTTTTTTCCAAAAACGTCAAGAACTTTTTTCAGAAATAAAGTTGAATCCCAGTTTAAATTAAAAAAAAATATTTAAATGACAAACACAACGGGGTTTTTAAATTTGAAATGGTTAGTGACTTACAAAAATGCCAACTGTACATTTTTCAACTCCAAAATCAAAATTTTGCTCATATTCTAGCTTTATTCCTTTTATTCCATAGGACTTTTAAAGAATATAAGAAGCAAGATCCAAATATTTTCTCGATTCCCATTCTAAGTAAGTAAATAAAAACTTTGTAAATATACACATGCACAGTTAGTGTAAGAGAATATTTAATACCTTAAAACACTGCCCTAATCGCATGTAGTGTTAATTTAAGCAGTTTTGCATTGCCATACCGTGCATATGAAACTTCACAATAAACTTCACACGCAGTTTCACCTTAACAAAGGAATTATTAAAAGAGCATATTCTAGAAATATTCTCCGCTTAAGATGATTAATTGTGGGAAAAACGTGAATAAAAATTAAACGACATGCACTTTTTGCTTAGAATCGTGTTTTGCAGTGATTAAACTGTTTACGTGTCCGCCTCGTAAAAACTAGCATGCAAACTAACTTAAAAGAAAAGTTACGCTAGCATAAATAAACCGCTTTATTTTTAAACTTATTCGTACCGCTCTAGATCGTTTGCGTAACATTTCATGATTCAAAAAATTTTAAATATATTTTCTTATTTTTTTTTTCAAACAAAAGTTTTTATCCGTTGAATTGAAAGCTTTTTTGTATTATCAAAATGTAAAGAAAAAAATCTTAAATAAATTAACAGATGAAATTTATTGCATTGAATAAAAATATAATTTTTAAACTGTAAACTTGCTTTAGGATTTGCTCGCAAAACGTACTAAATATGTCATATATTCTTACGATTCAAAATTTTGTTTAAACACAAATAGAAAAGAAAATGCATTTGCTTAATAGCATTGCTGTGGCATGTCTTTTTTGTGAATACATGGTACTTTGTTATTTAAATACAGCAGTGTGCAATACCACAAATACAGTCAGTCAAAACAAAACTCTTACACCATGATTTTTTTGTTCAATGAGAATTTTAAAGATAAATAAACAAGAACAAAATATTAGGCACATAAGATACCAAATGGAGTACTAAACTGAGACTATCCTGTTTAAAATTATCTAGTTTTGCTAATTTTATGTAGAACTAGTCTGATCCTGTTTTCCCATATCAATACAAATAATTTCTACAAATAATGTTTAAATATTGTGTGAAGTTAAAGAACTTCACACGATTTTTATGAAAAGAATATCCCTTATCATGGCAATCTGCATTTTATATAACGGAATATTTCAATATTACGTATATTAACGCTGACAGTTATAACTGGAAAATAATTAACTTTATAAAGTGAAGTTTTGTGTTTAGGGCTCTTATAACATCTATCTCTAATGCTTCTAAAAATATCTATAGCAGGGGTAGGCAACGCGGCGCAAGCGGGCGCCATGGCACCCCCGATCGATTTTTAATGCGCCCTCGCTGGACTAATGTAAATGTATGATAGCCAGAGCGATTTACTTACTCTTGTCAAACGGCGATATACAGCAAGTACTCAGTTGAGTTTAGGACATTAAAATGCAAGTTAGTGTTATTGAAATCCAATCTATTGAAAAAATCATTATCACATATCCCAAATATAAAATATACTGTTGAGAGTTTAAATTTGAATAACGAAAGTTTTACTGCTACATCATATTTAGAAATTATAGATAAGCTAATAGAAGAGTTTTCTTCTAGATTTGACGGTTTTGTAGCATTAGAACCCGTTCTAATATTTTTCATAAAACCATTCAATGTTACTGAAAATGATGTCCTTGAATTAGTTTCAGTGTATTTCGAGCTTCATAATATCGAAGACCTAGAATTAGAAATAATAAACTTACAAAGGGATATTATTTTAAAAGCTCATAGTAATGATAAAATGTTTCGGAATTTAGTCGGTGAAAATAAAAATCCTAATTTAGGAAATGTGTGCTATAAATTTATTCATATTGTGTAACATACAATTGCGAGTCTTTGTTCTCAAATATGAAAAATTTGAAATCCAAATAGCGAACAAAGCTTAATGACTCACATTTAGATAATTGTTTAAGGACCGGGAACTCTAAATGTATCCCCAATTATAAGAAATTAGCTGAAAATAGGGACACCCAAGTTTCACACTGAACTGTATGTATCATCATGTATGCCACCAACAAAATAAAGTTATAAAAAATCTGTTTTTATAATGCCTATTTATACCTATTGATTATCTGCAAAATATGCGCCCTCGGTGATTTTCAAATTTAGTATTGCGCCCTTAAGAACAAACAGGTTGCCGACCCCTGATCTATAGCTTACTTAAAACCAACATACTTCAACAAAACAAAGATATCAAAGGTATCGACGTATAAAGAGCTATCAATACTTTTCAATGTTTTGAAACAATGCTCTTAAAATCTAATTTTAAAAAAAATATCCTTTGCAGAGGAAAGCTTTGAGTTTTCATTGCTTTATATTTCTTGGTATGTAGTAAAGGAGTGTATTAAAAGCAAAAAATTGGCTTGGAACATCAATACAACAAATATTAACTCTGCTAGTCACTATCAGATGGTAGTACGGTTAATAGTAATATCTATCCAAGCCTAACCATTACTTTGAGAAACGAATTTAACTTTGAACCTTGATAAAAATAGGCGAATGGTAGTTTTGATGACGCATCATAGAAAATGTTTTTTAAAAATGTGTTTGATTTAATAGACATACAAGTCATGAGGAGGTCACATCAGATAATTTTCGAAAATTTTATTTTTATTTACTAAAGAATGGAAACCCGAATGCAAACCAGTTTGAAGAATAAAAAGTTCCTATTAATTCATTTTCCAGTCTTCTAGCTTGTTTATTCGAAATACCTTCGTATAGAGCTGTATGTCTTTCTGAAGTTATAAGAAAATGTTTCGTAAATTATGTGTTAAGAATGGTTTAAAAGAATCAGATAACAATAATAGATAATGTTTGTGTTTTTAATTTTTTCCATTTTTTATGTTTAATTTTTCTAAAAAAAGTTTTTGCTTTTGTGAGACAGATAATTTTATGCTTCCATTGCAAATTTAATAGACATATAAGGAAGTCATGTAAAGTCCTCATCAGATAATTTTCGAAAAAAAAATTTTTTTTATTTAAGAATGGAAACCTGAAAGCAAACCAGTTTGGACAATAAAAAGTTCCTATTAATTGCTTTTCCAGGGTTGTAGCTTATGGTTTTTGAAATTCCTTCTTATATAGCTATATGTCGTTCCGAAGTTATAAGAATATGTTTCATAAATTATGTGTTACGAATGGTTTAAAAGAATCAGATAACAATAATAGATAATGTTTGTGTTTTTAATTTTTTCCATTTTTTATACTTAATTTTTCTAAAAAAATTTTGCTTTTGGGATACAGATAATTTTATGCTTCTACTGCATATTTCTTACTTTAAATAAGGGGCATGCGTAACATGTTTTATTCGATAATACATTAGTTACCTTCTTCTACACATTACCTTACTGTGGCTAATTCACTATAATTTTTTTAAACTTTTGCTAATTTTATACCGTGTTCTAACCACCAGTCTTACCAACTACATAGGGTGCTTAGTAATCTTTTTGAACGGTGTTTATCTCCTCAATCATGATTTGTATGCTTAAATATTTAAAAATATTTTAAAATGCCATAAAATGAATGCGTATCTTATTTAAAACATATTTTATACGTCTGCGACCATCTACAATAAAATGAATATTCATCTTTGAAACATTTCTGTAATTATGAGTATGTGTGTACGACCTACGACAAAACGAATTTCTTATAATTATATGTCTACGAACAACCCTAAAATGAATCTTTATCTTATTTCAAACATTTTTGTAATTATTAGTATATGTCTACGATCTACGATAAAATGAATATTTCACGTGTTTGAAACAATTTTGTAATTAGCCGTTTATGTCGACGACCGAACATAATATGTATGTTTACCTTATTTGAAATATTTTTATAATTAACAGTATATGTATACGACCGACGGTTGTAGTGAAAAAGACTGATCAAACACTTAACTATACATCCCTTACTTCAGACAAATATTTGTAATCAAATATTCTTATGTGCTAGTAAGATCTAATCCAATCTTGAAAATTTTTAAAGAGTTTAAGATGCCTGAATAGATTCTTAAATACTTATGTATATTAAGTTTCATTAAGATATCAGACTTTTAACAGTGAGCTTCATCGCACTGATATAAACGTCTATAAATAAAATATTTGCGTATATTTTTAACGGTTGCGAAAAAAAGATTAATCTGGTAGAATCTTTCTGCATTCATACATTTGTAATACTTAAAAACAAATACATTTAAAATAAATCAAATTATAAAATAAAATTGGATTTTAGCCTGAAAAGAATATATATTTATTAAAGCTAATTTCTGAAATCTATAACTTTTATACTTTAAAGGTGCATTTTAAATGTGCATAAAAACTTCACAGAATTAAGTAAGGCAAAGTTGGATTAATTTTGTTTCATTAATTATGGTATATTACCAAATTTTACAATACATCTTTTTTTTTATTAAATATTAAAAACGTATAACTTGCTAAGAATCCAAGACTATTAAAATTTTTAATTTGCTATTTCAATCCCAGCCTCTGGACTAAAATTGTGAAACTCCGTATGTCACACTTTTAAGTGACATCAGGTTTTTATCATACACTATTTTAATTTCAGTTAAACTATAACGCAGTTCACTATTTTAATTTCAATGCTGTATTGGGCAATATTTTACAACTAGCATAAAGCCCGCCATATGACGGGATCAGTAAAATTTTAAATTTTCCAGAATTGTAAAGTACCCTATGAGGTAAAAAAAATGGTTTGTTTTTTGGCTGAGAATTATCTTGCAGCAAAAAATAATCGATGATTAAATTATAAATTACCACATACGTACATAATCTATTATTTAAGTCAAATATAAAAGAAAATTAATTACGTAATATCTAAGTTCAGTGATAAAAAGTATGAAAATAATGCAAACGATATTTAAATAATTTAAAATAAGAAATGATTCAATGAGAGGGTTAAAGGAATGACGTCATAATGATAGAAAAAATGTTATTTTCATTTATTTATTATGTAATAAATTGATAAATTTAATCGCCTGCTCTTAACCGGAGGAAAATAGGGTTTGAAATAATCGCATTAAACTCTCGAAAAGGGGGGAAAGGAGTGGATTTCGAACGTTTTAAATACAACAGTATCTTTCGCTGTGATATGAAGCATACTTACACCAATTTATTTTAGAATCAGATCGATAGTTACGGAGAAGCTAAACTTTACTCTCTTTAAATGTTGCTAACCCTAACTCATTAAGAATCTAATATGGAAGTCTATTTCCATTCCAGGGCCAACCACTTCAAAAATTCGTGGACAGACGGACAGATAACTTAGGCTATTATTATATAGGGGATTTATCCTTGCACTTCTTTAACAGAATATAACATACGTTTTCTGCGAGATTATTTTAAGATAACAAAGATACGTGTAAAAATAGAAATGATAAGCACGAGACATAAACCGTTACATACTTTTTAATTTTCAAATGATAAAGCAGTAACTCCAGAAATGATACATATTAGCCTGATAAAAGGTCAGAAATTTAGCGAAAATAAAATATATAAAATTAAATAACTATAGTAAATTTTGACCCAGGATCAATTTGATTAGGTTAAAACAATCATGGAATGAACTTTCATTACCGTGCAAAGTTTCATTAAGATTAATACAGCTATTTTGTAATGCAGAAAGAAAATATATGCAGGCATATGAAGGAATTTTTATATAAAGAGATAATTTTTTTCTTGGAGTAACTTCCAACTTTTCAGCCTTATCCAGATCTTTTTTGTATCTAGATGAATTTTACACTTCCTTTTCCTTTTTACCCGAGAAGCTTTCGGTCGTCAGTATGAGATCTCCTAAAGAAAAGATGTCTCACATATTCCCAGAATGCAAA
Organism: Pardosa pseudoannulata; assembly: GCA_032207245.1. NCBI lineage: Eukaryota > Metazoa > Arthropoda > Arachnida > Araneae > Lycosidae > Pardosa > Pardosa pseudoannulata. The sequence continues at coordinate 100,682,716 of CM063504.1, forward strand.
AATATTCCTCGGGAAAGAAATCAAAATAAAAGTTGCATTACTTATCACCTTATTCATCATAACTTCCTTTAGCGCAATCCCATTGTTGATCCTATTCGGCGGAGTTGTGTATCTGAAACCATGGGGGGGGGGGACGAAAAGAAAAGTCAGACCAGATCTTTAGCCTGTCCTCTTTTTAAAGGTGAAAAAGTGCTGTGTGGTAGACCACCTCTCCTTTTCAGAATCGGCAGCCTAATCCTGTCTCTGTCTTTCTCTTAAAGCCTTTGTATGAATTATTCATGTTGAGAATATCGAGGATTCAAATCCTTTCTCGGTTCTGTTCCCAAGGATTCGATTTTTCTGCCTTTGGGGATTTCAAACTTTGTGGGCAGTAAGAACATAAAAAAAAGTATAATGTGTCCTTCACTTTGTTTTAATGTTACTTTATAAATGATTTCCTTTATATTTCTGGGATGCACATACGATTTATAAGTAATCTTACAATGTTGTTCTCCCTCCAATATCTCTATTGAGTCTTTTTGAAGAAAAATTTCAAATCTTAAATAATGCCCAATAGATCCTCATGTTTATTTTATGTTATTTTATAGCAGATTATTCCGTTCTTCCATATCCTTACTCATTAATCTTTTCTACTTTTGTTCTCTCTTCATAAGTAATGGATTTTTACTTCCTTGTACGAACTAAATATCTATAGCAAAGAAAGTATTGTAATCGGAAAAAATTTCGGTGTTCAAATAGCGGAGATATCCATTTTGATCATGACGCATTAAATTTTGACTAGTTTAGACTTTACATCTGTATATATGAACAATCAAACTTGTACGTATATACAGGCATAACGCTGAAATTTTGAAAGAGCAGGTACACATTACGACCTAGACTTGAACTGGTTTTGAGTTAATGTTTGTACGTTCGAATCTATCTAGCACAACTCAAAAGAAAGTCAAAATTTTGTATTAAGGACTGTTACAATACCTAGTTATACAACTTCTCTTTTGATTACAACCTTCCTGGTATTTAATGAAAGATTAGAATGTAAGGTATATTAACTATATTGAGAATTACTCAAAAACGATTAGCCGTAGAGTGTTGAAATTTTGAAATCAGGACTATTGGGACGTCTACTTGGGTATCCCACGTTTTGTTTATAATATGCACTCTGTATAAAGAAATATTTCAATATAACACGTATTAATAATATTGAGCATTACTTAAAAACAATTAGCCGTAGAGTGTTGAAATTTTGAATTCAGGTCTGTTGAAACGTCTAGATGGGGCATTTCACCTTTAGATTATAACCTACACTCTGTATAATGAAATATTTCAATGTATCATGTATTAACAATATTGAGCATTACTCAAAAATGATTAGCCATAGAGTATTGAAATTTTGAATTTAGGACTTTTGGGAAGTCTAGATGGGGCATTTCACCTTTAGATTATAATCTGCTCTCTGTATAGCGAAATATTTCAATATAACATGTATTGCAATATTGAGCATTACTCAAAAATGATTAGCCGTAGATTGTTGAAATTTTGAATTCAGGAATGTTGGGACGTCTAGTTGGGCATCCAACCTTTAGATTATAATCTAGACTCTGTATACGAAATATATCAGTATAACGTACATTAACGTTGTGAACATAAGTTAAAAAAAAATTAGCTGTAAAATGTTGAAAATTTTTACTTAAGACTATTATAACATGTAATTATGCATTTCTATTTTTTATTGCAATCCGCACTCTATATGACATAAAATCTTAATATGAAGGTCATTAATGCATTTGGCCTGCATCAGTGGGACTCATATATATCGACGTATTCGTGTGCAGTTATAACAATGTGTACAAGTAAACTTTAAAGCTTTAACCCTTTGACAGTTTCATTTTTTTCCAGAATTCGGTCAAAAAAATGTCACATTTTTTATTGCATTTTTTTGTTCATTTTACATTTTTAAGTAAAGATGTGTTATTAAAATTAACATTTCTAATATTTAAAGCATTTATTAGAACTTTTTTTCTTTCTATGAAAGCATCATAGAATTGAAGTTTACCTTTAGTCTCGTCGATATTCAAGTTAATTTTTGGAATTACAGTGAAAGCAAATCTAGGAGGCGGATCCGAAGGATTATCACAATTAATTTAAAAAAATTGTCTTGCTTTACTGATTCCTTCTGTACCTCAGATTCCTCAGAGTCACTACTGTCCAGGTCATCTAGTAAACTTTCGCTACTATCATTTACAGATAATTCAGTTTCTGATTCAGTTTCTGATTCGAGTCACAGTTCGAATCACGAGAAATTAGCTCCATACGCTCTGAATTATCCATTATTTAAAAGTAAAAATATATTATTCAACTCTTACATCAATAAAATTATCAGGCGGTTAATAAAATATATCCAGAAAACTATACACTGAAAGATAACAATTCGTCTTCTGATACAAAACATGCGAAAAAACCCGCGCTTTTGAACCAATCAGAGTAGAAAATACAATAAACTGCAAACTATCAATTGCTGGACGTCTATACGAATAATTTGTTACTAAAATTGGAAAAAATACGGCCGAAACAGTGCAAGCGAAATAGAAATCAGATTGCCCGTACGCCTTACGGGCAAACCAGTAAAGACCCGAAAGCTGTGCCCGTACGGCGTACGGGCAAAACAAGGAAGGGGTTAAATATCTATTTTAACTATCTCAGCAAGCATTTTGACTAGTTTCACTCTGCGGTCTATGCGTATATACGTATTTCCATAACTCGACAAATAGCCAGGGAATATTTGAATTCTAGATTTAGAACTCTATTAACAAATAGTTATGCCCGTCTACTTTTTATTGCATTCTGCACTTTATATAACGAAAAATATCAAAATAACAAATACTAAAATGTTACCATTCTCCACCAGATGTCAGTGCTTGATCTCTACCCATTATTGAATTAATATCTACTCATGATTCAATTAATATTGCATAATAGTTTGTTGTCAAAAATTATTATTTTTGAAATAGTGGAACTGTCCACTTTAATAAAAATTTGGAAGACCAGAATATAGTATTGTTATTGATTTTGAATATATAATTGCAGAACTAGAAATGGTCTTAAGTGAAGTACAGGAAAAATGCGTGTAATTTTAAAGGCATAGAAGGAAATTATACTGTGTCCTAGGGAAAAGAGTCATATGATTTGCTTTAAATTTTCTAACTCTCCAGTAATGTAGTTGGATTAACTCCAAGCAGCATGTACGTCTAATCCATCTCCAACCCAGAAATGAGATTTAAAAATTAAAAAGTGCTCTTCTTCATAAAAAAGAGAATTATCTCAATGCTCCATGTTAACAAAAAAGCTTTTAAAATAGTCTTTATATTTCCCATTATATTCTTTAAAAGTCGCAGTAACAGAGTCTGATAAATGGAAGCTCTTTTATATATCATCAGAATGAGTTTCTGTTGTCTTAAAAAGTGATAATGGTATGTACGATTTGTGTTCGTTTTTGCTGAGCATGTGCTATAATATTTAAAATTATACTATATACCTCTTTATTTCTATCCACATTAAGTAAATAATATTATTTCTGAAAGCATAATTATACAGGATACATAGTTAATTTACCGTTATTCATCGCAAATGTTATTCATAGACACATACTTCCTAATAAAAGTATTTTAAAATATAAAAATTCAATTTTTTGAAAATTGCAAAGTCAAAATTTTTGTACCTTCTCCCGTCCATAATATAATTACTATAAAAGGAATGCTTATCTTATTCGAAACATTTTATTAGAAGTGTATGTCTACGACTAACGTTATATTTAGTTCAAATTAAAACTCGTTCGAAGGACAGTAACATCAAAATTTATACTTCTCTGTGATAAAAATCGACCGAGAAATTTAAATTCAAAATTTTAAGAATTTGTTTTCTTCCTTCAGGGAGCCGAATGGGTAAAGGGCTACTCTTCGGTACCTCGAATTTAACCCTCCGAGTGGAACACACCGAGGAAAAAAAGTCTCCAAAAAATACATTTAAGTTCTATTGTGTCAGTGACCAAAGTGATTTTTTACTTCACCCTTTGTCGACTAGATTGGAATACGGGAAACCCACCCTCGTTATTGTCCCTTTACTTCCGGTTATAAATAGATATATAAATAAACATTATAGATTGTTATTTTTAATACACATAAAGCTCGTCAAGTCTGAAAGATCATTCCATAAGAAATAATGGATTCTAAAATTACGAATAAAAATATTTTTAAGAGAATTATTTATATTTTTTTACGAAAGTCATCCAAGATATTTAAGTGGGGCAATTAGAGATACATGTGTTACCGCAAACGAAATACTTCGAAATAGAGATTGACAAAGCCATGAGAAGCTATCAGCGTCTTTGTGCCTCAGGAAGGAGGGGTGCATCCCTCAATAAATGTCAGTCAAAGAGGGGTGCAGTTTGTAAACAATCAACCTGACCCTCCTACCTCTAAACTCCATGGGGGAAAGCACTGGCAGAAATGTACAATATATCCATTTTCGGAACTGTTTTGGAGGTCGAAAATTGTACGTGACAGTCGGGGGAATTGTACGTGCGAACCGCTTAGAGGGTTAAGAATTAGGTCCAGGTCTCAATATGAAAAAAGTAGAGTGTAGTGCTCCAAAACAACTAACCTTCATTCAGGGATTGGTTAATAGATCAATTACTGTAATTCGAAATTGAAATGATTTACGATTTTTAAGACATGATTGGAGTATTTATTATAAAAAGATACCAAATGGATTATACTTTTTTTCGAGTAATATTTTTTTTTATATTATGGAAGAGACGTTAAGAAAGATTTAAAAAATTATTAACTAATGCCCCCCAAAAAGGAATAAATCTTTAAATTTTTGCAAATTTTTTATTTAAATATCTCGGTTAATTTTTGCCACATAGAAATTTTGTTAAAGTTCTTAGAACAAATTTCAATTTTAAATTAAAATAAGGATAAACAACAGAAAAACGTATAAAAATTTAGAACTTGTAATTTTTCCAAAATAGAATTTTGATATTTAAAAATACCATAAAAAGAATGATTACCTTATTCGAAACGTTTTATTGGAAGTGTATGTCTACGACGAACGTTAACGGAGATATAAGCCGGTCCAAGGCTTTACTATGCACCCTGTATAGTTGGTAAGATTGTTTGAGACGTCACTGAACAATATCCTAAAAAGTAAAAATAAATAAAATGAGTTTGTCATCAGTAAAAGGATAATATACTGACGAATGTAACAATATATTTCGTTGCTTATGCCCCGTACTAATGTAATAAAATGACTGGACGAGTACTTTATTATGAACCCTGTATATTTACTTCTATGTTCTATTGTTGCTAAATTACAGGAAAATTAGATTTATAATGCTTCAAATCAAACCAATATTAAGTTTAGCATTTAGTTAACTAATAATAGCAAACACGAAATAACTCTCTGAAATACCTCACTCAGTTACAACATCAGGACTAATTAGACTGGCCTACTTAAATAATGTTATGAATATCTACGTACGCCAATGCCAACAGTGGGATTAGATGAAAACAGTTTTGTGCATCGTTAGCTCTCTTTATATGTTAGATATGTTACGCAATTGTCTAAAACACAGGTATACTATGAAGATTATTTTACTTTAAAACCAGTGGCGTGAGGTAGGTGTTCATGCAGGGTGTGCAGAGAGCAACAACAACGATAATAATAAAACCCTAAAAATGTACATTAAACATTTCTTTACCGTTTATTATTCATTTGTACACAAAATCCATACGTCTATCTGTACAACTAATAAAATAACGAAAAGCTTATATTTCCACGAAAAACATTTTTTTCAGCGAACGTAGCACCACACGGCGCCTGCCTCATCAGGATGCTCATTGGTGTCGACAAACCGAAAGTCTAGTCCACGTGCAGAGGATTTCACAGCATGCTGGCGCAATAGAACGAACTGTTTCTCGTTCGGTCAGTGGATTAAATTATATTTATTAATTGTTTTTAACATTTGGAAATCATATATTCTGCGCAAAACATCTTGACAATTTTTAAAAACAAAACCAGGGATATAGTGTTACAGATATAACTTATGTACTGTCTTACAGACAGTACATAAGTTATATCCGTAACACTATATTACAATGAATGGTAAAATATGGACTGTTCTGTTAGAATTCGTTTCTTTTTTGTGTAACAAAACAAAATTGTTTTTCAGCGAATTATTTCTATAAATATAATACATCACCGAAATAACTTTACCACACTAAAACATTTCCCTTTATATTGATGAAATACTTCTTTTATATTTCCATGAAAGCAAAATCTTACAGTCTATAAATTTAAACATTAACCGTCTGCAAAATCGTATGCCCAGTTAATCAGTTAAAAAACCAAAAGCGCTTCAGCACGTAAGTCCCCGCTCTAATACAGCGCTTAATAAACCGTACTTTCGGATGATTCTGAGTGCCAAGAGCAGGAAAAATAGCTGCACTTGCCTCAGTGCTATTGTATGCTGTGCTTCTCCAGTCGCCCATACATATAAAGCGTGATTTTCAATTTAGTGCGTAGTGCGTACACATAAAAATTTCTTATGTTTGTTTACTTTTAAACGCGCTACGTGGTGCAAGCACCTAGTACCGCACGCACTGCGAGAATACAATCAAGCAAATCAACATAATATTTGAATATATTATAAATAATATATATTATATACCACATAAAGATAGGTAGACATAGGTGCAGAAAATTATTGTCTCTCATAATTTTGATAGGGTCTGCAGTGCACACCCTGCACATATGGACCGCACGCCACTTTTTAAAACCATTATATATTCAAAAGTACTACACCTAAATGACCATGTAAAATTTCATAGAGATTGCTAATGCAATTTCGGAGTGCATAGGAAATGATACTCATACGACCTTAAAGGTGCTCATTAAAAAAGGCTCTCCTCTCTGCTTTAATACGAGTAGCGTACGGCGCAATCGTGCTTGGTTGAGATCAAGTGGCATCAGAAGCAACAACATACTCATACATATGCTGCATACCAACATACACACCCAGATACAAAGAATCTCCTATATAATGATAGCCTAAGTTGTCCCCGAATTTATGAAGCGGTTGTACCTGGAAAAGAAGGATAGAGGCAGCCATATTGGATTCTTGATGAGTTAGGGTTAGCAACGTTCGAAATCCACCCTTCCCCCCTTTTCTAGCATTTAATGTCATTATTTCAGGCACTATTTTCCCCAGTTAAGAGCAGGCGATTAAATTTATCAATTTATCACATAATAAATAGGTAAAAATAACATTTTTATTAGTATTATGACGTCATTCCTTTAATCATCTCATTTAATAATTTCTATTTTTAATTACTTAAATATCTTCTGCATTATTTTCATGCTTTTTATCACTGAATTTCGATATTCCGTAAATAATTTGCTTTTATATTTGGCTTAAATAATATATTAGGTACATATGTGATGGTTTTAAATTTAATCATCGATCACTTTTTGTTGCATTGAAAATTTTATCACCGGTATTAACAAATTCTATCTACCTCTAGGGTATAGTGGAAATGATAGTTTCATTCTTTAAGTTCTATTAATTACTGTGGCAATAAAAGATGGGAAGAACTTAACGATAATTTTGACGTAGCTAAGAAAACTTTGAACTACCTTTCTAAATGCATCCAACGGGATTCTAAACTACATTCACAATATCGTGAGACTTTAGAGGAGTATGAAGATAAACAAATTATTGAGAGTGTACCAGATAATTCTCAATTAAAAAACAAACCATTTTTACCAGCTTCATAGAGTATTTTACAATTCTGGAAAATTAAAAAGTTTACTGATCCCGTCATATGTCGGGCTATATTCTAGTCAGAAAAATAATTTTTGAAAGTTGTGAATTGAAGTCTATTTTTTATTTCAAATAGAAGCTAATCATTTTTATTGTTCTGTGAATTTTATTAATACGAAAAATATATTTCATTTAAAGCATTACGGATTTTTTTTTTCAATTTTTACTTTCGTAAGAATTTTTAATATTTGTTATTTTGAAACTTTTAGAGTTAAACCTGTAAGTATTTTTGAAGTGTTAGGTTCACAAAATAAAACAGATATTTTACTTCAAATCGATATAAAAATATTTTAATATAAATGTTTTAAGAATTATTTTGTGGTAAGCAAATTTCCTTTCATCATTTGGTGTATATTTTTATGATATTTTAAAAGATATTCTACTTAAAAAAACACAAATGAATTTTTTTCAAACTTAAAGCATTAATAAAAATTGTAGAATATTCTTTCTAAACGGAACATAAATTTTTGTTTTGGGATAAATCAAAAAAATGTAATTCTCTGAAAATACTTTGTCTCTTTAAATAAATATATATAACCGAATCAAGTAATCAAGGTAAAAATAAAAAATACTTTAAAATAGGTATAAAACTTCCATAATTATGTGAACTAAATAGTTTGAATACTGTTACATTATATTTCTCTTCTATTATTGATCGAGTTTAATGTATTTTAACCCTCTGACTGCTCAATTTGTAAACCCAGAACTCTTTAAAAATTGCGTGTTTTTTTGTTGCATAGTTTAAGTATATATTATATATATATATATATATATATAATATATATATATATATATATATATACATATATATATATATACACATTTATATACACACATATATATATACACATATATATACACACACACATATATATATACACATATATACACACACATATATATATATATATATATATATATATATATATATAGACATATATATATATACATTTTTTTTTCTAAAAAATATTTTTTATATTGACTTTTATCATGAGAAACTAAGCTTTCAGAAAAAGTAAATTCAAGTGTTATCACATAAAAAAATTATTTTTTTTTATAAATTTCAGTTGAAATACAGTTAATTTCTTTTTATAACA
>CM063504.1:100699188-100701555 GCA_032207245.1 Pardosa pseudoannulata
CCAATGGAAAATAATTTTTATTCTACAATATTCTTTAATGGCAAGCTAAAATATTTTTAGATCAGTTTTATTTCAGTAATTAGTAAAAGTCTTTAGTTTCATTACTGTATACCAATATAATTAACTTCGTACATGTATGTATGTATATAATTATTTATATATATACATACATATATATTGTAACATTATTTTTTTAAACATTGAATGACTAAAAATAATTGCCTTAATATTTCAGTTGTTTATCATGTATGTGTAGTAACATATTCAAGTATAAGTTGTGAAACTTTAAAAAAGTTTGGTGTAATTAAATTCTTTTCTTGTACAATGCAATATCAACAAAAATCTCATTATAATACCTAGGTGTCAAAAGAATAGATTCGAAGTGAAATTGGAAGCTGTAGATACTAAATGCTGGAAAGAGTACATACTTAGGCAGCTAAGGCCTGCAAAGGGCTGTTGTGATCATAAAGAACAATGAAATGGAAAATCATGAAGGTAAATATAAATGTATTTCTGCTTTATAACTTAGTAAATATTTTTTATTCAAGATCAGTAGTTAATTAAGTTTTTATGATTAATAGTATGTAATAACTGAATTAAAGTATTGTATTAATTAAATCATTTTATTTGTGGGAATATAATTTAATGGAATAACAAATACAAGGAAAGAAAATTTATGAAACCAATTATTCAGCAGGACAACAATCATCTATAATTTCAAACTGAATTTGTAGTCATACTTGAATGAAATTTCTTAAACTTGAATGGGAATTAATGAAGTGTATAAGTATATGTTTTAATACATAACTTGATATGTTGTATATTTCTAGATTAATTAGCAATATAAAGAGAAAAATCTGTGGACTTTTCTTTCTCAATGTACTTTTAATTTTTCAAGTTATTAATGAAATTAGTTTAAATTTGGCTTGTATGTTGAGGAGCATAAATTAAATATACTTCAATATTTACGAGGCAAATTTAAACAAATTCAATATTAAAAACTTACAGCATAATTTAAAAGATATTTTTCAAGTAAAATGAAATTATATACAGCATTACTGATCTTTTTTATAGTATATTTATGTATGCAAGCAAACCTGTGAATGTAAGATGTATATATGTATGTATTTTGTATGTGTGTATGTAATGAAATCACTTTTTTTTATGAAATTGATTGTTCACTGTACTTTAGATTAAGACTTTTGAACCCTCCATGCAAATAAATTCTGGCTCTATCACTGGTATCAGTAAAATAAGAAACCATTTTAAAGAATTTATTTGTCAGCTAAGAATAGCCTACCTCAGTTTTACTCTAGTTCATGGATGTGCTTTAGACTTTTAAACTAATTAGCATTTAAAGTTCCTTTTACTCTATGATTTAATAGAAGCATTGAGGATTAATGATTCATTTATCAAGGAGTCATTAATCCTCTTATGTCTATTGAAAAACTAGATAGCAATTATATTTATACATGTAATAAAAACTCTGTTAGTAATATTTCATCTCTAAAAAAATTATTAAACTTGAATTTATATGCATAAAAAGGGGGTAAATAATAAAGCATAAAGTTTTTGTGCAATTTATCTAATCCAGAATTGGAGATGAAATAATTTTAATGAAATTTTTGTGTTAATACTGCAATTTTATATTTATTAAAATTTATATCTGTATTTTCTTTGTTTTAGATTCAGTAGAAAGAATGAAGAGAACTTATGAAATTTTGTGGATATAATAATCAATTTTGTACTTTTTTAAATATTATTATTATTATTGCAATAAAAAAATGTATTCAATTTTTGTTTTCTTAATAAAAAAAGAACACCATTTTTTATTTGAATTTTTATATTATCTGATAGCAAATAAAAATAGCAAAATAATGCCATATAGTTATTTTGATGTAAAAGCAGTAAGCTTTTAAACAATACACAGAATATTCTCAGAAATATTTCAATTTATAGAAAAGTGCAATGTTTAAAGATCAATTAAAAGGGTAAATTTCATAATTGATATTCAATCTCTGTACAAATAGTGTCAATATTAGATAAACATAATTAATCAAAGAAATTAGAATACTAAAGAATACACATTTGTGAATTAATTATAAACTGATAAATTTGTATTAAATATATTCTATATAAGCTATCTATATAAAGTATATTAGAGATTTAACACAGAGCTACATAAAAGTATTCTAGAAAAGCAATTATGATTGGTTTTGTTTTTGATAGCTTAATTTATAAAATAAAAAAAAGGTATAAAAGCACCCCCACGCCAAAATTTTTTTTCAAATAATTAAGAAAAAGTCGCCAAAAGAGCGATAAACATAATTATCAGGTAACCATGCTTTAGTTCCGATGGTCTGACAC
>CM063504.1:100701655-100704155 GCA_032207245.1 Pardosa pseudoannulata
TCATTTGTACACAAAATCCATACGTCTATCTGTACAACTAATAAAATAACGAAAAGCTTATATTTCCACGAAAAACATTTTTTTCAGCGAACGTAGTACCACACGGCGCCTGCCTCATCAGGATGCTCATTGGTGTCGACAAACCGAAAGTCTAGTCCACGTGAAGAGGATTTCACTGCACGCTGGAGCAATAGAATGGACTGTTTCTCGTTCGGTCAGTGGATTAAATTATATTTATTAATTGTTTTTAACATTTGGAAATCATATATTCTGCGCAAAACATCTTGACAATTTTTAAAAACAAAACCAGGGATATAGTGTTACAGATATAACTTATGTACTGTCTTACAGTACATAAGTTATATCTGTAACACTATATTACAATGAATGGTAAAATATGGACTGTTCTGTTAGAATTCGTTTCTTTTTTGTCTAACAAAACAAAATTGTTTTTCAGCGAATTATTTCTATAAATATAATACATCACCGAAATTACTTTACCACACTAAAACATTTCCCTTTATATTGATGAAATACTTCTTTTATATTTCCATGAAAACAAAATCTTACAATATATAAATTTAAACATTAACCGTCTGCAAAATCGTATGGCCAGTTAATCAGTTAAAAAACCAAAAGCGCTTCAGCACGTAAGTCCCCGCTCTAATACAGCGCTTAATAAACCGTACTTTCGGATGATTCTGAGTGCCAAGAGCAGGAAAAATAGCTGCACTTGCCTCAGTGCTATTGTATGCTGTGCTTCTCCAGTCGCCCATACATATAAAGCGTGATTTTCAATTTAGTGCGTAGTGCGTACACATAAAAATTTCTTATGTTTGTTTACTTTTAAACGCGCTACGTGGTGCAAGCACCTAGTACCGCACGCACTGCGAGAATACAATCAAGCAAATCAACATAATATTTGAATATATTATAAATAATATATATTATATACCACATAAAGATAGGTAGACATAGGTGCAGAAAATTATTGCCTCATAATTTTGATAGGGTCTGCAGTGCACACCCTGCACATATGGACCGCACGCCACTGTTTAAAACCATTATATATTCAAAAGTACTACACCTAAATGACCATGTAAAATTTCATAGAGATTGCTAATGCAATTTCGGAGTGCATAGGAAATGATACTCATACGACCTTAAAGGTGCTCATTAAAAAAGGCTCTCCTCTCTGCTTTAATACGAGTAGCGTACGGCGCAATCGTGCTTGGTTGAGATCAAGTGGCATCAGAAGCAACAACATACTCATACATATGCTGCATACCAACATACACACCCAGATACAAAGAATCTCCTATATAATGATAGCCTAAGTTGTCCCCGAATTTATGAAGTGGTTGTACCTGGAAAAGAAGGATAGAGGCAGCCATATTGGATTCTTGATGAGTTAGGGTTAGCAACGTTCGAAATCCACCCTTCCCCCCTTTTCTAGCATTTAATGTCATTATTTCAGGCACTATTTTCCCCAGTTAAGAGCAGGCGATTAAATTTATCAATTTATCACATAATAAATAGGTAAAAATAACATTTTTATTAGTATTATGACGTCATTCCTTTAATCATCTCATTTAATAATTTCTATTTTTAATTACTTAAATATCTTCTGCATTATTTTCGTGCTTTTTATCACTGAATTTCGATATTACGTAAATAATTTGCTTTTATATTTGGCTTAAATAATATATTAGGTACATATGTGATGGTTTTAAATTTAATCATCGATCACTTTTTGTTGCATTGAAAATTTTATCACCGGTATTAACAAATTCTATCGACCTCTAGGGTGTAGTGGAAATGATAGTTTCATTCTTTAAGTTCTATTAATTACTGTGGCAAAAAAAGGTGGGAAGAACTTAACGATAATTTTGACGTAGCTAAGAAAACTTTGAACTATCTTTCTAAATGCATCCAACGGGATTCTAAACTGCATTCACAATATCGTGAGATTTTAGAGGAGTATGAAGATAAACAAATTATTGAGCGTGTACCAGATAATTCTCAATTAAAAAACAAACCATTTTTACCAGCTTCATAGAGTATTTTACAATTTTGGAAAAATTACTGATCCCGTCATATGTCGGGCTATATTCTAGTCAGAAAAATAATTTTTGAAAGTTGTGAATTGAAGTCTATTTTTTATTTCAAATAGAAGCTAATCATTTTTATTGTTCTGTGAATTTTATTAATACGAAAAATATATTTCATTTAAAGCATTACGGATTTTTTTTTCAATTTTTACTTTCGTAAGATTTTTAATATTTGTTATTTTGAAACTTTTAGAGTTAAACCTGTAAGTATTTTTTGAAGTGTTAGGTTCACAAAATAAAACAGATATTTTACTTCAAATCGATATAAAAATATTTTAATATAAATGTTTTTAAGAATTATTTTGTGGTAAGCAAATTTCCTTTCATCATTTGTGTATATATTTATGATATTTTAAAAGATATTCTACTTAAAAAAACACAAATGAATT
>CM063504.1:100714155-100736273 GCA_032207245.1 Pardosa pseudoannulata
AATTATGGAGACATCTTTAGAATGATACTGTATGAACATTGGAACTTAACTCATTGTATATGTGTGGCAAATGGTTTACAATATGAGAAATCACTTTTGTATCAAATTTTAGAAGCTCGTTATTCAACAGAAATATTTTATCACCATTTTTTCTTCTAAAATATAGATCGTTTCTTATACGAATAAACACGGTATTTTAGCATGCGCATTGTTGATATGGGCAATACGATATTACTTCCTCTTTAACAAAACTTGAACTATAAGAATGAACTTATTTTAGTCAATCAATATAACATTCTGTACCAAAAAATTTTAACTTCAATCTACAAATCACCACTACTCATTCTTTTGTTCAGCTTTAGAGAAATTGAAAGTAGCGACGCGAAGTTTGAGAAATTTTCATTGAGGGAATTACCTCTAGTATATATGTAAACTTGTTTGGCGGGTGAATAGGTTTTCCACAGTTATTTTTCCCATAACTTACGTAGGGAAAACAACTTTGAAGTACCAATTTTATAGAAAGATGGCTATTTTTTTTTTTTTTGGCAATTCGTATTTCTTGACGCATGAGAGAGTTTGCTTGCCAAATATTTTTTCATATAATATGAATTGTTTACATGTACTTCATTCGCGAAAATGGAAATACGATAAAGCACTGAAAACAAATTAGGAGACATAGATGATACCCAGTAAAGGGTAAAAAGGAAAATATGTTTTTAAGTTTTCTAAAATTATGTAGCTTATGAGTTTTACTTTGACCATATTTTTTCCTTACCCATTTAAATAAGAGTTCCTTTGTATAATTATAATGTAAAGTTTATGTAAAAATATTAATTAGCTTCCGGTGACGCGTAGCCACTCCAAGACTCCTTGGTCGAGCGACGTGCGGAGGTGACATGTAACTGTAACTGTACCGGTACAACACTTACCGGCGCGAGATATGAACAGCGGTGCATCAGTCTCTCACCTTGCTAATGTCCTGCTAGCTGCTGTACTTTTTCCCTCGTGGAAATATTTGAATGAGGTCGAAATAAATGTTAAGTTTTGGTTAACGGCTCAATCTCTTTCCTTTTGTTCAACGTTCATTTGCGATACGAGTTGAAATGCAGCTTTGGATCCGCTCGTATCTGCAAGCTCTATTACTTATTTAACCCATTGTTGTTGTTGTAGTTTCCCATGTCACTTGGACAAACCAAGCACGATTGAGCCTGAATGCTCTCGTATTAAGGCCTAGGGGTGTTTCGTTTTATTGAGCCCCATTAAGGTGAAAGAACGACTTCGATCAAATAGAACCTCATAATTTTGAAGCAGGGACCAAGCAGAAGCCCCCTAGACTTGGCCTGCCTCCCCCAGAGGTATTCATTGAAAACTTGGAGGACATTGTGACCACGAACATATTTTACGTGCCCCAGTCACCTTTAGCGAACACGGCGGATCTTAGGCCGGCTCGGGTTCCGAATCCGCAACCTCTAAGTTACGAGATCGTTGCCCGCTGACTAGGCTAACGTGGCTCTATTTAACCATTATTGACTACCATCCCTTTTTGGGGCAGCTAAAATATTAGTTTGTAGATTTTTTATATTTTCTCGAAACAAGCTTCCTTTTTCAGAGTAGGTAGATGGCAATCCTATAAACACTACCAAAATTTCGACTGTCTTCTATTATTTATTATTTTGTCATTTGGATCGACATTTTGTGAGTTTTTCTGTCTCTCAGAAAAATTTACTTTTTCGGCAAGAAAATGGACTAAAATCATGACGAATAGCGTTATGTATTATATAGCTTCCTTTCAAAGCGATTAATTAATTATTATACCAAATAAAATACTTATTACACAGTTGTTATATTTAATTGACTTCTTGTGAAATTTAAGAAGACAGCTGATCACTAACGAGACAAGCTGTACTTTCCAAAGTTGTTCACAAATTTCATATTCATTTTAGGCCGGTTAGTGTATAATAACTTGTATATTTGCCAAAAATGACTCGGACATTAATGGATTAAGTGAAAAATCCATCAAACTTTTTCCTTTTAAAATCTCAAATTGTACAGGAAAAGCTTACATTGTGAGGTTTTGTTTGACCGACTGTATTGACGCAAAGAATAATGTAGCAAAAATTGTCATGGTTATGTGGACAAACGCTCTCCAAAGACGATGCGTTATCCAAGGATTTTTCTTCCTTACCTAAATATAAATGCAAATATATTTCTCCTTGTTAAAATATAATAAGATATTCTATGAACAGAGAATTTTGAAAGTATTAGAAATAACCCAGTCCTTAACACTGATAACAAATGAAGATCTTAAAACTATGAAAAAAATGAATCAATAGTAAAAATTTTTTATCAGTTTTTTTCCTGTTCTAAGTTTATTTAAAAGTATCGAAAAAACATCTTCGGTACTCATTTAATGGAGTTTTGGAAGACTTCAAACCTTTATCCCTAGTTAAGGACCTGATAAGCATGCCATATTCACTAGAACATTTCGTACAAATGTATTAACTAGTAATACAAATGATTCCATAAAATAAAGAATCCCAACATAAATGACTAATATTTCAAACAGGTACTTTTTCGTATGAAAGTCAGTGAATATTCAGTAGCGATTAGATTTTTTTAAACAAATTTTAAACAGATCCTCTTCGAAAGTGATCGAATAGTATTTGCTATAATAGTTCTACCTCAAAACAAATAAAGGATTAAACTCATTTTTTTTACTAATTTCAATAAACAATTAGATGAATGAAAACATAAAATATATTTTTTTATTATTGGACCAAATAAAGAAGTTTAAAATGTTTCAGAGTTTACATATTTATTACAAACTCCAGGTTTAACCACGTCTATCCCCCAATATATACCCAATTCGAAATTTTCAAGTCTTAAAATATCCACCAAGTATTACTCAGTTACATAAATGAAACTATAAAATCAATTTTTATAATTGGTCAAAGTGAAGAATTTTAAAGTAATTCTTGTCTAACCCCAAATGTTAAAAAAAAATTTAGATCCCAAGTTATTCATCAAGTAGCTAATCAATCGTATAAATAAAAACACAAAATCAATTTTTGTTATTGGACCAAAGGGATAAATTTTAAAATATTTATTCCATTTTCCGATTCATTACAAACTCCAGATTTAACGTGTCTATCTCCAATATTTATCAAGTCGACATTCCCAAGCTTCAAATTATTTATCAAGAAATTAATCATATAGTTTAAAACATAAAATCAACTTTTATTGTTGGACAAAATGTAGAAGTTTAAAATATTTCAAACGTTTACTGATCAATTACCAATTCCAATTTTAATGTCGTGTAATCCCCCAATATTAACAAATTTCGAAAGCTTCGTGGTCTAAATTATTCACCAAGCAATTCAAAAATCATATTAACGAAAAGATAATACCAGTTTTTAATATTGGATTTAATATTGGGTTAATACATTTTAGAGGGTGGGATCAACCAGAATTTTACCAAATCAGAGATGTCGGCTTTTATACCGGGTGATCAAAAAGTCTTATAAACTATAAAAATTCATAATAACCGGAAAAATAACGAAAATAAAAAACGGTTTGCATAGTTAGTACCGCTAAGGCATGGGATTTTTTTTTTAAACAGTAACTCAAAAACAGCCGACAGATGTCGCTGGTACGAGAGACTTCAGTGGAAATATGCAAATGAGACTGTTATAAGAACTTGCTCGACTGTAAATACACAACCAGTTCACCACTGTAAATCATACATGCGAACAAGGATGCTGAGTGCAAAGGATAAAGCTTTGTTGACGAAGTTGTTTTACGTCAACCAGGAATCAGCGACTGCTGCTTTGCGTAAGTTCCGTATAATGTAAGGCCCAGAAGAATGACAGGAGTGGAAAAAGGCCTTTAACAGTGACAGGTCTCATAAAGTTTATTCAGCGGTTTGAGAAAACTGGAACGTTGGAGAATCCTGTAAGAACTGAACAACCATATTTAAATGAGGCACGTTCGCTTTTTTTGTTGCAGCCAAAATGGAAGCATTAGCGTCCGAATCAGCAGCAGGAACGAGCAGTGCTCTTGACGCTGCCAGACAGTTAAACCAAACCATCCTCGGTACTCAATATTTTTCATGGAATCCTTGATCTGCATCCATACAGACTGCAATCGTGCCATCAACTTTTACCAGCGGATCCCGTACAGAGGCAAGCATTTTGCGAGGTGGGCTTACTCCAAAATCACACAGAATTCCACCTGGGTCATACACATACTGTTGTAATAAACGATTTGGAAGCATTCTGTTTGTTATTTGTGTTTCTTTTCTTTGACTTTTGTACATCAGCGCCCTCTATCGACTCTTTGTGAGTTATTTATTTGCTGTTTTAAAAAATTCCCATGTCCTAGTGATACTAACCCCGCAAACAGCTTTTTAATTTGGTTATTTTTAAGTTATTATGAATTTTTAAAGTTTATATGGATTTTTTGATCACCCGGTATTAGTGATTAAGCAATAGCTTATCACTAAATTGCTTATTACATTTAACAAGATCGTAAGAACTACAATTTTACACCACGCAATGGCATAACAGGTTTCATTTTAAGCAAAAGATTATTCAATTATTTAGCTTGACTTTTTAACGCGATTTCAGCCCCATAGTCGTATTATCAGACAAATGTATTCAAGCATGTCACTAACCTAAAATTTTATGGAGTTTTTGTAAATTACGAAATCTTTTCCAAAGTCACGCAAACTAAACACAGAGAGAAAATAAAAATTTCGGTTAAAGTTTACTCTCAGAAAATGAGCATTCTTTGGTAAATCTATTTGCGTTACGCTTTTTTTACACTAAATTTTGTTTGGATTTCTCAAAGGAATAGCCATAAATGTGTGTGTATTTGGAAAAGAACTATCTTGAAGATAGTGTGCATTTATTGAAAAGTATCTAGCATTAGCGTTTACGATTATGACTATTGATTCTTTCTTTATGCAAATCGTAACCATTATTCTTCACGGCTATGTCTTTATGTAACTAAGTAAATCCAGAATAGAATTTATTTTATGATACTTTGGAGTACAACTTTAAAATGAAGGTTTTTTGCAATGAAAATTTTTTATGAATATGGAGAAGATTATTTTGATGAATACAAAACTCCTTTGAATTGTTTGATATAAGTGCATTACAATTTTGCATTATTTTTTAATTGATGGTCTGTCGTTTTGTTTAAAAATGAAATAATTGTTAATTTAATAACAGCTGAGCAAATGAATGACAGTTGTGAATACTTTATAAATTCAAGTGCTAGTATCCCCTATATAATAATAGCCTAAGTTATCTGTCCGCAAATTTATGAAGCGGTTGGACCTGGAATGGATACAGGCATCCATTTAAAGCGAATAAAGTTTATCTTCTAAACTATCGATCCGATTCTAAAATAGTATAAATATGCTACATATCACAGCAAAAAATACTGTCGTCTTTAATACGTTCTAAATCCACCCCTTCGCCTTTTTTCGAGAGTTTAATGCCGTTATTTCAAGCCCTATTTTCCCCAGTTAAGAGCAGGCGATTAAATTTAACCATTTATCAGTTAATAAATAGGAAAAATAACAATTTTTTCTAGCATTGTGACGTCATTCCTTTAACCATCTCATTTAATCATTTCATATTTTAAACTATTTAAATATCGTCTACACTATTATAATATCTTTTACCACTGAACTTAGATATTACGTAAATGATTTTTTTTTATATTTGGCTTAAATAATAGATTAGATACATATGTGATAATTTTAAATTCAATCATCGATTATTTTTTGTTGCAATGAAAATTTTATCATCGGTATTAACAATAAATTATTTTCATATAAGTCTAGGAGTCTATTTCACAGACTACTAAATATCTAACTTTTAATTTATATATATTTGAAAATTAAGAAGTTGGTACGTTTGTGTGTTTGTTTGTTATGCATAACCACACGGTTTGACTTAATGAATTCAATGTGATTCTAAATTGAATTACAGGATCAGGAGACTCTAGAGGAGTAGGAAGATAAATAAATTATTGAGAGTGAACCAGATAATTCTCAGCCAAAAAACAAACCATTTTTTACCTGCCTGATTGGGTATTTAACAGTTCTGGAATATTAAAAATTTTACTAAGCCCGTCATATGATGGGCTATATGCTAGTATATGGATAAAAGACAATGAGAATTGAGACAATAAGCAATCTGTTATGAATTTCTTACATAAATACTAAATCTCTTTTTTTCAGTTCTAGCCTAATATCAGTTGCCAATCAAAATGTTTTAAATTCCTGTACCATTTTCAAGAAGGATTTTCTTTGTCTTTGTTAATAAATAGGATCTCTATATACAAGAAACTGTGTGCATGTGTATATATCTATATATTTGTTCTTTACACTAATCCATACGGTTTTGATTTAACTTTGATACCACTAGCAGGTTTCTGTAAGTATTAAAACCTCTTTCGTACTCTGTATAATGTAAAATACGAAACGCATCCAGAAAGTAAGTTTCCCAATGTTTTCCCCTTTAAAATAAACGTAATTAGCAGTGTTAATTGCTCCTGCGTAACAGATCTATGACGTATTAATCCTATGCCAGCTGGAAAAGTCTCGATTCGTGCCAGTAGTGAGGTAGCAGTGTCCCGAAATGGAAACTCTAATTCCTTCTCCCGCAGCCTGCAAGGTTCGGTCGGTGATCTTGAATGCAGAAAGCATTGAGCTCATTCAAATTCATCGTCAACTCTGTCAGGTCTGTGATCCGAAACTGACACCAGAACAAAAAATTCAACGCTTAAGAGCAGCACTGACATTTCTGCAACGGTATCACGATGACGGCGATGAGTTCCTCGACAGGATCGTCACGGGCAATCAGACTTGGATTTCTCACTTTACCCTGGAAACCAAGCAGCAGTCAATGCATTGTCATCATAGTGGATCTTCGGTCAGGACCAAATTCAAATAGACGTTGTCGGTTCGGAAAGGAATGTGCACGGTATTCTGGGAAAGGAAGGCTAGTTCCATTCACAGGCAACAGAGTTCTACGACAGAGGTATACAAAAGTTGAAAACATAATAAGACAAATGTCTCAGTTCTAGTGGTGACTATGTCGAAAATAGCTGAAACATTGCTTTACTTGTTGCCAATAAATATATCCGTGAAAGTGTGAGTTCTTTTTTCTTTTAAATAGAGAAACTTATTTTCTGGATGCATCTCGTATCAATATAACGAATATTATTTAGCCAATCTTAAGCAAATAACACTACTTGAATTCTTAAAAACATCTGCATATCTCTAATATCGATAACTGTAAATTTTAATGTGTTATATATTTACTGGAAGCACATATAAAGACCTTTAACAAAATAATATCTAGTTCATTTAAATTAAGCAAATAATTTAAAAGTCATAAATATTTGAAGAATTTTTCAATCATGTGTCGATTGGATTCATCTTCTGCAATCGCGAAGTAGTTCAAAAATTATTAATTTTGAAATCCTTACACAAAATTATTTTATTGACTGAATCTACAGTTATTCAACATTTTTGCATCTATCTACAATACTTTTATTCCAAATTCTACATCTTTCTCATTTTTTTATATTTTTGATTTCTCGAGAAACTGATTTTAATTTCAAGAAAATTCAGCAAGTGAATAAAAAATATTGAACTTCAGAAAATATTCCCATGAACTCGTCTACGTAAAGATCTTATTTATTTTCTCTTTAATGTCTATAATTTTATATTTTTACTGAAATATTTTATTCTCTGTTACATTTGTTTCATTTTTCTCTCTCTCTGTCTTTTTAATGAACGTTTTCTGCCTTAGATTGTTTTTCTCTTAAAATATCGAATTTTTAATATACTTTTCAAAATTTCCGTATTTTAACTTTTATATAATTTTATTTCGTAATTATTTTCTAAATATTTTATGTATTTTTAACATGTAACATTTAGGAAATAATTACGGAATAAAATTATATAGAAGTTTTTAATCTGTTTTCACATAATATTTCAGTTCTCCATTTTTATGTTTTATCGTCTGCACTTAATTTTTATTTCTTTTATTCCATTCATATTCTTTTTAATAACCTTCATTTCAAAGACTCAATTTTATTTTGTTTATGACGTCAGAATTCTCTATTGTCAGCCTCTATGCAATATCTCAACTGCTCGAAAGAAGCTGGGAATGTCAGGCCGAGAAAGATATTCAAGGATTTGAAACATTCTGAGGAAATACATTTAGCACAAACTCATTTTTTTAGGATAGCAATTTAGGAGTAATTAATTAAAATAACTCCAAATATTTTACTGTAATTTTTTTTTCTGCTCAAACTATTCATACGAAATAAAGGAGTTACCTGCCATTAAATCACAATTTATTTCAGAACGGTCAACAAGAATCTGGGAACTTTCCTGTTATTTTTTAAAAGGAATTTATACTTTGTTATTACCATATACTTCAAAAATTTTATTTGTGCTCACATTTCACCTACCAATCAAGACAGTAAGCTATAAAAATGATTAAAGTATAATTATTTGTGACATAATTATGGAATGACTTATTGTCATGGAATAAAAATTGATTGAAGAGTAAAAAATAAAAAATTTAAATGTTAAGAATGATGTAGGATGATTGTGTGTGTGCGTACAAGTCGATGCAGATTACAACAATAGAATTATACAAAATAAGTGTACTGATGTACTTTCCCACGATGATCAGCACGTGCATGCACAGCTGTGGAAGAAATTTCCAAGAAGAATTTAATTGCAGCTGTTGACTTCGAGTTTTAGTGGGAACCCTTGCGGAGGAGTTATAGATCACGGAATGGCACAAGCGTAACGGTCAAGCCCATCCAAAAATGTAACCAGGAATTATGGGGCAGGGGCTAAAAGAAGAATGTCAGCTTTCGCAAAAGGAGTTATTTTAATGAGCCCACCTGCACTCCCGTAGGGGGTGCAGATGTGGGAGAATTTCACAAACAAGCGATTGGGAGAGATAAAAAGGGGCGTTAATACCGAGGTGATGAATTATAAAAGAGAGTGAAGAAACAGGAGTCGAAGTTGGGATTCAAGAGTTGCTGGACATCGAAATCCCGTGCCCGCACTGGCTTCCTGTACGCCCGAACGCTCCTACCGACATATAACAAGATGACTGTCCAACCTGCTCTCCTGTAATTACTGGAGGTAAACTTAATAATTATTCATAATAATTACCTTAGATCTCAGAATCTTTTGATTAAGGAATAACGTATACAAACAAAAAGAAAATTTAATGAATTGTGGTATAATGATAAACGTCGAGTAATGAATGATATATATGTTAATCCAGAAATAATGTCTGTAAATAATGTACATAATAAATGTTTTAGTCCAAATATAAGGTATTATATTTTTACTGTGTTTCCCCTTTGTAAACGAACACTGGCGTTAGTGTTGTAAGTACTTACAACAATAAGCTATTTGTTTTTATTAATAATGTAAATTAGTTCCGTTTTACAACAGCTTAAGCACAGTAATAAAATTTTCCTTCAACAAGCTAATTCCATCATCGAAGTTTTGAAAAGTACACAGTGTATAACATTAAAATTTAAAAATAATATTTCTACTAACTAAAACGAAAAGCTAATTACTAAGACGATTGCAATTTATTTTATTTTATAATTGACATATAACTCTATTGTAACAGATGATCTTGGGACTGCAACGTCTAATCATTCAATATTTTTAAAATATTAGAGAAACTACAAGCTTTTGTTGTAATATTTGCCTTTCATCAAATGTGAAATTAACTGATTTATTACCTAAAGCTAAGATATCGAATAGTCACTTAAAACTAAATACGCCATGGTCGGATTTAAGCAGTAGGTCTCGATCTAATTAATTGATGTGCTGCAAAAAGTTAACCTTTAAATAACTAAATCAAGTATGATGGTAAGATGGAAGATGTCTCAACTAGTTTTTTTTTTTTCGAAACTGATAATTGTCTTTTACTGTATAATCAAGCAAAAACTGTCCTTATAAAATGTAATAATTAACTTCACTTTATGGAAATCCTTAAAATTTTTGTTAGCTTCTTTTGGATGGTTGAATGGGAGTACTACGGTTTTTCTGCTTTGGTACATGAAGACTACTGCTTAAAACCTATTCAGAACGTCTACGAATATCCACGACAGCAAAGGGATTCGATTCCAAGAACTCTGGTACCAAAGAGCAGCGCTTTACATCTTCAGCCATCAGTTGGCTCATGGCAATCACATTTCATGCAGTTATATAGCTGGTATATTTAATAACCGCCGTTTAATAATAAGCAATTTATTAAGAAAATAAAATTACTTTACTTTAGAGTAAGTACATAAAGCAAATAAATAATGTATATAATAGAGTATCTTTATAAAGTAGACAGTTCTCTGAAATATTTGCTTTAAACATACTTCTAGATTTTCTTTCGTTTTAAAACTCATAAAAAGTTATCCTCTCGTGTATATACTGGTAATGTGTCAAATAAATCCATATACAATGTCTTCCGTTTATCCCCTGCAGAGAAAGATCATCTATTATATTTATTTTTATATGGCTTCGGAAAAAAAGAAGGGAAAAAAGACGTGTGTTATCTAGGGAAAAAGTTTGTTATCTATTAATACGTGACTTATATCAAAGAATTAAATAAAATATTAGGAGAGCATAATGCAGCAGATTTTGATGCCTAACTATTTTCTTTGTACAGAGAAAAAAGTTAAAGCATTCTGTGAGCTAACAACATTGAAAGTAGTTTGTACTTTTTGGCAACTATATGAACTCTATATTACAATTAACAGACAGAGATCTCTTCAAAAATCAAATATTAATACAATGGACTCAGCTTAATGTGATCAGTTTGGGGCGCCGTGGTTTTGATAACAATAACCGATTAATAACAATAAACAATATGCAAAATTAGATAAATTTACCCCTCCCCCTTTAATTCACCTTTACTAAATTTCAAAACGAAATGAAAAAACCCACCTTATAGTTTGTAGCAAGCTTGGAGTCAGAACGATGATCGAGATAGGGCGCTGTCTTTCGGAACTTGAGTCTATGGATTCGGATTTTTCTGGTGTTACGCAAATCTAATAAAAAAAAAATACACCTATATGAATATATACCTTGCGCTGGATATCAATAGGAAATCTATAGGAAAAATTATGGAATGCTAGTGCAAAATTTTGAGTTTCAGACTTTACTGTCGGCTTGTTTTACTCTTCTTTGTTTTATTTGATATTTTTATTGTTTTTGTCTTCAGTTTATTGTATGTAATCTGTCATTGGAAACGAAAAGAAAGTATTAAGAGAAACTCTAGAAACAAAGAAAATGTAAATTATCTTTAGGCAATTAAATCCTGGAATTAAGTAACTTTAAACAATATTCATGCAGTTAAGTCCTGGAATTTAAAATCATTCAATAAAATTATTTACTGATTTACCATACTCTGATATGATTATTGCAATATGGCTATTTCTGTAAATGCCACAAAATAAATCTATGAACCATAATAAGAGATTTGAAAAAAAAAAATTTCAATTTTACAACTCCTCTTCAACCTCCACTCAAAATACAGTTTCTTTTAAGTCAAAGAGTTTTTAAATTAATTTTACAATTTACACTAAATCACAAATTTGTGATGAAAATCACACTCAGTTTATTTAATTTGTGATTAAGTGAATGTTTCAGTCTATTTAGTATGAATGTTATGTGTTTCCTTTGTGTTTTCTTTGTTAATTCAATTAGATTTTAAATATTCAATTTTTGTAAAATTTTTCCTCAAAATGTTGTTTTTGTTTATGTATCAATTTGTTGAGTTACGATCCCCTCGCCAGATTTCAAACGCCACGCTGCAAGCACGCCACGCACGCAAGCTGCAAGCACGCCAATTTTGCCAAATGTGGTTGAAGCACCAACAAGATCCATGATTAGAAACAGGAGAGTGGGCTAAGAAGAGGAATTGAAAAAACATGCACAGGAAAAATCTGAAAAGAAAGGGATTGCAAAATCTAATCCTACTGCTGCCATGACTGCATCTTTTTAAATAATATATTTTTAACTTATATGGGGTTAAATAGAGGTGTTTTACCGATTATAGTTCCAGCGAATTAAATATAGCCTATCTTCAAGAACATGTATCCGTGCAAGACATGATATATGTGTGTGATTATGTATATGTATGGGTGTAACTCTTAATTTTTTCTAACTGCATCTATAATTGGTACTGCAAAGACACCTGCCGACATCTAAATAAGCACTGTAATCAATCTGCATACACCTGCCATTCTAGAGCTGATGAGAAAACTTGTATTCGTTTTAAACTCTATTCCGCTTATAAATTGCTATATTAATTTACAGTGGACTACGCTTAATGTGATCAGTTTGGGACACCGTGATTTTGATAACAATAACCGATTGATAACAATAAACGATATGCAAAATTAGATAAATTTACCCCCCCCCCCTTTAATTCACCCTTACTAAATTTCAAAACGAAATGAAAAAACACACCTTATAGTTTGTAACAAGCTTGGAGTCAGAACGATGATCGAGATAAGGCGCTGTCTTTCGGAACTTGAGTATATGGATTCGGATTTTTCTGGTTTTATTCAAATTTAATAAAGAAAAAAATACTCCTATATAAATTGCTACTTTGTGCTGGATATCTATAGGAAATCTATAGGAAAAATGATGGAATGCTATGTAAAATTTTGAATTTCAGACTTTACTGTCGGTTTACTCGTCTTTGTTTTATTTAATATTTTCATCATTTTTCTCTTCAGATTTCTTGTAATCTATCATTGGAAACGAAAAGAAAATATGAATAGAAACTCTAGGAACAAGGAAAATGTAAATGAGCTTCAGGCAATTAAATCTTGGAATTAAGTAACTTTGAACAAGATTCATGCAGTTAAGTCTTGGAATTTAAAATCATTCAATAAAATTATTTACTGATTTACCATACTGCGATATGATTACTGCAATATGGCTATTTTCTGCAACTGCCACAAAAAAATCTTTGAACTATAAAAAAAACATTTACCGGAAAAATCTGAAAAGAAAGGGATTGCAAAATCTAATCCTACTGCTGCCATGACTGCATCTTTTTAAATAATATATTTTTAACTTATATGGGGTTAAATAGAGGTGTTTTACCGATTATAGTTCCAGCGAATTAAATATAGGCTATCTTCAAGAACATGTATCCGTGCAAGACATGATATATGTGTGTGATTATGTATATGTATGGGTGTAACTCTTAATTTTTTCTAACTGCATCTATAATTGGTACTGCAAAGACACCTGCCGACTTCTAAATAAGCACTGTAACCAATCTGCATACACCTGCTATTTTAGAGCTGATGAGAAAGCTTGTATTCGTTTTAAACTCTATTCCGCTTATAAATTGCTATATTACACTACAGTGGACTCCGCTTAATGTGATCAGTTTGGGACACCGTGATTTTGATAACAATAACCGATTGATAACAATAAACGATATGCAAAATTAGATAAATCTACCTCCCCCCTCCTTTCATTCACACGTACTACATTTCAAAACAAAATGGAAAAACACACCTTATATTTATGTACTGTATATTATCCTTTAAAACATAAGAATTGTATACATAAATCAAAAAAATGATCAATTGTTGACTGTCTACAATTATTTTTAAGAAGCTCATTGATACATTGTTTGTAATCATTATGATTTTTAAAGTCATCGAAACGGTGTTGTACTCCACGCTTCAACACTTTCAAAGCATTTCTCATTTCACCACTTGTAGGAGGTGTCTCAATATCAAGAAATTCTTCCTCTGACTCATCACTTATATCATTCATCTGTTTTCCTATGACAATCTGAAACACATCAGATTCTTTTAATGTGGAAGCTCAATCTTTTGTTTTAATGTTAAATCATTTATCTTTCTGGCTTCCATATCGACATGTTGCATGTAAGCGAGGAAGGCATAAAATGTGAATACGCTCCTTCTCAGTTCTGGTTTGGTTTGGTTTGGTTTGGAGTGCTATGGTCTACTTTTTGCAACATGAGGGCTAATGAGACCGGTACCTAGAGATTAAAGCCGATTCCAAACTGCTACGAACACCCATGCCTATGTGGGATTCGAACCCACGAACTCCGGTACCGAAGGTCAGCACCCTAACCAATCGGCCATCGTTCCACCAGCAGGATGTGCGTATTTCTAAAAAATTCCAGTAACGTGCAATATGGATGTCCCACTTCTTTGTTCATTCCCCCTTTCCGTAGGTGGAAGAGGAAGAATTCTTAGAAATTCAAACAACAGCAAAGGGAACGAAAATATAAGTTCCTTCTAAATATATTGTGAATATACCTTTGCAGTTAAAACCAGGTTCGATAACATTAACCGATGTAACAATAACATAAGGCGATAATTTTAACATGCAAATGAAATAGAGAAAATTGGGACCAATAAGCAATTGATAACATTAACCGCGATCACATTAAACGGAGTCCACTGTATATCAAAATTATTGCACTTAAAATATCTCTTAAAATTACTCCTCTTCCCTTTGTTATTTTTCCCTGTATATTTTCCGAGTCATAAAATCTCAGAATTTAAGGTTTGGTTTGGTTTTGGAGGGCTACGGTCCACTTTTTGCAACACGAGGGCTAATGAGACCGGGACCTACTGCTTAAAGCCGATTCCGTACGGCTACGAACATCCATGCCATAGTGGGATTCGAACCCACGAACTCCGGTTCCGAAGGCCAGCACCCTAACCATTCGGCCATCGTTCGGCACCTCAGAATTTAAACGAGTTTCGCGATTTGAATTCTTTGAACCCCTTTACCAAAGCTAACTGTGGAACAAATGTTAATTTTTGTTAGCCAATTTTGTTTGCCTGTCCCAGGCGAATGGTTCACTTACCCAATTATCTGAAATCCTTTCTGAAGGTTAATATTGCTGACTGGCTTCTCTCGCAGATTATTCTCCACGTCATCTGGCTGTGGGGCACAACTTCTGTAATTGAAAAGTATTTTCATGTATCATTCATTGCTCTGCCTTTGATGGAGGAAGATGTCTTTTCTTAGATCTTAAATTAACCTGAAGCTCTACTTTGGATTTGCTTCTTTTTATGTTGTGAAGCCACGATTGAAAACTGCAGGTTAATTAGGCCACTCATTTCTCAGTAAGTTAAAATTCCAAGTAATTACAAATAATACGGGCTAAAATTTCAACTGTAGCCAGCGGATTAATTTCGCCTTATATATATATATATATATATATATATATATATATATATATATATATATATATATATATATATATATATGTGTGTGTGTGTGTGTGTGTGTGTGTGTGTGTGTGTGTGTGTGTGTGTATCCCCTATATAACAATAGCCTAAGTTACCTGTCCGTTTGTATTCGAATTTATGAAGCGGTTGGATCTGGGATGGATAGAGGCATCCATATTGGATTCTTGATGGGTTAGGGTTGGCAAATTTTAAAACGAGTTCGAAAACGTTCGAAATCCACCCCATCTGCCCTTTTTGATCGTTTTATGCTATTATTTCAAGCCTTATTTTTTTCGGCTAAGAGCAGGTGATTAAATTCATCAATTTATCGCATTTTAAGTAGATAAAAATAACATTTTTTCTAGCCTTATAAAGTTATTCCTTTAACCATCTCATTTAATCATTTATTTCAAATTATTTAAATATAGTCTGAATTATTTTCATACGATTTATCACTGAACTTCAATAATACGTAAATAATTTTCTTTTAGATTTGGCTTAAATAATAGATTAGGTACATATGTGATAATTTTAAATTTAATCATCGATTATTTTTGTTGCAAGGAAAATTTTATAACTGGTATTAACAACAAATTCTTTTCATAAATGTCTAGGGGTTTATTTCACTGACTAATGAATATCTATCTTTTAAGTTATATAGATTTAAAAATTAAGAAGTTTGTTCGTTTGTGTGTTTTTTATACATAACCACACTGTTTGCCATCAATTCACTAAATTTTGGACTTCATTCATATATAAAGCCAAATAATCGCTGTCAATATTAAATATCTGCTGTTCATCTTATCACGTAATATGACAAGATAAAATAAAGTTTTCAACTACCATGCGGTCAGTAAAGATGTGGCGATCAGGCGTATACCAAATAATTCTCAACCAAAAAAACAAACCATTTTTTTTTACCTGCCACATAGGGTACTTTACAAATCTGGAAAATTAAAATTTTAGTAATCCCGTCATATGACGGGCTATATGCTAGTGGTATATATATATATATATATATATATATATATATATATATATATATATATATATATCTTCTTTTGAATTCTTCAGTATTCATCAAATTTTACGATGGTAATCATGTGTGACGTATGATATTGCTATGGATAAATTTCTGTCGAGGTAGGTCTAGTACATAATTTTACAAGTTGATTTTTTTAATTTGCTAATTAAATTATTTTAACTCTCATTACTTCACGTGTATTTAAACTTTGAAATCCCCAGTATAATACCATTTAATGTTTAATATGGAATATGTGTTAAATATAGAACTGTATAGGGTGGTGATTTTTAATGCAAATATTTGTCCTTAATTGCCACCAATCTTGTATTGTTTCTCACCTTAAAGCAGTGTACTAGGGTTCGGTTCCAAAGTAATACTTAAATAAATTTAGGTTGTCTTCTCATAGGTAATCAATATATAGTCCCAATTAATATGGTACTTCCATAATAAAATTGCTAATAATCCCATTAGATCATATGGAAGAATGTTGAAAAGGGGGCAAAGACCTCTGCAATGGAAATATATACAGACATATATGTATATACTTGTAATGAGTGCTTTTTTCAACACAACTTAATATTATATCCCAGTTGGATAAAGAAAAGTCATTAGGACATAAAAGATAACACAATTTATAAGTCATAGCTATAAACAACACAATTTTCATTTTGTTTGTATTTACAAATGCGTTTAAACACTCTTAACTTTTTGTACGAAATTAAGTACTGAAAAGCTAAAAATTTTGTTAGTTAGATTTCAATGGAGATATTCATTTTGATCATACCTTAACCAATTCTGAATAATTTCAGTGCTACGTCTGTTTGCTTGTACAAGGAAATTTTAAATTTGAATCTTTAAATTTCCTTTTCGACCATCTCCGAATTCGTTGTGCCTAGTTTCGTCTTGACATATGTACGTATCTTTTATAACTCCAAAATAATTAGAGTAAAGTTCTGAAATTTTATTTGTACATCTATTGTCACGTAAGATTTTTCCTCTCCCTTTTTATTACAATCTGACTTCTATATAACAATAAAAATTTTATTATAATGCATATGCCCACTACCGGTCTCATCTATATGACAGTAGTTGAGTTCTAATCAGACAACACCATTATCTTAAAAAACGAAACTGACTTTGAATTTTTAAAGCAATTGGCATAATATAAATAGGAGGATACAACAAACAATTGCATAATTTATAAAGTGTACAGAAAATTCGTGTGGTGTCTGGGACAGATTTTTTTAATTATCTTTTCTTTCAATAAATTTGCACAGTTTTTAAGAAGAATTATTTTAAGGAGGTCTCAAAACCATTGTTGACTCGAAATTGTACAGCAATGAACATTTTCAGCAATTTTCAATCTTCAATACTTCTTTTACTCGTATTATGATATCTAATTTTCATTTAGAAATATATAATGTTAATTATCTAAAAAACAATATTCTAATAAACTTTTCATTTATCCTTTGTTGTAGAATGAAAGAAATTAGAAAATGTCTTGCCAACAAGATGTCAGAAAAGATTTTTAATTTACAATAAAAATTGTTTCAGAAATATAATTAATTATTATACATTTAGAGTATATATCCTATAAAAACTCATACTTCAATAATTTATATATAAAGGACGGTTTGGTTTGGAGTGCTACGGTCTACTCTTTTGCCCTCGAGGGCTAATGATACCGAGATCTACTGATTAAAGCCGATTCCGAAAACATCCGATACGAATACATCCATGCCAGCAGATAGATTCGAAACCATGAACTACCGTACCAAAGAGCGGCGCTCTACCATTCAACCATCGTTCGAATAAATCATCAATTATATAAAAGAGGCTGGAATTTTTTTGTTTTATCTTATGTTTTAATAATAAAAATTCACAATTTTTAAATATAATCACGATAATTAAATTTTTTTGATAGGTGAGTATAAATATATATGTACATACATTAGTACACGAAATTTCTTGATGACTTGGTACAGGACATAATGGACTGCTCTAGCTTCATGTTATTTAATGGAGAAAATGGTTCTACTCCGACTCATATATGTACACTTGTTTAAACAAATTTCCTCAGGTGAAAAAGACGGAAATTCGTTTGTTGTTTTAAATTCACCTTGGTGTGGGGAAGTCTATACCAGTAGGCCTTGAAATCATTTGGAGATTCGAAGAGAATAAAAAATAAATTTCGAGGAGTGTGTTGGAGTTCTCGAAAGTTTTAATGCGAAGTATAACAATTGTGACCTATTTTTCGTTTCTAGAAAATGTAAATAAATTAAAGTAAATGGCAATAAATAATGTATACCAGGAAGGTTGCATTATTCTCGATAGTCTATGCAGTTAATGTTTTTATATTCGTTATTTATGTTAGTATGAAAAATATCAAAATTAAAATTTAATTTTTTCATAATGTAGTTATGGACTAGTTTCACTTGAGATATCCTAGTAAGGTGTTTCGTATAAGAAAAAAATCAAGGACATGAAAAGTGGGGAAAGCATTGTTCTACATTAAATCTAAAAGACCCCCCACCCTACAAGAAGGCATCACAAACAGAATCCTACTCAGCCAATAACTGACCGGGAGAAATACTGATGCAGACCAGAAGATGAGGAGAAGCAGAGAGAGAACAAATACAGAGAAATATTTTTAACCCTTGTACAAACGACAAACTATAAAAGTGTCCACTAAGTAGCAGCACAAAGGACGTCTGAAAGATACTAGATCTCTTGCACTGCAAAGAAACAAATGGGGAATGTACCAGTGGTAAGTCGGTTAGTTCGCCAAGTCAGCGTGAAATCCTCCATAGTTATACGCTATCACTTTCTTTTAAGCGAGAAAAGTATTATATTTAACTTTTAATTATTTGGGACATTTTTTTATCTAGCCCTCCTTAAATGCAAATAATGCCATTTTACAGGTATAAAATTTAAAAAAGAGTCATACATAACACTTAGAGCCGAACGGTGGTCCATGGTTTGGGCGTTACTGAGGTTCGTGGGTTCGAATTCCACTGTGGCATGGATGTTCGTAGCCGTTCGGAATCGGCTTTAAGAGTAGTTCCCGATATCATTAGCTCTCGTGATGCAAAAAGTAAACGTTAGCGCTCCAAATCAAATCAATGAAATCTAGAGAATTTTTCGCTCTACCACATGGCAAAAATGATTTTAAGAATCATTTCAATACCAACCGCTTAGGAGTAAAACTATTTTCCTCCATAGGTTAACATGAAGAAAGAAGAATCTAATACAGTCACTACCCAACCATTTAAATCATTTGCCTGACTTGTACATCACAAATGATATACGCATTTAATGATTTACACCGTTCTGTATCCCATGTGATATACAATGATATAAAATTTATACAAGACTGTACATAAAATAAAGTTGACTGTGTATCACATAAATATTTTAGATGTATATATCATATTTAATGTACAAAGGTTAAGAATGAGTTATACAATCTCGTGAGCACAAATTTTAAAAATAAGTACATCTGTGAAAAAGGATTTTAAAATATTAATTAAGTGCAACCGGAGAAACGTTATGTATATAATTTTATTCGTAATATCTGTTTTTCTATTTGAAATGTGTCAAAAGTATTGGCATCAAATAATATAGAAATGGTTACATTATAATCTATAAAATAACCTTAAAAACCAAAATTCTATTTTTAATTCTTTAATTAAATCTTTAAAAAATCAAAAACTTTGAACATTTAACAGACCTTAGATCTATTAAGCCGCAGAATTATTAAGCACTCCCCCCCCAAAAAAAAAAAAAAAATTTCACTTCTTACGCAAAGGCACCATTTTTTTCAATACGATAAATGCGAAAATAAAAGTAACATGCCATGCAGAGTTAATGAATTGGAGAAAAGAGATTAATACTCAACACAAAGAAGAGAAGATTAAAAGGTCAAAATACAAATATTTGATCGCTTTCGGTGTTGATTGATGGGATTTCGCTGTCGCATTTACTCAAAAAAGCCCGGCCGTAGTTAACTAGAACGCTGGCTTTTATTACGCTCTAGGATCATTTATTTCAAAATAACTGATAACTGTGACATTGATTGCAATGCAACAAAACACTTTCTCGATAGCAGTCCAGTCTAGGACGAAAAGAAAGTTTTAAAAGGCCCAGGAAAGAATTCCAGTGAATGAAAATACAACTGGATATAAAAGATAAGTTACAGTTTGACATATTTGTAATTTTAACCTTTTATATAATATTAAAAAGTAACAGGTTTTTAGTGTATACCAAAACAGTCTTTACTGGCATAATCCAGCTTTGTAGTAAGAAAAAATTTTAAAAATTATCAATTCTCAAAAACAATTTACTTTCTAATTCATAAATCTATTAATTGCAAAATTTAAAAGTCAACGATTACAACTTATCTCAAATGTCGCTAAGTTTGTAATCTTTAAACTTCTTTAATTTGTAATTTATTTTCTTTATTATTAATTTTTAAGCTTTGAATTTTATTACTTTTTTTAATAAAATATTATTTTAATAATTTTTAAATTCGATAAAATATTTTTAATTATTTTATACTTTTATTTATTTAATTTTATATTTATATATTATATTTATATATTATTTATATATTTATATATTATATTTATATATTATTTAAATATTATTTATATATTTTATTTATATATTATATTTATATATTATTTATATATTTATATATTATATTTATATATTATTTAAATATTATTTATATATTTATTTATATATTATTTATATTATAATTATTTTAATTATTTTATAATTTTTAAAAAATTTCATACTCAGCAAATATTTGTAATAATGCTTTTTCAATATGTAAATCCTGTTACTATACATCAAGTATATTTATAAAACTTCATAATAAATTCTACCTCTTTTTTGAATTCCATTAATAAAATTTTGCCTGTAAATAGGTTTCTTGCCAACTTAAAATTGTTGTACTAACTTCTGTTGGGATCTAAATATTCAGTATTTTACATGCCTTAAGTTCACTAATATCCATTAGTGTAACAAAGAGTTACAGTTCAACAACACCAGCGCGAAACTGACCTACAGGCGAAAGTGAAGTGAGTGACCCTCCTTCGATCCTCATTGGTCAAGAGGGGTTGCTAACTGCGGATTAGCCCGCTTCGGCTAAGGCAACGCTGTCCAATGAACTTTTTCAGAGAACTGCAGGCTCCCTCGGAGAGAGGTTTGGTTTGGTTTAGTTTGGTTTGGTTTGGTTTGGAGTGCTATGGTCTACTTTTTGCAACACAGGGGCTAATGAGACCGGGACCTACAACTTAAAGCCGATTCCGAACGGCTACGAACAACCACGCCACAGTGGGATTCGAACCCACGAACTCCGGTACCGAAGCCCTCGGAGAGAGAGCAAGGAAGAAGGAGTGTGGAGATTAATTTCTTCTCCACCAGTATTTACACCATTTCTTTTATACACCAAGATTCCATGTTTGGCATATCTTTGACTGAGTGTGGTTCCATTGGCATAATGGCCTAAATAGCATTTTTATTTCCTATTAACACCTTTATTTATATTCAAAATAAACAAAATTCAACAGGAGAAATTAGTTTTTTCGTACTCCACTATATTAGTTACGAGTACTCCACTTATACGTGCGGTTGGTCTAGACGCTCTGTCGGCCTCATCTTAATAATTAGTCAAGAGCATATTGAATATTTCTTGGATGAGCCCTCCAAAATAACAGAGACAGAAGCAATCCACTCCCAGCGGTTTAGGACTACACTAACGATTAGGAGGGGGTACCCAAATAGCATG
>CM063504.1:100736373-100751373 GCA_032207245.1 Pardosa pseudoannulata
TTTCAATACAAACCGCTTAGGTGTAAAATTATTTTCCTCCATAGATTAACATGAGAGAAAGAAGAATCCAATACGGCCACTACCAACCACGTTAATTGTTTGTCTGTCCTGTGCATCACATATGATATACACATCTAATGCTTTACATCGTTCTATATCCCCATGTGATATACAATGATATAAAATGTATAAAAGCCTGTACATAAAATACAGTTGACTGTATATAGCATAAAACATTAGATGGATATATCATATTTAATGTACAAAGGTTAAGAATGAGTTATACGATCTCGTGAGCACAAATTTAAAACAAAATATGACATCTGTTGTAAATTCTATGTGAATTTATTACCTCTAAAGCTATTTATTGCTCTGAATAGCTATTTAGCTCTCGTTAGTCGTTTATTATTCTAAAGTAACTCTTTTTACTCTACTCTAAATAAACAAAAACTCTAATTTACCGACCATAATTGCCGTTTTTATTTGCATATACACAAAACGAAACTACACCAAAATCTCTAAACAATAGAACACTCTTAAAACACAAAAGTGCACAACGTTGCCATTTCTGAAACATAAACTGTACAAAAACATAGATAATAATATGAATAGATAGTGAATTACAAAACATAGAGCAAAGAAAAATGTAAACAAAATACTAAGAGTCAAAATATTGTTCATCCTCCCACCTTGCAATATGAAATTCGGGATTGAGTATTGCAAAAAGAAAAAAATGAAATAAAAAATAAACACTGTTCTCACAAGTCCAATCGACGAGGAACTCTAACTGTCCTTCCCGATTTGGTTAATGTGGGCGATTTTAAGTTGGTGTGGATTATCTTATTGGTTATTACAGGTAAATCATCAATAGGAGTTTGCTCTATGGAAATATTTTCGTATTGTCGACCTCCACTAAATTTCGATGGAAGTTCCTCGGCAGCCGACAATTCCAAAGGATAAAGGTTTTGTACAGCTCTTATGACTTCACCATTTTGCACTTTAATTCTGGCTCGTCGGCTTTCACCGTCGGTACCTGGAAATAATTGTATGATCTTACCAAGAGGCCAATTTAATCTCTTTTTGTCATCGCTTCCAATTAAGACAATGTCTCCTTCCCTTAATTTACAACTTTTAGCGAATTTTTTGCTTGTTGTTTTCAAAGTTCCCAGATATTCTAGGCGAAACCTTTTCTTGAAAGCCTGGTAAACATTTTGAATATGACGCAATCTACATTTATAAAAGTTAGAATTGAAGTCATGTTTTATAATTGGCACTGAATGGTTTTGTATTTCCCGTAAAAAAATTTCCAGGTGTTATGGAAGTGAGACTTGAATCAGCTGATACAACTGTTAACGGTCTATCATTTAAGATAGCTTCACAATTACACAAAACGGTACACATTTCTTCATAACTAAGGCAGGCTCTTCCAAGAATTTTCCTCAATATTCTTTTCATCATTCCTACGAGGCGTTCCCACCAGCCACCCCACCATGGGGCGCCTGGGGGAATGAACTTCCAAATAATACGTTCATCAGCTCCCTTTCTTGAAATTTCATTGAAATCAATTGAAGCAAATGTATTGCATGCCCCAACAAAATTTGTTCCATTATCAGTATAAATTATGGATGGCTTCCCACGTCTAGCAGCAAAACGATGAAATGCTTGTAGAAATGTATCTGTCGTTAAGGATGTAACCAGTTCCAAATGAACACAGCGGTACACTGCGCACGTGAATAGGCAAATCCATGCCTTCTTGTATTCTCTTAGAAATATAGGTCCGGCATAATCTATGCCGGTTATTTGAAACACTGAGGCATCTTGTACCCGATCTTTAGGAAGTGGTGGTGCTGGTGGGTTAGCATTTTTGTTTGAATAACGCTTACAGGTTATACAAGTTTTCAAAACAGATGACACAACTCTTCTTCCCGATAGTATCCAAAATCTTTCTCTTAAAGAATTTAGGACGTGAGAAACTCCAATATGTCCTTTCAACTTGTGTTCTTCCATAATTAAACTTCTTACAAGAGTATGATCACTTGGCAAAATAGCAGGAGTTCTGAACTCAGATGTATCTTCTCTTTGAAATATAGCTGTTTTAGTTCTAATAATCCCATAATCTATGAATGGATTAAGACTTAAAATCCGTTTATC
The DNA here is from genome assembly GCA_032207245.1 of Pardosa pseudoannulata. Taxonomy (NCBI): domain Eukaryota; kingdom Metazoa; phylum Arthropoda; class Arachnida; order Araneae; family Lycosidae; genus Pardosa; species Pardosa pseudoannulata. The sequence goes on from CM063504.1 coordinate 100,738,525, forward strand.
TTCTATTCCATTAAAGGATTCATTTTGTATTAAACGAACCAAGATATTTTCTGCTTCATTTATCTCAGATACAGTAAGTTCATATTTTCTCTTGTTTTGATGTTTACAGTTGTAAACAAAACGACATATCCAAGCTACAAGTCTGATTGTCTGACGATAACTTGAGAATCTTGTAGCAATTATTTCACTGGCATTAAGATTTATTAAGGACGAAATAATCCTTTTCTATTTCTCAAGCGCTATTTCTTCTTCATCAGCACTAAAATCTTCTTTTGGCCATTCTTCTGGTGATAAATATAACCATTCAGGGCCTTCCCACCATCTAGATTTAATTAAATAAGAAGCAGAGCATCCTCTACTGGGCAAATCAGCAGGATTCAGTGATCCTGGTACGTGTCTCCAAGATTGAACAGAAGTCAATTGCTTTATTTCCTTAATTCGGTTGTGAACAAATACGTCCCATACTTCATTCCTCTGTATCCAAGCTAGTACAGTAGACGAATCTGTCCAAAAATAAATATCATCAGCTTGAAATTCAGGTATTATGCTGGATGCTAAACGTGCACATATTGTAGCTCCAAGAAGTTCCAATCGAGCAATTGTTGTCTTTTTCTTTCCGCTGGGGGCAACTCTCGCTTTGGCTTGCACCAAATGAACTTGAACAGAATCTTTTGTTTGTACTCGAACAAAGGCCACAGCTGAATATGCAAGCTTACTCGCATCACTGAAGAAATGAAGTGAGACATTTTCCAACTCAAGATCACAGTTTAACCATCTTGGTATTCTCATTCTCTCCAAACACTTCAAATCATTCAACCATTTACAAAATTGTGATTTTGAATTCGAGTCAACTTCTTCGTCCCAAGATAACTTAACTTCCCATAGGTGCTGAAGTAAAAGTTTCGGCACAAGAGTTACAGGGCAAGCTATTCCTAAGGGGTCGAATATTTTATGTGTAGTAGCTAAAATCTCTCTTTTAGACAAAATTTCTGGTAGATTGTAGGTGATGTTAGTAATATTGAGGTAAAGGTAATCTCCACATCGTTCCCAAACCATTCCTACTACATTTGTTGTACTAGAGGAATTATTTGTTGAGCCACTGTATTCCCAACCACGTAATTCTAGTTTTCTTGTAGCTAAAGTATCTGAAGCAACTTGCATGAACTGATGCAATTCTAAATCATTCTTTACACTCGCTAAACAATTATCGACATAAAAGCTCTTCTTTAATTGCTCAATAATATCTACTTTATACTTTGGGTTTCCATTTAGTTGTTTCAAAGTCGATTCTAGAAGGTAGTGAATTACAGAAACTAGCAAGAAAGGACTGCTTGTAACACCAAATACTACTCTACAGTGCCTGTAACACTTCAGTTTTCCATCAGCTCTATACCATAAGAATCTTAGATAGTCTTTATCTTTAGAGTTGAGACTTATTTGCAAAAATGCTTTTCGTATATCTGCAGAAACTCCTATTCTGTTCATTCGGAATCTATGAAGAATTGAAGGAATCAGTTCGATAAGGTTTAGACCTTTTTCTAGACAATCGTTCAAACTAGGTGATCCTTTCTGTTTGGCCGAGGCATCAAACACTGGCCTGATTCGTGTAGTGCTGTTTTCTTTTACTACATGTCGATGTGGTAGATAATGGCATGTTACATCAATTTCGCTTTTTGGTACTTCTTCTATGACGCCTTCACGTTCCCATTCACTAAACACTTCTCCATAAGCATCATAAAGTTTCTCAGCTTTTAGTCGTTTTACTGTAGAATCTAATCTTTTTACAGCTAAGTCATAGTTATCTTTTAACGGTAGATGGTTATCAAGCCATGGTAAACTGACTTGAAAACGTCCCTCTTCGTTTGCTTTTACAGTAGACAAGAAATGATCTCTTGCCTCTTTTTGCAGTTCCAGTTTATTTTTCTTCTCTGAGGGATCTAGAATTCCAAGTGAATCTAGAGACCATAGATCGGATATCAATGTCTCCTTATTCAACATGGATGTGACCAGCAGTGCTGAATTGTCCGAGATCTCACGCATACCATTTTTCCCAAAAAGAGTCCAGCCAAGTTTAGTTTCTATAGCAGCAGGGCCTGAAGTAAGCAATTTAAATCCTCCGGTCATCAACTTACCTGCAATGTCAGCGCCGATAAGTATTTCTATTGGTCCATTACTATCGTCGCATACAGAAATATTGCTCTCTTTAAGCTCTCGAATCCACTCGCCTTTTCCAACTGGTGGTATACTTCCACAAATAATATCTTGGCTAAGAGCTTTGAAGTTACAATGATAAGTTCCATCCGTTTTAGATAAGAACACCGTAAAAACATCGTGGTTTATGACATCAGTACATGACCCACCAAATAATGAATGGCTCAATCTTTCTTTATATGAACTCTCAAATTTCATTTCATCTGCTGTGCTTTTTAGAATATAAGATCTTTGTGAAGCTGAATCGATAATAGCACGGGCTTGGCGCTTTTTATCTCTCCCTTTCAACGTAACCATTAAAGTTTGCAAAAACACATTTGGTGTTCTCGCCAAATTGGCGAGGGTTTCATCTCGCGGAGGTACTGCATCGGTATTTTCATCCCTACTCATGCCAACAGGAACTGGAGATTTTGATTCAGCTTTGATATTTCTACATAAAAGTATGTGGTGTTTCTTCCCACAAATCACACACGATGTTCGTTTTTTGCATTTAGCTATTACATGTTTTCTGTCTAAACATAAAAAACAACTGCGACTATTTAGGACTGCTTTTTGCCTTTCCTCAGATGACATCTTTCTAGCTTTAAAGCAATCACCAGATGCATGATTTCCAGTACAAAAAATACATGCAGTTGAATTTTGCTCAGATGTTGCTATTAGAGTAGAAGCAGAAGGTGTTTTGGAAAATTCTCCACGGTTTCTGAAACCAAAGTGTTTAGCATTCCCAGGCTTAGGAGTCTGATGTTTAGTAAAGCACTGAGTAGCTATAGATACTCTCTCTTCACCTTCAATTTCATCGAGCAAAAATGAAAGTAAACCATCTAAATCCATGCGATGTGTTGACTCGTTTTTCTCTTTCTTCTCTATTTTCTCACTACTTTCAGATTCTCTCTGACTGCGATTAATAACTCGGAACCTTTGCCATGCTCTTAATGTATCATCCGGTAATGACGATTCGACTAAAGGATATAGCATCGCCGCATATTTATCTCTAGCAACACCCAGAACTTCTAATGCTCTAAGTTTTGATTCTAAGTTATCATAGAGTTTTCGTAATGAAAATTTCTGATGGGAGTTTTTCAATAATACTAACGAAAGGAGATCTCTAACATAAACTTCTATAAGAAGGTCTTCTTTCCCAAAACGCGATTGTAGTTGCTGTAAAGCTTTACTATAACTTTCACCACCAGGCGGAAAGCTTTTGATTAACTCTTCAGCAGATGACCCTTTTTCCATTGACTGTAATAAATATGCAAATTTATCATGATCATCTAAATTAGGATCGGTATCGATCTTTTTAAACTGGCCCCAGAATCCTAACCAGTTTTTGATATTCCCATCAAAAGTCGGGAGTTTAAGCTTAGGATAACGAATAGTAGCATTTTGAGTTACGCTTTCATTAACAACAGAACTGTTTTCCTTTTCAGCTAAAAGCGAAACTAATTTACGTTCTACCACTCTCCACTTATCAATATAGCATTCAGACTCATCATACTCATTATCTATCACAGTTTCATCTTCCGCAATTTTAATCAATTCTCCTCTATAAGTCTCTTCTGTCTCTAACATTGGTTTTGCTTTCTCCTCAACTAATTTAAGTTTCGAAATTTTTTCTTCTAACGATAAATCATTTTCATTCTTCTCAAAATCATTTAAAGCTCTTGTAAACAATCTCCTAAACTGAGATCGTTTGCACTTCAAAACGTCCATTATAAATAAAAGAAAGAATTCTACTTACAGATAACAGTCCTGTCGCGGACGCCAGATGTTGTAAATTCTATGTGAATTTATTACCTCTAAAGCTATTTATTGCTCTGAATAGCTATTTAGCTCTCGTTAGTCGTTTATTATTCTAAAGTAACTCTTTTTACTCTACTCTAAATAAACAAAAACTCTAATTTACCGACCATAATTGCCGTTTTTATTTGCATATACACAAAACGAAACTACACCAAAATCTCTAAACAATAGAACACTCTTAAAACACAAAAGTGCACAACGTTGCCATTTCTGAAACATAAACTGTACAAAAACATAGATAATAATATGAATAGATAGTGAATTACAAAACATAGAGCAAAGAAAAATGTAAACAAAATACTAAGAGTCAAAATATTGTTCACAAGTGTTGAAAAGCATTTTAAAATCTTAGGCTACCATATTACAGTCGGCATATGTCACTGGTGACTTCTACGTCATAATGACGTCAGAAATCGCCAGAGATGGGAATTTCAAACCATAAATTTCCCTCTCTGACATCATTATGACGCAGAAGTCACCAGTGATATATGTCGACTGTAATATGGTAGCATCCTTAATTAAGTGAAACCGGGAAACACGATGCATATAATTTTATCCGCAATCTGTTTTTCTATTTGAAACGTGTCAAAAGTATTGGCATCAAATAATACAGAAATGGTTGCATTAGAATGTATAAAATAACCTTAAAAATCAAAATTCTTTAATAATATCTTTAATTCTTTAATTAAATCCTTAATAATCAAAAACACTGAGCATTTAATAGTCCTGAGATATTTTAAGCTTCACAATTATTAAGCACTCCCTATAAAAAAAGTTTCCCTTCTTACGCAAAGGCACCATTTTTTTCAATACGATAAATGCGAAAATAAAAGTAACATGCCATGCAGAGTTAATGAATTGGAGAAAAGAGATTAATACTCAACACAAAGAAGAGAAGATTAAAAGGTCAAAATACAAATATTTGATCGCTTTCGGTGTTGATTGATGGGATTTCGCTGTCGCATTTACTCAAAAAAGCCCGGCCGTAGTTAACTAGAACGCTGGCTTTTATTACGCTCTAGGATCATTTATTTCAAAATAACTGATAACTGTGACATTGATTGCAATGCAACACAACACTTTCTCGATAGCAGTCCAGTCTAGGACGAAAAGAAAGTTTTAAAAGGCCCAGGAAAGAATTCCAGTGAATGAAAATACAACTGGATATAAAAGATAAGTTACAGTTTGACATATTTGTAATTTTAACCTTTTATATAATATTAAAAAGTAACAGGTTTTTAGTGTATACCAAAACAGTCTTTACTGGCATAATCCAGCTATGTAGTAAGAAAAAATTTTAAAAATTATCAATTCTCAAAAACAATTTACTTTCTAATTCATAAATCTATTAATTGCAAAATTTAAAAGTCAACGATTACAACTTATCTCAAATGTCGTAAAATTTGTAATCTTTTATATAAATATTTTTAATTATTTTATACTTTTATTTATTTAATTTTATATTTATATATTATATTTATATATTATTTATATATTTATATATTATATTTATATATTATTTATATATTTATATATTATATTTATATATTATTTAAATATTATTTATATATTTATTTATATATTATTTATATTATAATTATTTTAATTATTTTATACTTTTTAAAAAATTTCTTACACAGCAAATATTTGTAATAATGTTTTTTCACTATGTACATCCTGTTACTATACATCAAGTATATTTATAAAACTTCATAATAAATTCTACCTCTTTTTTGAATTCCATTAATAAAATTTTGCCTGTAAATAGGTTTCTTGCCAACTTAAAATTGTTGTACTAACTTCTGTTGGGATCTAAATATTCAGTATTTTACATGCCTTAAGTTCACTAATATCCATTAGTGTAACAAAGAGTTACAGTTCAACAACGCCAGAGCGAAACTGACCTAGAGGCGAAAGCGAAGTGAGTGACCCTCCTTCGACCCCATTGGTCAAGAGGGGTTGCTAACCACGGAGTAGCCATCTTCGGCCAAGGCAACGCTGTCCAACGAACTTTTTCAGGAGATCTGCAGGCCCCCTCGGAGAGAGGTTTGATTTGGTTTGGAGTGCTACGGTCTACTTTTTGCAGCACAAGGGCTAATGAGACAGGGACCTACAACTTAAAGCCGATTCCGAACGGCTACGAACAACCACGCCACAGTGAGATTCGAACCTATGAACTCCGGTACCGAAGCCCTCGGAGAGAGAGCAAGGAAGAAGGAGTGTGGAGCTTAATTTCTTCTGCACCAGATTTAACACCATTTTTTTTTTTACACCAAGACGCCATGTTTGGCATATCTTCGACCGAGTGTGGTCCCATTGGCATAATGGCCTAAATAGCATTTTTATTTCCTATTTACACCTTTATTTATATTCAAAATAAACAAAATTCAGCAGGAGGAATTAGTTTTTTTTCCAATTTTGTATTTTCTTACGAGTACTCCACTTATACAAGCGGCTGGCCTAGACGCTCTGTCGTCCTCATCTTAATAATTAGTCAAGAGCATATTGAATATTTCTTGGATGAGCCCTCCAAAATAACAGAGACAGAAGCAATCCACTCCCAGCGGTTTAGGACTACACTAACGATTAGGAGGGGGTATATAAATAAATGGTAATGTACCGAGGTACTTTCCCACGATGATCTGCAAGTACATGCACAGCTCTGGGAGAAATTTTCTTGAGAAATTTAGGACTTCGATTGTTCACGTCGAGTTGAGGGACCCCTGCAGAGAAGGTATAGATCACGGAATGTCAGCCTAACGGTCAAGCCCGCACATAGATGTAACCATGAGTTATGGGGGCAGGGACTAACAATACAATTATACAAAATAAGTGTACTGATTTACTTTCCCATGATGGTCAGCACGTGCATGCACAGCTGTGGAAGAAATTTCCAAGAAGAATTTAAGTACAGCTGTTGACTTCGAGTTTTAGTGGGGACCCCTGCGGAGGAGTTATAGATCACGGAATGGCACAAGCGTAACGGTCAAGCCCATCCCAAAGATGTAACCGTGAATTATGGGGCAGGGGGTAAAAAAATAATGTCATCTTTCACAAAAGGGGATATTTTTATGAGCCCACCTGCATTCCCGAAGGGGCTGCAGATGTGGGAAAATTTCAAGAAACAAGCGATTAGAAAAGAAGAAAAAGGGGCTTTAAAACCGAGGTGAGGAGTTGGGAAAGACAGTTAAGAAAGGAGTGGAAGTCGGGATTGAAGAGAAGTGGGACATCAAAATCCCAAGCCTCGCTCACCAACACCGACTCGTTCCATGCGCCCGAACACCCGGACCGACACCGCATGAGGAAAGCCTCTGCCTGATCCTCTATACCAACTGAAGGACCGACTCATTGCGTAAGGAAAGCCCCTGCCTGCTCCCCTGTGCCTTTAATAAAAATAAAATAATATTAATAAAATAATATTTACAACGGTCATTTAGGCCTCTGTTAGTAATTTAACTTTGTGATTAAGTAATAACGCATTATAAAGAGAATTGTAATAATTATGGTGTAAATATAAGACATAAATAATTTATGATTATGATATGATAATCAAGGATATAAATTTGTAAATGAATGTACAGAATAAGTGTCTGAATCTCAATATAAAGTATTATATTCTTACTGTAAACGAACACTGGTGTTAAGGTTGTAAGTAAAATACAACAGGTAAGATTCAAATAAATGGAATAGAGTTTATGAACAGAACATAAACAGCACAAAGTACTGAGAAAGGTTAAATTTATATTTTCTTTTAATATTTTTTTCTTGTTGTTTTAAGTAAGAACACTGTTTACGAACACTGATTGCCTCACGATTCGGATCCAGTGCCGGTTTTCAAAAGGCACTGCACTTCCCTAGCGAATGCGAAAATAATGACTCAACTGTCTGGCCAAAAGCAACCGCCTCCTTCTTCAAAGCTGGCCGCATATAGGAAAGTTATTCTAAAAAAAACTCTATCGTACTTTCTAAAGCAATCATTTGCAGCAATCACTCCGCGTCGATGGGTGGCCAAATTCTCAGTAGAACATCCAAACTGTTTCTTACCGGTGCAATTAGGGGGTCAGTATTCCAGGAAGCAGACACATAACAAAAGCAGAAAACAAAGGACAAAAAATGCAAAATAATCTCAGATTTAAAAAAAGTGTAAACTGTGTAAAACAACTCTACATTTTTTATTTCAAAATAAAGCAAACAATGTTTTAAAAATAAACCTCACAGTTAAAATAAAATAATATATAGAACTTTAAATCATTACTATTTCCACTTTCATTTGATATCAATTTTTTTTACTTCTTTGTACGAAGTAAAAGAATAGTATTGTAGTAACGAAAAATTTCAGTGTTCATATTTCAACGGAAATACTCATTTTGACCGTGTCTTAATAAAATTAATTGAAATTTTAATTTAGAAACTCTTTAAATACATCCATTTTGTCCATTCGTGAACTGGTTTTCACTAGTTTCGCCTTAAAGCGACAATGGACCTTTACAGCAAACTTTCTTTTCTTTTAAATGAATTTCCTTGAAGATTGACTATGTTATTAGTACTATTAATATATAAATATTTAAAAAATTTGAAGGCAAAATATTAATTAATTTTGGAGTTATTAATTATTAATTATTTCATAATTAGCTTAATTGAAAATGCTCCAAGCGTATCAACTTTGCATAAAATATTATAAAAAAAATTTAAGTATAACTTTTAGACTTTACAAAAAAATGTAGCTGTTTCCATAAACATTCACGGAAAATATAAAGAGAAATAAAATAATTATGATGATACCCATGTTTAGCAGAATAAACAGCTATAGTGGATAATTAAAATGCATAACTAACATATTATATGCTTCAAAACATACCCGTTTCAACTAGACTTTATTTTTTAAACTCTAACTTAAATAATACTAGAATTTCAGAGACAATGATCTATTTTCAATGCGCTGGAGTTCTTTAAACATTTGTAATACAGGAAAATTTTACTTCTGAGTAAATAGCATTTGAAGATATTGTTATACCCATAAGTAATGATAAGCTTATTATACCCATAAGTAATGATAGAATGATGGAAATGAAAAAATTCTTTTTGCTCCGTATTCCTAATGATATATTCTCTCACTATTCACTAAAATCGAAAATTTGAATTTTCAGTAGATTTTAGCCAATTTGAAAGTCCACAATCGGCTTAACGCATGTACTTATTGACGTATGTATCTACGCATCTCGAAAGTCTTCAAAGCCATAAAATATGGAGGTCGAACTTTTATAGTGATTAGTTTCGTCTTAAAGTCTGTATGTACTTATATACTGACGTACATACGTACTTACCTGGCTCAGCTAAGAAAAGATGTAAAAAGTTAATCTTTTTGACTGTCATAACATCTAGTTGTGCACCTCCTATATTAAATTGAAACCTGCACTTTATATAACGCAGACTAACATGGGAGGCATTACTCCAAAACAATTAGAAATGAATCTTAAAATGTTAATTATTTTGTATGTAGGATTATTATAGCATCTAGCTGTTGAGCTCCATTTTTGATTGTAATCAGCACTCTATATTAGGATAAATCATAATACAACATGTATTGCCGCTATCGATCTACAGCAATGAAACTCAAATCTATCGATATATTAATATGCTTTTGCATCAATGTGTTTTAAATAGCTAAAACAGTGACTTTAAATTTAATTTTTATAAAACAAAAATAAAATTTTACTGTTTGTAATAAGTATAATAGAGAATAATTTTGGGTTTTTGCTTGTTTATTATTTCCTGATAAGGAGTAAAGGAAGTATTGTATTAAAAAAAATTCAGATTATATCTCTATATCAAAAAGTCTTAATATTAATACTTCGGGTCTGTACTAAATTTTCAGTTTTACTCAAATAACAGGTTTATTTGAAAATGAAACTTCCTTTTAATCTTTAATGATCCGATTATAAATATAATGGCATACGATACAAAACTATAAAAATATATTATATAATAAGAGTACAAGGTAGTTATGGGGTCACCCCCATAGATTTGTTTACTTTACAAATAACAAACGAGCAACGTACGTTCGCTTCGGTAAGTAATAATATTTTTTCATTAAAATATGTGTCTCACTGTATCTAAAAACATGTATGAAATCATAAATATTCATCTGTAGTAATTTCTAAAAAAATGGGATTTTATTAGATATAAAATTAAAAATCAAAATTTATTTACAGCATGGTTGCACAATGGTCGTTATTATTAATCAGGTTTACAAAAGGATTTAAATTATTTTCTAGATAACACAAAACAGCATTTAAAAGCTCGGCATTCAAACGCTCGGACCAACGTTTCTGTTTGGTTTGGAGCACTACGATCTACTTTTTTATAAAACAAGGTCTAATGAGACCGAGACCTACTGTTTAAAGCCGATTCTAAACTGCTACATACAACCATGCCATCGTGGGATGCGAACACACAAACAACGGATTCGAAGATCAGTGCCCTAACTATTCGGCCATCGTTCAGCGACCAGTGTTTCGACGCATCAAAAAATACTTCCGATTGCTTATAAGACATCATCCCATGGCATTATATGTCACATTTTTTCTAATAGAAAATTGAAATTATACATATATATATATATACACATATATTAATATGAGTGGACATGTATTTAAAATAAATTAGAATTCATTGTTGTCAAAATATACACGTTTCAAAATGTATCTCTTTGAAATCTCTTTGACATTTTTATTATTTTAATCAAATAAAATTTTCATGTCCTTAAATTTTGAATAATAAGAGATTTGAAAAAAAAAATTTCAATTTTACAACTCCTCTTCAAAATCCACTCAAAATACAGTTTCTTTTAAGTCAAAGAGTTTTTTGCTGGATGAGATCCCGCCTACCCTCCTTTCTTTTAAATTAATTTTACAATTTACACTAAATCACAAATTTGTGATGAAAATCACACTCAGTTTATTTAATTTGTGATTAAGTGAATGTTTCAGTCTATTTAGTATGAATGTTATGTGTTTCCTTTGTGTTTTCTTTGTTAATTCAATTATATTTTAAATATTCAATTTTTGTAAAATTTTTCCTCAAAATGTTGTTTTTGTTTATGTATCAATTTGTTGAGTTACGATCCCCTCGCCAGATTTCAAACGCCACGCTGCAAGCACGCCACGCACGCAAGCTGCAAGCACGCCAATTTCGCCAAATGTGGTTGAAGCACCAACAAGATCCATGATTAGAAACAGGAGAGTGGGCTAAGAAGAGGAGTTGAAAAAAATATCAGCGTCTTTAAAGGAAACTTAGATAAAGTATATACTCTTTTGTAAAATAAAGTTTATTCGATGTGTTAGAATTACTGAAGAAATGTACCAAATTGATACTTTTTGCTCTTAATTAAATCTGAAAAGATATAGTTAGTGCAGTCAATTTATAAATGATTCAAATTTTAGTCGCATCAAAAAATATTTTTTAAAAGAAAAAGTACACAAATTAAAATAAAGAGCGGTCAATGACTTAAAAAATTTGGCATTTTTATATGTAACTAATATTTTATTTTGACAATGGGTTTTATATTATACTAAACAATAAATTAATCCAAAGAAGATCAAAATAATGTTCTAGGAAACGTAAACTGGTCAAATCTTTGGTCTTATATATGATTTGTAACAAGATATCAAATTTTCAATAAATTTCCTCTTTCTTATAAAAAAAAAATTATCTGATTGAAAATGTACACATCTTGTGGAATTTAAAATCGAGTTTTCAGGAATCTCATTTCGTCTGAATATGTTTCTTATCACAAAATTAAGGACCAAAAATGAATCACGGTACCTCTGTCGGTAAAGACAGATTTCGTAACCGGTGAGTACCTATGATACCAGTACTCACCGATTACGGCTTGATACGGCTTGATTTGGCTTAAGCCGGCCATAGATCAGTCATGTTCATTAATGACGATTGGGCTAAATTCGTGGTAACAATAGCCTTCAAATTTTCAAAACATACCTCTGGAGGTGTCAGTACAAGCTTTCGTGGTCTTCTTGATCCCTGCTGTTAAATTCCGAAGACCCGTTCTTGAAGTTAAGTCAGTCTTCAGTCCTCGTGGTTCATCGCTCAAATTAAAACTGTTAATCACCCTTAGCAAAAAGCCAGTTACATTTTGCTACAGGGCCTATTCGACCTGCTTTCTTACACCAGGGAAATTATGGCAATAACTAGAGGAAAGCTAGATCTGATTGAAAATGTACACATCTTGTGGAATTTAATATCGAGTTTTCAGGAATCTCATTTTTTCTGAATATGTTTCTTATCACAAAATTAAGGATCAAAAATGAATCACCTTACCTCTGTCGGTAAAGACAGAGATCTCGTAACCGGTGAGTACCGTATGATACCAGTACTCACCGATTGCGGTTTGATACGGCTTGATTTGGCTCAAGCCGGCCATAGATCAGTCATGTTCATTAATGACGATTGGGCTAAATTTGTGGTAACAATAGCCTTCAAATTCTCAAAAAATACCTCTGGATGTGTCAGTACAAGCTTTCGTGCTCTTCTTGATCCCTGCTGTTAAATTACGACTACCCGTTCTTGAAATTAAGTCAGTCTTCAGTCCTCGTGGTTCACCGCTCAAAGTGAAACTGTTTATCACCCCTTAGCAAAAGGCCAGTTACTATTCGACCTGCTTTCTTAAACCAGGAAAATTATGACAATAACTGGAGGAAAGCTAGATCTAAAACTACAAATTCTTAAGTTTCAACTATATTACATGGTATATTTCCCAATCACATAAAATTGCTATTAAAGTGTCAAGTTTGGCATTTTAATAGCAACTGACCATACTTT
>CM063504.1:100756373-100766373 GCA_032207245.1 Pardosa pseudoannulata
GGGCTAATGAGACCGGGACCTACTGCTTAAAGCCGATTCCGAACGGCTATGAACATTCATGCCATAGTGGGATTCGAACCTTTGAACTTCGGTACCGACGATCAGCGCCCTAACCAATCAGCCACCGTTCGGCAGGATTGATACTTGAGCGCGGGTAACATACTAGAACGTTGTCTGACTATTGATACTTCAGAGCGGGTAACGCTAGTGCTGGTTAGTGTAACAATATGGTTTGTTTTGGGGTACAAAAATAACGATATATACAGGAAAACGAAGCCGAATGTTCTTGTCTACTACATATATTCTGGAAAAATTTAGACAAATAAAAACTAGTTTTTACATCAGTCGATGCGGAACCACAGAACGGGAAAAAATTAAAATTATATACTACTATTTCTATTTGATTTTTCATATTTACGATACTATTATAAATTTATCCACTAAAAATATATTTTTTGTTTACAAAAATCTTATGGTTATTTATATATTTCTATTTATATATTTGTTTATATATTTCAATATAAAATAAGAAAAGTTGGTTAAAAAATTAAATAATTTTCGATCTATTGAGATTTAACTGAATAACTAAATTTACGATCAAAACGCCCGCTCCCGGTACAATTCCACTGCGAAATGTACCCGTACACAATGTGTTAAAGTAAAATATTTTCTAGACCATTAATAAGATTCCACCTTTATAAATATTATTTAAGTTTGTTTAGAAAGCAATAGGTTTAATAGGTTTGTACACCAAAAGCAAAAATATTATATGTACACTACATTATTTCCTTCCACGCCCATTATATCACACTTTTTTTAATTTTGTATAATATGACATCAGAATTATCATCCGCACATAGTCTTTAACTTTCGAAAAGGGATTCGTTGCTCCACATAAGCGTTTGTGAATATAGTTTATGTACTCCCAAAACATTAATACCAGTAATATCCAAAATATTAATATCAGTAATAAAAATTTCGTTACACAGATATTTTGTTTTAAAAATTGACATAATTCGTGATTAAATTTTCCTTTTACTCCTTACTAGGCAGTAATAAACAAAAAATCAAAATTATTCTTCACAATAAACAGATTTTTATTTTCTAAAAATGGAGTATAAAATATTATTTCATGTGTTTAAAAAGCATTGTTCTGGCCTTATCCTACGTAAATATGTACGTGTTGAAACAGAATCTGATTCAGTTTAAGATTTTTTCCCTTTGAAAGATACGAGAATTTCTCGTGTGACAGCAAAAAATTTTCAACAGATAAAGGCCTCATCACAAGCGAAGCCGAACTAAAAGAAATCTGTTGCAAACTTTTTTCGCTCTAACACGAGATATCTGTACGTACTTCAGTAAAAGGAATAATAAACTAACACATTTATCTTCACGTATAAAGCCTTAACACATACATATGAATACGCCGATATCTTAATACTAAACATACCAACACTTAATACATACCTATTTCTACCATAGCCGGTCAAATGACCGGACTTTATTTTTTCTGATTATAAATGTATGAAATATGAAAATTAGAAGGAAACAGACAAATAAACTTTATTATAATTAAACAAAATTGTATATTGTCAATTTTTATGTATTGCAAACACAAATAAGAATTTTTAATTCATTTCCCATCGCATTTTTTCATATACCTTATAGGTCAGTTGACCCGTTATATGGTATGTTTAGTGTTAAAGTTGTTGTCATATCAGTATCGATAATAGCCGTTGTATCCAGATTTTTCATTATATAAAGAGTCGATTGCAGGCAGATATTTTAATAATACTAAAAGCAAAATTTCGCCAGTTAATCATTGAGTTATTATCAATCACTATTAATATATGTTACATCGAAATTTTTCGTTTTATAGAGAGATTGTAATGAAGAGAAGAGCTCAGCTAAATGAGTCTTAAATTCATTAATTCAAACTTAAAATCATTTGTCATTTAAGCCCTACTGTGTGACAGGTTATATTGAAATTTCTCGTTATATAGAGTTTGGAATTCAATCAAAAGGGGATTGCACAACTAGATACTATAACTGTAGTACAAAATAAATTTGACTTTCTACGGATAATAGTTTTTGAGCTATGCAAGATACGTGCGTACAGACTTTCAGTCATCCATGGTCGAAATAAATCTTTTCGTTTAAACTTCGGCTAAGAAATTTATTGTCATTACAATACTTCATTTTGATTTGTACAAAGAAATAAAAAAGAGGAATCCAATTTCCACCAAAATGGATTTTATAAAAGGTAACTTTGAAATTGATTTATTTTATTAAATTGAGGCTAGTTATTTTCTTCATACTGTGAAATTGAACTTTATTAATCGAACGATATATTTTATTGTATAGCATAATAAAGTTTATATTTTTTCATTTTTCACATCTCAATAAATATTAATTTTATTTAAATTCATAATGTCAGACACGTCTAAAGTTTGGTTTGGTTTCGAGAGCTACGGTCTACTGTTTTGCACATGAGGGTTAATGAGACCGGGACCTACTGTTTAAAGCCGATTCCGACCAGCCACGAACATCCATACCATAGTGGGATTCGAACCCACGAACTCTGGCACCGACGATCAGCGCCCTAACCAATCGGCCAGCGTTCGGCCTAAAATTTGGGTTTATAGAACAAAACAGGTATTCTAATTCTATTTTATATAGACATAAGATAAATTATAAAGTCACGATAGAGATATTTATCCTCAAAAATCTTAAAATTAAAAACGTGAAAACATCATCAACTTTAGCCCTAAAATAACATGAGGGAGGAGGAAATAAATGAAGAGAGCATCAAATATACAATAGAAAGCCTAAATATTTAATATAAAATTCGTACTAATTTGCTTTACATCTCTCAACAACTGGAGAGAAAATGAAGTGAACAGCTTACAATACAAAATGGCAGAAGAATAGAAAAATGTTTCGAGATGCCATCAGGAAAAAAAGAAAAGTCAGAATTGAAATAGCTGCATTTAATTTTGCACGAGATAATATTTTGAGTTACGTCGCCGCAAATACAATAAGAAAATGCAGTTCGGAATATAACACATACTTAAAAAATTAAAATCCAGTAAGTAATTTTTTTCTTTGCTGTATGATTTATACGTTATTTTAAATTAATATACTACTTGAAATGATAAACTAAATAATTTTAATTAACTTAGAATTTATTAAAGAATTATTCCAAAAGAAGCAGATACCCTTATATTTACGAGGGGTGATAAAAAAAAGAATAAAGAAATATTTATTAACAATAGACAGAAAATACAAAAGAGAATTAAGAGGCATACGTGCCTATCACTTTTAGACATAATCAGCAAATCTATTTAGGCATTTATCAGACAGCAGAAGCAACCTGTTTAACCCGTCTTGGCAGAAATCAGATCCCTGTCCATTGAGCAAAGTCTTGCAAACAAGAACTGTTGCTACGGTTCAGGTGGGAAATATGGAGTTACCCCCTCTACAGCCCAGATTTGGCACCTAGTGACTATTTCCTATTTCCGAAGTTGGAGGAGCATTTATCCGACTGTCGATTCTCTTCAGAAAGTGCTGTGAAAACATCCGCTGATATCTGGCTCAATGGACAGGGACCTGATTTCTACCAAGACGGGTTAAACAAGTTGCTTCTGCTTTCTGATAAATGCCGAAATAGACTTAGTGATTATGTCGAAAAGTGATAGGCACTATGCCTCTTAATTCCCTTTTGTATTTTCTGTTTATTGTTAATAAATATTTCTTTATTCGACTTGTAACATTTTTATCTGATCACCCCTGGTATAAATTTGTCACAAAGATTCGAATGAATATACCGTTTAGCCTAACAGACGAATTTATTGAAGCAAAGTTGCAACTCGCAACTTTGAGAGTTGCCTACAACTAGTGGGTATCAGCTTTTATACCTGAAAGAATAATCGAGAAATAACTAATTTACACAATAAAGAAAGATCTAGAATGTTCGAGAACATAAAGAAACAATAAATAATATTTTAAAATTAAAAATCCACACTTTGGAACAACCACCATAGCGAGCATCGAACCCACAAACTTCGGGTCTGAATCTCGTGCCTTGACCATTCGGCCACTGAGCTCGTTGGCGAAGTTTCTTTATGAGGCAATATATTCCCTACCAGTGAGACAAGCTTTCAAGAGGCATAAACGCAATTTGGAATCTCATAGTAATGCAGGGTTGGAAATGCTTTATTTATGCATTACAGGGTGTTAAACAAGAGATTGGGTGAACGGTGATCTTGCTGGAAGTCATAATTTCCCAACTGATTTTTAATACTGTAGTGTAAAAAGTAAACAAGAAGATTCTACAAAGACTAAGGGAAATGAAAACATACTTGTAGAAATGGGAAGAAGGGATCATAAGCAGTAGGCGTAAGCAAATGGCGTAACATACAAATGCTAACAACATGGATATATGATATTTTTCTTTGACATAATTTTTTATAAAACAAATATATTTTAACAAATGTTATTCAAGTTGATTCAAACAAATTATTTTCCCTGACTTATCGCAACATAAAGAAACTAAATATTCCCCAGAAACGGTCCTCGGTGGTTATGGCTTCTTATCAAGAAAACAAAGAAAAATTTGATCTCCCAATTTCAAATAGGTTTCGGAACAGCTGAATGAAGGGTGACGAGATTAAATTCGTGTCTCAAATTACTAGTCGTTCCAATAACTATTTGTTGCCAGTTAATACCTCTCCCAATCTATTGAATAGTTTAATACGTGTTTTAACAACGTTACCAAGATAAATTATCTTTTTTTATTAGAGAGCAGTGATAACAGTTTATTGGATGAAAATTTATTTGTTTTAAGGTCAATCACGCCTCCCTCTTTACTTCAAGACGGTAATGCCTTCATTTACCAGCGCTACGCTACGGATTACGTTAAAGGGTGACTTTTCGGAGATGACGAAATGGATTTGAATACTTACTTCTTTTTCACAAGGGAAGACATAAAACGGTTTAATATAGAAAGGTCACACTAACTCACCAAAAGAATTGAAACATCATCATCACTTTGCTTCTCCATCATTCATTAGGAAATATTAATGACTATGTCACTTTTAGGCTCATCTATATAACGATATGATATGTTTGGTTTGGAGCGAAACGGTCCACTATTTTGCTCACGAGGGCTAATGATACTAGAACCTACTGCTTAAAACCGATTCCGAACGGCTATGAACGGCCAATCCAATAAAGAGTTTCGAACCCGCGAACTCTGGCACTGAAGAGCTGCTCTCTACCATTCGGCCATCTACATAATGAAACGTCTGTATCTGTATAATATATATATATATATATATATATATATATATATATATATATATATATATATGTAATAAATCAAAATTATTTAACTCTAATATTTCCTTAAAAAACCTCCTCTCTCCCATTCTAATCCCTTTAAATCTTTTTCCCCCGAACGATGGCCGATTGGTTAGGGTGCTAGCCTTCGGTACCGGAGTTTGTGGGTTCGAATCTCATAGTGGCATGGATGATCGTAGCCGTTCGGAATCGGTTTTAAGCTGTAGGTCCCGGTCTCATTAGCCCTCGTGTTGCATAAAGCACCATAGCACTCCAAACCAAAACCAAAATCTTTTTCCCAACCTCTAAATAGTTTAATCAAAGGAGTGTTTTCCACTTAAAATTCTTCCCAAAGCTTTCTATCCAAAAATGTAAAATTTCTGTCTATACAGCATATTTCCCACCAGTCGCCGGCAAATGGCTCCGCGTTTTTCATGATTTTGCACTCAATTCGCTAAGTTTTTTTTTTTTTTTTTACAGTAGGAAAACTTTTTCTGTCTGACTGACTTTTGTGGCTTGTCCTTTGTCTGTCGTTAAGTAGAAAAGATGTCCGTTGTAACAGCTCTGAAATAAAGTTTCAATGAGTCTGGTGCCGTTCTCTTCAATGTCGGACAGACTGCATTTTTATTACTGCTAGCTGTTAAGCTTTCTCCTTGTCAAGGAGTTTTATAATTAATGGTTATATATATATCTTGTTCAAATTTTCAATCGTTAATAAAATTCTTTTTATTAATCCACTCAAGTTCAAATACATTTTTTTAAACTTGTAGTGGATGACACTTAATATTAAAATAGTTTTTTCAAACATAATTCATTGGTTATATTTTATTAATTTGAGTCTTCTGATTTCGCCAATGTGCTACCATTCAGTTTATAGTAAACCTAAGGATCTGAATTGATTACACGAGATTTTTTTTTTCTTATTTCATATGTAATCATATTATTTAATAAAAAGTAACTAAAATTTTTTCTTTGTTGACCTAAGTAGGATATTGACTTTTATATTACTTATTATATGTATTACTTGTTTATAATAGTGTAGTTCAGAAATAATGATTTCTTATTATTCTTGAAAATTTTATCGATATGCTTCTCTGGTAAATTAAAAGTTCACATTTTGGTCGAAAAAAACTTAATCGCCCAAGTACTCCCTGGGAACAGATTAAGTTTGTCTTTAGATTAGGGTTAAATAATTAATATTGTGATGTGGTTTGTAATCTCATTTAAGAGCATGGTTTGGTTTGGAGTGTTACGGTCTACTTTTTGCAACACGAGGGCTAATGAGACCGGGACCTACAGCTTAAAGCCGATTCCGAACGGCTACGAACATCCATGCCGTAGTGGGATTCGAATCCACGAACTCCGGTACCGAAGGTCAACACTCTAACCAATCGGCCATTGTTCGGCCATTTAAGAGCATGGAATGCCTATGTACCCTGGATGGAACTATGAAGCTGGACTAGGGCAAGTGAGTACTAGAAACTCAATTACTGTCACAACTCTCAGTATATTTTCGGGAAGATGAAAGTACATATTTATGAATAGTTTGACGCCTCAACCTAAATTCAAGAGTGTTTCTGTATTTCTGGCTGTAAAAACTAGAACCATTTTGTCCTCATCTGAAGATTGAATGCCATTTGGAAAATATGTAAAAGCCCATAAAACAGGTAGTTACCAATGAAGTAGTCCCCACTACAGATCAGTTAATTGAAACCGTACATCAAAGCATGGCATCACAACAGTGAACTCGGCTAAAATGAAAAAAACCGCGTTTGATACAGAGAGTGGCATCACTAAATACTAAGATTGTTTGTATTAGATTTGTATTAAAACGATACTACTTTCTTCAAAACAATTGTTTTCCCGACTAAATTGTTATTTGTACGATCTCAGTAATGCTTAATATCTAATGATATCTCAATACTGAATCTCTTATAATTGAAAATATCTACGAGACAGGAGATATGAAATAAATGTTATAAACATGGTTATGTCGCGTATGGATAGGAATGAAAAATTTGATATTAATAAATCTTCGTTCTACAGCATTTTTTCACCTGTACTTTATAAGAAATTAAAAACAGATTTGTGCTTGAAAACGTGATATTTCTCTAAATACTTAACACATTGTGTGCGGGTACATTTCGCAGCGGAATTGTACCGGGAGCGGGCGTTTTGTGCGTAAATTTAGTTAATCAGTCAAATCTCAAAGTATCGAAAATTACTTAATTTTTTAACCAAATTTTCTTATTTTATATTGAAATATATACGCAAATATATAAATGGAAATATATAAATAACAACCATAAGAATTTTGTAAACAAAAAAAATGTTTTTTATTGGATAAATTTATGATAGTATCGTAAATAGGAAAAATCGAATAGAAATAGTAGTATATAGTTTTAATTTTTTTCTCGTTCTGTGGTTCCGCATCGACTGATGTAAAAACTAGTTTTTATTTGTCTAATTTTTTTCCAGAATCTATGTTGTAGACAAGAACATTCGGCTTCGTTTTCCTGTTATCGTTATTTATGTACCCACAAACAAACCATGCTGTTACACTAACCCGTACTAGTAAGTGACTGGAGCTCAAGTATCAATCGTTAGAGAACTTACTAGTACGTGACCCCCGCTCAAGTATCAATCACCAGAAAACGTACTAGTACGTGTCAAGTATCAATCACCAGAAAACGTACTAGTACGTGTCCCGCGCTCAAGTATCAATAGTCAGAAACGTACTAGTACGTGTCCCGAATACAATGTGTTAAGAAGTACAAATGTAATCATATATAAGTATCCCCAATAGATACAATTACAAGATATTTCTCTAGAACAAAAACCTACATAAAACTTGAATTCACTCTAACAAATATTCCAAGCATACTTTTAAGCTAACAAAATAAAACCAAGCATACTTTTAAGCTAAATATTCACTATTATTTTCTCTCAATTAACAACGTATCACAAAAGAAGCACAGAAAAATATTTTTCCAGAAACAGTCAGTGTTATTTCTCGCTTATAATCGAGGGGAAAAAAGGAAAAATTTAATCTCTTAAATTCATTTTAACTTAACGACAGAATAATGGTGACGAGATTAAATCCGTTTCTCAAATAGTCACTCGTATTTCCAATAACCACTCGATGTCAGTTAATACCTGCCCAAATCACTTGAATAGTTAAGTGCGTGTTTTAAGAACGTCGCAGAGATAAATTCTCATTTTTATTAAAGGCTCGTAATAACTTAGTTTATTCGTGAAAATTTACTCCGTCTTTCCTTCCTTCCCTCCCCCCATCTTCCACGAAGGTAATGTCTTTCATATTTTCCAGCATTATGCGACGGATTACGTTAAAAGATGACTTTTCGCTGGTGACGAAATGGATTCGAAGTCTTGCTTCTTTGTCATGATGGAAAAGCAAGGAAAGAGGTAAAGTGGTTCAAAGTAAGAAGGGTACATTGAATTAATGGAAAACAAAGTATCCTCATCCCTTTTCCACCATAAATTTAGAAATACGAGAATATATAAACATAAATAATTATGACTATAGTAGTTTTAGGTATAATAATACCCATCTGCATTACGAAAATTATGTACCGGAAGTGATTGTCACGTGACCTGGAAGAGATACCACTAAAGTTGCTACATTTTGCGACACTGCTGTTTCATTCCCCTATATAATAATAACCTAAGTCAGGGGTCGGCAACCTGTTTGTTCTTAAGGGCGCAATACTAAATTGGAAAATCACCAAGGACGCATATTTTGCAGATAATCAACAGGGTATAAATAGGCATTCATATAGGTATAAATAGGCATTAAAAAAAAGAATTTTTATAACTTTATTTTGTTGGTGTCATACATAATGATACATACAGTTCAATGTGAAACTTGGGTGTCCCTATTTTCAGCTAATTTCTTATAATTGGGGATATATTTAGAGTTCCTGGTCCTTAAACAATTATCTAAATGTGAGTCATTAAGCTTTGTTCGGTATTTTGATTTCAAATTTTTCATATTTGAGAACAAAGACTCGCAATCGTATGTTACACAATATGAATAAATTTTTAGAGCACATTTCCTTAAATTAGGATACTTATTTTTACCGACTAAATTCCAAAACATTTTATCATTACTATGCGCTTTTAAAATAATATCACTCTCCGAGTTTATTATTTCTAATTCTAGGATATTATGAAGCTCGAAATACACTGAAACTAATTCAAGGACATCATCTACAGTAACATTGAATGGATTTATGAAAAATCTTAGAACGGGTTCTAATGCTGCAAAATCTTCAAATCTAGAAGAAGACTCTTCTATTAGCTTATCTATAATTTCTAAATATGATGTAGCAGTAAAATTTTCGTTATTCAAATTTAAACTCTCAACAGTATATTTTTGTATTTGGGATATGTGATAATGATTTTTTCAATAGATTGGATTTCAACAACACTAACTTGCATTTGAATGTCCTAAACTCAACTGACTACTTGCTGTATATCGCCGTTTGACAAGAGTAAGTAAATCGCTCTGGCTATCATACATTTACATTAGTCCAGCGAAGGCGCATTAAAAATCAATCGGGGGCGCCGCGTTGCCTACCCCTGGCCTAAGTTATCTGTACGTCTGTCCTCGATTTTATGAAGCGGTTGGACCTGGAAT
>CM063504.1:100773873-100786373 GCA_032207245.1 Pardosa pseudoannulata
TTCTCTACGGGAGAACGAGCGGAGGCTACAACTTGTCGCGGCCTTTCTCCAGTTTTGTGTGGGACTCCAGCAATCCAGTTGTACCCCTGTACAATGGTATCTGTCGCACCTAACGGCAGATTTTCTTTTTTTAGATTTGCCTTGAACCTGGGACTTTAAGGTCAGTAACAGCTCACTTGAGCCCTGTGATTTTCATTCGGAAAATAGTTTGTAAATAGCTTCTATTTAATCAAGAATAAAAGTTGTTACTTTTCTAAGCTGTACGTCGTGTCACATCCACTTCGACACCCACACGCTACCCGATGATCCAGTAACGTTACAACATTAATTATGGGTCACTTCTAATTTCCCTATAATTATTGTCATATTAATATACAAAGAAATTTCAGTGAATACGAATGATACGTGAAAACCAGGGCCGTAGCCAGAAGTTATGTTGAGGGTACCAAGGGGAAACACATTGTTCTTTGAGAATGATACTTTAGTAAAACTACAGGTTTTCTTATGCATCTATACCCGTAATGAGTACCATAACACAATGTGGTTTTAAAATAACAAAATGATAAAAAAATGATATAATGAACTCATTTAAAGCTTAGAATGAGTAATGATGTATCACAATGAATTTAATAATAATATTAACATCAAAAACCGTTTTTACATTTATTCGTTTAAATTTCTCTGTCATTTAGCTAAATACCAAAATCTAGTCTAATGTAATCATTTGAAGCTATTTTAGAAGATAAAATCTGATTATGGAAAAGGATCTTGAGACAAATGACCAAAGGAACGAGGGATGGGATAGATAAAAGCCTACGGCCCCGTAAGACATTTATGGCCGAAGCATTCTCTTTCTGAGAACACCGTTGTCTATGCACAGCTGGGCAGATGACACACCCACACACGTGGTCAATTTTCTTTCCTCAAAACAGTCTTTTAGAATTTTGGAATTTCGTGGAGGGACTGGTACCTCCCTTGCCTACGGCCTTAGTGAAAACAATTCCCTGATTTAACTCTTATTTCATAGTCTATGAAGAAAATTTCAGTGAAAAACCTTTTTTAGACCATCAAAATAATAGGTACGTATTTACGAGGTATATAAGAGAAAATACATGCATTTATATTTAAAATATTTTTTACTGAATCTTGCAATAGCGTTTATAAATGATAACGCTAGTAAACATTCATCTCTCAAAATCATTGTCTTAATTTACTCCAGATATAATACACCAAAACTAATTACCAGAATCTTACATGTTTCCATACATTAATATTTGACAATAATTATGGGGCAATTCTAATATATAAAATAATACTTCGGGAGCAAAGTTATAAAACATCTTGTAGACGATGTTTATTTTATGGCCCTTACAAAGAATCCAGATCCACATTGCTGAAGTAATATTCTTAGTATAAAACTTTTCTAATAAGTACTACTATTTCAGAAGAAATCAATGCCAGCAGACACAAAATATTAGCCTTAGCGGAGAAAATATTTCACTAGATCACTTTTCTCCTCATTTCCTTGGATGAAAACTTCCTTTCACCAGAAGACTGGATTAAAGCAATACCTTAATAAATTATGAAATAAAAAGTCGGGCATGTTTCATGATTATACTGCAATCCCTCCGAAATATATTCAGTTATTATAGTTAAGAGCAGGATTAAAAGAATTCTATGTAAAAAGATTTTAAATTAGGGGATTTGGCAATCATGAAAAGACCGCAGTCCGTCCATTTGTTCAGATTTAGGGCATTTTTCAAAATTAATACGCCTGAAAGACGTTACTTTCAAACTGACATTAAGATGAAAGTTTAATGCATAAAATTAAATTATAAAATTTATATATGTTATTAATGCTGCAGTACATCTGAATTATCAAAGAAGGAGTAGTGAAAATTTTAGGAGAATCATTAATCAACAGTTTTCACTGCACGTAATGAAAAGTTTAGTTTTAATGGTAGTTCTTTCAAGCCAAACATATAGACATTAAAATTTATATTTTCAACAACAGGAATTTTAAATACAAGCACAGTTCAATCTATTTTATTTAAATTAAGGAAATTACATATGCAGTCAACCAAATTAAAACTGGTAGACTATTCATTTTATGTTCAATTTATATTTTAATAGGGTAAAAACGCGAAAAAAGATGTTAGAAAATAAAGGTGATACCCAATAATGTCAAACTTAAATCTTGTTTTGGCAAGGCATTCAAGCCAACATTAAAAATTATTTAATTTAGAAATGACATTCTACTTATAAATGTTCTTAACAATTTAATAAAATAGGAATCTGCAGAAAACTTTTTTTAACGTCTGCAGGGGCATTATAACTTCTAAATTATAATAGTTATTCAAATATTTCCTCGCATAAATACCCTATCAATATAATTTATATACAGTCAGTCAAACTCACACACTACACTTTTCTGTTCAATTTGAAAATTTAAAATTAAAAACTTGAAAAAACACTTTAGAAGACTCATATGATAGCCATTAAAGTAATAAACTAATAATATCAATGTTTTTTCTATACACATCTAATAAGCTCAACGTTGTTTCAATATTGTGTACATTTCTTCATGCAAAATATTTATTTATTGCTTTATTTATTGTTTCAAAAAGTGTCAAAATTTTCCCTTTTAAAATGTCAAATTGAACAATAAAGATTAGTGTACGAGTTGTTCTTAGTTTACACTTAGTGTACAAGTCAAATTGAACAATAAGCTTGGTATACGAGTTTTCATTTGACTGTATAAGAAGAGGGTATAAAGAATTTGGAGTTCCTTCCCCAAAACTCCCCAAAGTTCAACCTAAAAATCTTGTTTGTAATTTCAATAACTTAAAGGAAATTGAGTAAACTGTATCTAATGTAAATGGTTCTTTTATATAAAATTGTTAGCTTTTAAGCAATTCTCGTTTACTTGATGTAACGACTAAAAATCAAAAATTTATAAAAAGTGTTCTCATGTGCTATTTGCTTACAACATTAAATGTTTCAGATAGCTTATACTCACTGAATGAGGAAACTCAATGCATCAATTGCGCTTAAACAATATTTGATCAGATAACCAACAAACATCTAACAGAGACAAACCCTTTTACACAAAGGTTTTCAAGGAGAGTTGATGCGATGTCATAAAAAACTTTAGCAAGAAAATTACGTGTATTTATTCACCTCTGCAGTTTTATCTCTTTTATTAGTTCATATCATAGATTTGTTAAATTTATAGTTTAAAATGTTTGGATTATAAGTTGCACATATGTTATTCTTAAGTTCAAAAATATATAAAAAGTTTTGTATTGATTACGTTAGACAGAATTTCTATATATTTTGTCTCCTAGCCTTGTTATTAGAAATAATTTAAACTATCTCATTTTTTATAACAAGAATAAATAGCATTAAACACACTATACTGCCATTCAACGGTGATTAATAAGAAAAAAACCAATCCCCGTACACTTTACATCTAACATAAGAAATTCAGTGACCATTAACTTGATAGTTAAAAGCATACGAAAAGCGTAATTTTGTATTCAGTAGGCTACATGAAAATATAAAAAAGATTGAAACAATATTTAGAAATGAACAACCATAGTGAACTTCAAGAGAAAAAAAGATTATTAGAACAATAAATTTATACAAAAATTAGTCACAAACATTTTTTATTGAACTCTTAAATCTCTCCTACTCTTTGAAAATTGATAAAACTGTAGGTTAGAATATTCTGTAATAAAATGGACTTGCAAGATGTCTTAGTAAAAAACTTTTAAATTATGAAAATTAAACTTTCAAAAAACCGTACAAAATCTAAATTACAGAAACTTAAAATCTATTCCAATCTATATTGCAATCTATTGTCTAGTTCTGCTTAATTGTTATTCTGATCTGATCAAAGTAATTTTTAAAGTCTGTAAATCTGTCTCTTAAAGATTCTTTGTGTTTAATGTGTGTATTACAATTTGCTACGGTCAAACAAATTAATAGAAATTTTTAATTATATATTCTTAATAGTTTTCTAAATCAGAATAGCAAAAGAGTTAGTGGACCTCCAGCAAAACTCTATTTTTATTTTTAAAAAATCTACACGAACACTTATAGTTATTTCTTGATTTTGTTCTAAATTTATGACCTGCAGACAATTAATTTGTTAATACTTTTATTAATCCCCACTAGCTCTACTGTACCATTTTTAATTATTTTTTTTTGTTTTTGTTTTTCTGAAGTACACTTAGTACAGCAATGTTTAATTTCGTTTTCAAACTGAGAGTAAAATTTTAACTATATGCATAAAGATTCCTACTATAATAAAAAATTTTGTTTATTTCTATCAACACAAAACATCCTAACCTTCTTGTAAAGTTTCTCCATTCTAGCATTAGAGTAAAATTATAAATTTCAGTGTTTTCCTATTTGGGGGAAAAAATTAATTGGGTCCGTATATATTTGAGTGCATCACTCAAAATACTACAATATAATTATTGAATCAGTAGTTCAAAACAAAAAAGAAGGCAAAGAATCAATTGAAACTAAAAGTTCATTTTTCACTTATAAGGATAAAATGTCTACACATTTAAGATAAGTGACCCAAAAAGACTCATTGGTCTGCCTATGCATGCTCTTTTCCAACACCTTTTCTAAAAAAAAATGCTGTTTGAGATCATTGAAACCATTAAAGTTTTGTGTCTGAGAGAACTTTCATTAAATTTCTACGATTAAACACAGTTTCTAGAGAAAAAATTCCATTGCTTTGCATACAATTATTAAGACTACCATTCAGGGCATTCAGTTTTCTAACTTTTCAGGGAATTATTGGTTATTTATTAGCTTCTGAGTAATCATTATCAAAGAAATCATTATAATCTTAATAGCCATTTCTAACGGTGATTTTTCTTTAAAGTTTTAAAGTCTTTTTCATCTTTTGTGCCTTAAACGAGAAATAAACTTCGCTAGAGTATATCTCGGAGCATTCTTAGGCAGATGAGGGATATTCAGACTAAATGAATGTCAGCAGAATGGTGCCTTTAATAAAAATTGAAATGACCTAAATATTATCGCAGTTTTAAAAAAACATTATATGCATTATCAGAAGTTATAGAACTAATGGTCCTTCCAAAATAAAGGTGTTAATTACGTTATGTATTTTAACTGGCAAAAAGTTTCTTACCGAGTTATACCAAAAGTATATACCCGATATTTTTTTATTGCCAGGCCTTGCTTGGCAAGGTTAAAATTTTATGCCGCCATGCCGAAATTTACTCACAATGCAAGACTAAGGTGATAACTTCATAAAATTTCTTTATTTTTCATCACGAATTTAGAGGGACTTTGGACTCATCCTACAAATTCAAAAGTCGCCGTTCATCTGTGCTGCTGTGAGAATACCATCTCTCAGGGGTTGGTAATCTCGAATCTTCATATGGGGGAGAGTCCAACACAGTAAGCAATTTTGCTATGGCTGTAAAAATGCACACAACCGCATGTAAATTCGCAGAAGTACTTTTTTTTCCTGGGAGAACTGACATCTTGTTTAGAAAAACTGTAAAACTGTCGCAAGTAGAAAAAACTAATTCAGTTTTTGGTTTCTATAAGTGGGGAAGGAGTCCAGTCTTAATTAATCGCGTCCTTCATTTAATTTGAATGGCTGGGAAATTTTAGATTAAATAATATAACTTAAATTGGAAGAATGCTGAGGAATTTCAGAAGCAATATTTTTAATACATTACTTATCAATTGCTGTATTCGCCATATGAACTAAATCTTAACAAAACTAGAATTATAAACTTATAATTTTCTACGGTGTTTTTTATATTGTGGTCGTTATTAACATGCAATGTTATGTACCTAAAACATAGATTTGTAAAAGTTTTGAATCTAATCTACTAAAAAAATACTGTGGATGGAAAATGTTCTTGCACGTTGCCCCCCACACACACTTCATAGATATAAAATTATATTTAAATGTGCGCGTGTGTGGGCATGTAAGTACACAGGCTGTCCCAAACCAACCGCATAAACTCTAAACAGCTAGATTCCTCGTTGGGAGTACATAAAAACTGCCCAAAGAAACGTACCTGTACGATCCATAGTTTACGAGAAAAATACGAAAAACAAAGGATGACGTCACTGCGTCAGTGTTTTTTTCGTTGCACCGGAAGTGACGTATACTTGTTTTTCGTATTTTTCTCGTAAACTATGGATAGTAGAAGAACGCTTCTTTGGACAGTTTTTATGTACTCCCAACGAGGAATCTAGTTGTGCAGAGTTTATGCGGTCGTTTTGAGACACCCTGTATATGCATAAATGTGTGTATGCATACAATTCCCTTTACTTTTAAACGTTAAATTATTATGTTGTCTGTCATTTCTATTTGCTAAATGATAATCGGGCTTCCAGCTAACTCCGATTAGGATAATCGTTACAAATGTGTTTGCTAAATTTAATTTCTTTGTACCCTTTCAAATCTTTCTATAAATTATGCCTTAACTTATATTTACCTACCGTAGGAGACTACTCATATAAAATTCACTGGCGTAAATTACTACTACTAAGGCAACCAAGCAGAATTCCAACCGTACGAACTGTGCAGCTCTAAACCGGATTAAAAGATTTTACCTAAGCCTCTAAACCAGAACGCTACAATCCATCCGAAATCAGAACTCCCGCGAGCTTTTGAAATTTAGTCAATTGCGCTAAGAGCATTACAATCTATGTTTCCCGTTCTGCTCGTGACTTTGAATCCTATTTATTCGCTCGCCCTTAGACAAAGTTACGGTAATTCATACATCTTTATTAGTTGTTTTGTAGAAGGCATGAGATTGAACACAAACAGTGTACTGGGAAGGCACACATAGAGAACTTCTCCGTGTTTAGTTGAATAGGATACAAAAGTTAACTCTCGAATGATAAATGTTTTATGCTAAATTAACAACTAATATATGTAGCTAGCATATCCTCTGATGTTTCGCTTGTAATTATTTTTACAATTGCATGCAGAGAAATTTTTCAAGAGATAATAAATTATGCAAAGTTAATGTTGCAAAATATTGATTGACGATGACCAATTAGCGTTTTAACACGTTACCTTTACGCTCAGGAGTTTGTAGGTTCGAATCCTATAACTGACATGTACAATAAGTCAGTCAGGAATCGATTTAACCTTAGACTGATTTCCTAGTTTTTTGTTGTTGTTTTTTGTGGGGGGGTCGAATTTGTTTATTTTTACACTTTTGTATTTTAATACATGCAAAAAAAATTTAGAAAGAAAGGAAATGCAAGTAAAACATACACTACATTAAAAGAAAAAAATTTAACTCTCTACCTGTCCTGTACTTCACATATGATATACATATCTAATCCTTTATACGCTTGTATATCACACGTGATATACAATGAACTACATTTTACATGCAAGCTTTTATATATTTTACATCATTGTGTATTCAATGGGATATACAAGCATATAAAGCATTAGATCTGTAATATCGCATGTGATGTACAGGACAGGTTAAGAGTTAAAGAACAATAAGGTATGAGCCTCGTTAGGTCAGTCGGCAAAAGGCAACGATCTTGTATGTGCACGTTTCTAGGTTAGGGATCGAACCAATCTAAAATATGCTCGTGGCCACAATGTCTTCATAGTATTGGAATTATACCTCTGGGGGTAGAAGAACAAGCCTCAGGGGAAGGTTCTTCTTGGTCCCTGCTTCTAAATTACAAGGACCCACTTGAGATAAGACTTTCTTTCAACCTTAAAGTACTTGTCAAACAAAATACGCACAACTTAGCCTTAATTCGTATGGCTTCTCACCCACATGCTTGGCTAGTTCAAGTGGCCATTTAACTGCGCATATCCTGTAACTTTAGCCGATGATTTAAGAGATCGACATCTAACCATTTCAAAAGCAAACTGAGACGAACGATGGCCGATTGGTTAGGGTGCTGGCCTTCGGTACCAGAGTTCGTGGGTTCGAATCCCACAGTGGCGGGGATGTTCGTGGCCGTTCGGAATCGGCTTTAAGCTGTAGGTCCCGGTCTTATTAGCCTTCGTGTTGCAAAAAGTAGACCGCAGCATTCCAAACCAAAAGCAAACTGAAGACTGTCTTCAAAAGCTAAAGTTCTAATCTTTTATATAAACAAATAAAATTTTCGGGATTTTTTCGACAAAAAGTTTTATTTGAAAGTATTTGGTTGCCTTAACATAATTTTCTGATTCTCTCTATCAAATGGTAAAACTCAATTTACTTTTCATATCAAAGCTTCAGTTGCCTCTTGATCAGATACACAGGATTGCATTTGTTAAATTTAAAAAAAGAACTAGGGGAATTGGAAATAGATTTCTCAAAACTGCAGTTTTAAATCCTTTACGTAAGCAAATGATGTTCAAATCACAACATTTAACACATTGAAATACAAGGATGAGATCGAGTTCATTTCACGTGCCACTGTAGACTTTGTTGACGAATCAAAATCGTCAAGATCTGTTTTTGACTATTGGTTTGGTTTGGTTTGGAGCGCTAAGGCCTATTTGTGACAACACGAGGGCTAATTAGACCAGGATTTACTGCTTAAAGCCGATTCCGAATGGCTACGAATATTTATATCCCAGTGACATTAGTACCCAAGAACTCTGGTACCGAAGATCAGAGCTCTAACCATTGTTCGGCTTGTTTTTGACGAATGCCATACAGTAAGATTACTGATAGCTTCATTCATACACCGATTCTAGTTTGTTAACATTACTGCACACTCTCTATTTCTCAAGAGTACCAATATCAAAATTACATTCACAAATCAGTAAATCAGAAAGAAGCACACTAAACGCAGTATTTACTACAGCAGCGATCTCACACGGCAGATGCCATACTAGGCAATATTTGAGCCTGATATACTTAAATATTATGATAAATAACAGAAATGATAATATTTGAGTCGAACATTTTATATCCATTCAAATTTCAAAATAAAACTTCCCATTCTCAGCTTTTATATAACCGATTAGTTGAGCCAAATACAATTATGTTTTTTAGGATGCATGAAATTTCGTTCTATTTGTGTGTTACGTGGTTAAAAAAATTTCGAATTAGTCAGAAAACTGCACAGAAAAAAAATTTCTTATCAAAACTTCAGTCGAAAACGTTCGTGCTTATTGTAAAATAAATCAAAAATGTCCCATTTTAGACAAAAATAGCAATACACAAAGGAGGGTGTAGAAATAAGATATTTTATCATTAATTCGTACTTAAATCCATAGCTGGGCCCCTAACTGAAATCTACAGTGATCATTTACTTTTGCATTACTAGTACATCAAATCGTTGTTTTAACGATATAGCTTCTTAATTTTCAAATTAAGAAATGAATTTTCAAAAAGAAATAGGCACATTCAAATCAGCTACTTTTTATAAAGGCTACCAATATACGTACAGAATTATGGAGAAATCCTCAAAAACTTACTTTTGTAGCGTCATGTACAGGAAACGGCCGTTGTTTGTTGACGACCAGTTGAAAACAATATGGCTGTCTCAATAGCACACTTTTCGTCTTCGTTTCTTTTTTATTCTTTTTCCTTTTTTGGTGCCTTGATCAGAATATTGACAATGGTACGACTTGAGCAATCTCAAAGATATATTTTCCAAAGTAATTAACAATGAGTATTTTTTAAAGAAACACTTTTTAATAAATTGTGTTATTTTTACGTGCTTAAAATGATATACTTCAACATTCGGAGAACTATATTTTGATTTGATGTTATTGAAATACAAAGATTTAATGCAAATGGTTTATAACTATGCAACTGGCAAATAATTTGCATTACGCTTTTGTAATGTTGTTTAACGTACGTCGACTAAATTTACAAGTGCATAACAAAGAATAACTTCAATAACAGTCAATCAAAGGAAAACTCGAAGACTATTTTCTTTCTGCTCAATTTCAGATATTAAAGTGAAAAATGTTGTAAAAAATGTTATAAAACATAGATGATACCTAATCCCCTATATAATAATAGCCTAAGTTGTTTGTCTGCGAATTTCTGAAGCGGTTTTACCTGGAAAGGATACAGGCATCCACATTGGATTTTTCATGAGTTAGGTTTAGCAAAATTGAAAGCGAGTTCGAAATCCACCCTATCCCCCCTTTTCGAGAGTTTAATGCTATTATTTCAAGCCTTATCCTTCCTCTTATTCTATACAAAATTCATTCTTGATAGGATGGCAAAGGCAGAGAGTAATATTTAAATTTCTGGACTGTTTCTACTTGAACCTTCATATACTCTAATTAGTTTTCTCACAACGTGCAGGTGTTGTGCGTTTGGTAGAATGTCTGCCATTTGATCGTTGTACTTCTCGGGTTGACGGTTCTATTCCCGACGCAGGAAATTTTTTTTAATGTCTAATAAATTTAATATTTTCTGCCTTTTCTTTTAAATTCTTATTCCGAAAGTTGTTTTATTATTTTAAAAGTCGTTTTATTATTTTTAAAATAAATTTTTACTATTTTTTCAACTTTTTATGATTTTTATGATTTTTATTTTATTAAATTCATGTATTGTTGTACGGATGTCATAAACATTTCATGTTGTGTATCCTTAAACTTTCTTCTCATAATGTAATAATAACCTAAGTTATCTGCCCGTCTGTCCTCGAAGTTATGATGCTGTTGGACCTGGAATAGAGCATTCATATTGGATTTTTGGTGAGTTAGGGTTTTCAAAATTCAAAGCGAGTAAAGTTTATCTTTTCCTAAACTATAGATCCGATTCTGAAGTAAATTGGTATGAATAAGCTTCGTATCACATCGAAAAATACTGTCCTCTTTAAAATGTTCGAAATCCAACCTGTCCCCTTTTCGAGCGTTTAATGCCATTATAGCCCCATTTTAAGAGCAAGCGATTAAATTTATCAATTTATCACATAATAAATAGTTAAAAATAACAATTTTTTTCTAGCTTTATGACGTCATTCCGTTAACCATTTCATTTAAACATTTCTTATTTTAAATTATTTAAATATTTTTTGCAATATCTCCATACATTTTATCACTAAATTTAGATATTACATAAATAATTTTCTTTCATATTTGACTTAAATAATAGATTAAGTACATATGTGATAATTTTAATTGATTATTTTTGTTGAAAAATAATTCTCAGGGAAAAAAAAAACAAATTTTTTACCTGCCATCTAGGGTTTTTTACAATTCTGAAAAATGAAAAATTTTACTCATCTCGTGATATGAAGGGCTATATGCTAGTTGTAAAAATAATGTTACGTTGGCCTAGTGTTTGAGAAAAAAGAAATTAACACTCATTAATAAACACATGGACAAATATGTCTTGATTAAATGAATTTATACAATTAAATAAATGCCTAAAGAATGCAACTGTAATCAACTTATCATTTGTAGATATGGAAGACTGCTCTCGAGTCGGCACTGACCCTAAAAAACAATATGGCGATGATTTTTCTCAAAAGGTCTATCCCTCAAGCCGCGGATGCCAGCAGTGTTCACCTTCTACTCTCCTCTGGTCACAACCAAAAAAAATCAGATTGCCTATCGGAGAAAAAACAGGGGTCCACTCCAGAACGGCTGGGGGTCAGACCAACGGACCCTTCTATTGGTTAGGAGAAGTCCGGAGTTTCGGTTTGGTTTGGTTTGGAGTGCTACGGTCTACTTTTTGCAACACGAGAGCTAATGAGACCGGAACCTACAGCTTAAAGCCGATTCTGAACGGTTACGAACATCCATACCACTGTGGGATTCGAACCCACGAACCCCGGTACCGAAGGCCAGTACCCTAACCAATCGGCCATCGTTCGGCAGTCTGGAGTTTCTTTCTAGCTCACACAGGTCCTGTTCTGGTATGTCTTTCACGATGACTCACGGGAAGAGATAAAAAAAAGCTGAACCGAATGTAACTTATTGTTACACTAATAAAGTAGTAAACTAAAAGTATAATTCTTTTAAGCTTTCTATAATTCAAAGTTTTGTAGTTTTCGAGTTCACTTTAAACTTGTAATTTTTTTCATATGCATCTAAGTGTTACGTTGTTTAAATATTATGAATAGTTCTTTAAGTAAAATACTTTTTAATAGTTTTTTGTTGCCATTTAACCCTTTAATGCCCAAGTCATTTCTGCCGATTACATTTCGGAGCCTATCTTAAATCTAAGTTAATATGGACTGTACAGAATGAAATAAATTTGAAGATCAAACAATTTTGAATACTAGAGCATGTCACGTTAGTGATCAGTTATCGTTTTAAACATGGAGTGACATTTATAAAAAAAAAGGAAAAATTTCCTGAAAAAGATTTATTTGATATTGCAGGTAAAATAATCTCTGCAAAATGCTGTAGTGTAATGGAAAAAGCAAATTTGTCATGATCTCAGTTTGTACCTGCCGAAAAAGTAAATTTATAAGCGCTGATCGAAAAATCATAAAATCTAGATCTAAATGAAAAAAAAAATATAAATAGAAATTACTTGAAAATTTCGTAG
>CM063504.1:100791373-100868873 GCA_032207245.1 Pardosa pseudoannulata
TTCATGCTTAAGTTTACCGAAGATATTGAATGGATTGGTTTGGAGAGTAATAGCTGACTGTTTTGCAATATGAGAACTACTTCTTAGAAACTACTTCGTAGATTCTAAACGGCTCCGAATATCCATGCTAGCAGTGGGATTTGAATCCTCGGAACAGAGAAGTAGTGCTCTACCATTCGACCGTCGTTCGGCACTTGACAGGGATTGGTTTGGTTTGGTTTGTTGGGCTACGGTCAACTGTTTTGATGCGTGGGTCAATGAGACTAAGATCTACTACTTAAACGCGGTTCTGAAAGGCTGTAAACGTCCATACCTGCACTGGGATTCGTACACACGAACTCTGCACTTCACAGGGAATACAAGGTAATAAAATCAAGGATTACCATTCCATTCCTTAACAGTTTACAACTCCGCAAATTATGTCAAATACGCTACTGAAACAAAAAAAAAACAGAAGTAAGTGCATTTGTATAAAATATAAAAAAATAGTTTGGACAAAATATATGAAGGACAGCATAATACGTCTCCAAAAAATTTAATTAAAATATGTATGCAAAAAATAAAAGGTTAAGTAAAAAAAGTAAAATATATATGTTTGTATCTTATTTAAGCAATCCTAACAAAATTAATTATTTTCTATTAATTCTGTTGCACTAAAACTGCCATAACTTATTTTCACTGATAAAATCAACTGTATATCCGTTAAATTGTCTTAATTGACTATCTTTAGTTCTAGTGTTAAGATTGTAATTGTTTTTAAATTATTAACTTAATCTATTTAAAAATAATGCGGGTTTTCGTATACTCGTCAATTTGAGTATCCATCTATATAGATGTGCAAAAAAAAGCTGTTAACCTAGTATGAATTCAAGCAAAACAAAAATTAAGTGTAGCTCTCACACTTACCATAGTGTTTATTATACACTACTTGCTTCGTGACAAGCTTTTAGTTTTTCATTTTTTCTCACCAAAACAACTTAACCAGAAATGATGGAAGTAAAAAATGCTTCTATTATCTATCATCTTAAATATATACAGTAAACGGATCAAGGGGAAGTTCAGACAAAAAAATTATAACCGTTGCTAAATTCTCTAAGAATAATTCTAAAGCATCAGGATTTAAAAAAGTTAAAGTCTTACTTTTAATAGTTATTACCTTATAAACAACAAAATAGAGACATATTAAAGAAAACAGAGTAAATATTTATACTTATTCACTTTTCATACATACAGTTTATATTTAAGGTACAGGATACAATATTGCAAGTCGCTAACAGTCTGTTTACATCTGATCGTTGCAACAGTTGCCATTCGAAGCGTAGAAATATCTACAATTTTGGTGCCACCTAACCTTTGTAAAGCATAGTAGAAATATTAAATTAAATTAGTTAATTATAATAGATTTATCATTGATAAATAACTGTAAATAGAAAAGGGAAAGTTTTACTGACTCAGAAGAAACTTTTTTTCACAGGAAAAAGACATTCAGGTATCTATTCAAAAATAAAATAAAGTTTAAATCTAGCGTATAAACAGAAATTAACAATAAGTTTCTTTCTTATATAATATAATGAGGATGAAATCATACTAAAAGAATGAATATGCTATATTTCAACAGAGAAATTTACCAATTAGTTATGTATTCGAATCCCAAATGAATCGATATGATCAGCTACAAAATATTTATCTCGTTTCTCACGTATATAATACAATTATGAGTTCCTTTTCTATATCTATATATATATAGGTAACTATTCTTTCTAAAATAGATGTGAATGCAGAACCAACCCCTATGGTGTATACAGGTTGATGTCCCATCCAATGGCGAAATTCACAATTTGGACTGTTCTTAAAATTGACCTGGCTTAGGTGGAAGAGCTGTTGTTAATTCTTCGAAACGCAAGGACTCATTAGACCAAAGCCTACAAATTAAAGTTGATTTCTAATGATTACAAACATACAGCAGCGATATTTAAACTTTATAGATTCCGGTACCAAAAGTCAACACCCTACCCTATTCTCTAAATTTCCCGGTTTTGTTAGCCCAGCAATCAACATTTTGCTACACTACAGTTAACTTCACTGGAATCTACTACTTTACTTAAAACCGATTCTAAACGGCTACGATTATTCATTCAAACCTATAGACCTTAATACAAGAAAGCAGCACCCTACCCGTTTTAACTACATAAAATGCTGAAGCTCAAAAAAGGGATCAATATGAAGCTTAAAATATAGTAAATAACATTCTTTTTAAATTCGTCGAAAGTAAATATAGACCTCGTTATACTGTCACCCGCTTACAAGGTCATGTCACATATGGGTAGTTACTTTTGAGAAGTCCCAGCTGAATTAATAGAAATTCTTTATATCTTTATATCACCTTTGTAGTCACACATTATACTCGTTTATACGGTCATTTTAATTTCCTATTTCGACAACCATTTTTTTCACGATATTTCAAATCACTTTTGAATTTTAAAATATAATACCCATTCAGTCATTGCAAAGGCTGCAATAGGGTGACGGAGAAGTGTATTTTAAATTAACTTTCAGCATGTTGGCTTTATTCGTCTCACAAAAAATGATTCAGCCTCAGACGATAACGATGACTTGGATCATAATGTAGCTTTATCTACAAAACAGCGACTGTATTACAAGAGGCGAAATAAAATATACAACTACTAATAACAATCTGGGAACTAATTCAGAAGTATCTATAATTCAGAAGTTTTAAATGCTAATGCTGCTGGAGAATAACGAAATCGAGTGTAATGGCAAAACGGAATCAGTGACAAGTGGAAACTCTTATAACACTAAGGGCCGGTTTCACCAAAGTCGTTTAACGGCTAATCGCGAAGATGGTGTGCCCGGAACACTGCTGGTTGGTGGGTATCTATGGATATTTCGTCCGTCTGGTCCGGGGTTTCCTCCTGAGTGTTTGGGGTGCGGCCGTGCTATCTGATGTAGGAACACTTCCCGTCGGACTTAGCCGGACTCTTGAACTCGTTCCGTCGGACTTCTCTCCCAGTCTAGACTCTCGAACACCTTCTGTTGGACTCTCCTCTAGTCTCGACTATCGAACACTTTTTTTTGGGACTTCCTCTAGTCTTCTCAATTTTTAGATTTTTCATATTTTATTCATTTCAACCTTGTCCCCTCTTCCTTCTTATCATCCAATCAGGATAGTTGTAAGAATCTCATTGGTCTGCTTAAACCCCGCCTTGAGACAGCCAACGTAAAAAACCTTATCCCTTCTAATTGGGCACTGTCCCTTAGGGACTCATAAATAACTCCACAAAGGTACATTCTTATTTAATGTCAAGTACGGAGACGGGATTCTAATCTGGGACTGGGATCAGAACCCCGTCCGAGACCCCCGTACAAGACAACAATATCCGTAAAATATAAATTTATGGCCCTCTATCATTTTACAAAGATGTGATGAGGTCAGATTTAGATCCCGAACATTTTACTTTTTGTATGAATGAATCAATTATATTACTGATCTAAATCACCTCATCTCACACAAACATCCTACAGTGAGATTTAAACCTCCTAGATTCCGGTACCAAAAATCAACACCCTACCATATTCTTTAAATTTTCCAGTTTTGTTTCTTTATACGCCCAGCAGACAACAGTTTTCCACACACACTACAGTTAATTTGGCTGGAATATACTACTTAAAGCCGATCCTAAACGGCTACGATTATTCATTGCGATTATTCATTCAAACCTATAGACCTTAATACAAGAAAGCAGCGCTCTGCCCGTTTTCCCTACATAAAATGTTGAAGCTAAAAACAGGGATCAATTTGAAGCTTAAAATACAATAAATAGCATTCTTTATAAATTCTGCGAAAGTAAATATAGACCTCGTTATACGGTCACCCGCTTACAAGGTCACCACACATATGGGTGGTTACTTTTAAGAAGTCCCAACTTATTTAATGAAAATTCTGTATATTTTAATATCACCTCTATAGTCCCGCATGATACTAGCTTATATGGTTATTTTAATTTCTGATTTCAACAGCCATTTTTTCACGATATTTTAAATCACTTTTGAATTTTAAAATACAATACCCTTTGAGTCATTGCAAATGTTGCAACATGAAGCCGGAGAAGTGTATTTTAAATTAATCAGCATGTTGGCTTTATTCTTTCTTCTTAGAGCAACTGATTCAACCTCAGATGATAATAATGACTTGACATAATGTATCTTTATCTACGAAACATCGCCTATATTACAGGAGGCGAAATGAAACGTACACCTACTAATAATAATCTGGCAACTAATTCATATGTATCTATAATTCAGATGTGTTTGTTACAGAAGTTTTAAATGTTAATGCTGCTGGAGAATAGAGGAATTCAATGTAATGGCAAAACAGAATCAGTGACACAAGGGGAAACTCTCATAACACTAAAGGGTCGGTTTCACCAAAGTCGTTTAACGGCTAACCGCGATCAACCCATGGCGTAAACTAATGGTGGGACGCAATTCTCCATTTAAACAGAGATTAATCGCGGTTAGCCGTTAAACGACTTTGGTGAGACCGGCCCTTAATGTTGTAAGACCATTTCTTGCTTACTCCAAAGCAGCTGAAAAACATTTTAAAACTGTAAAATATTTAGAAAACTAGTATTAAATAGTAAACTATAAGAAAAAGAATCTTTTATACTGCACCTGATAGTATAATTAATATTAACCGGTCTCACTGAAGTCGTTTAACGGCTAATCGCGATTAAACTCTGTTTAAACGGAGAATTGATTTCCACCATAGGTTGGAGCCATAAATTAATCTCGGTTATCCATTAAATGACTTTGGTGAGAGCGTCCCTAAAAGATAACGTAACTTTCTTCTGTACTCAAAATACTTCATCAATACATGGACAGTGTAAAGTAATAAACTTTAAGGAATTGCATAGCTTAAGTACTTTGAATCATAGATTCGAGATTGTTAATTTTTATATTATTTCAACTATATAGCCAACATTTTATTGAGTTTTTTCATAAAAGAACTCATAAGATATCATAAAAGAGTCATTTATACCGAATATACATTGCTAAATATCCTAAATTTACGTGTTATAATAGACTTCTCAGTTGAAAAGAAATATGAAATGCAAATAACTAAATATAACGGCGTGCACTCAGTCATGATCCGATGCTATAAAATGAAAGCTGATGTAACTGCGTGATATAGCGGTGTATCGTCAAAGAACTTTGCTTTGAAAGGTGGACTTGTGTGGATACAAAAGAATTGTTTTCTACGGCACCATGAAGTCTACACGGCCGTGCACTATAGTAAAGGAACAATATGCCAGACTGCACGGTAACTTCTCTGACAGCTAAAAAGATGATCGCGGAATGACAAAGGGTTTGCCGCTTCTCAGATGTTGCCGCTAAAACAACCTTAGCTTTGCGGCCGATAATGGTCTAACCCGGACCAATGCAGTTGGTCGAAGATGAGGTCATCGCTAGGTGACCTAAAATTAAAATTGTGGGTGAGGCCCGTCTCTTGGAGGCCCCTCCCCTAGAAAGAGAAGAAGAGTTTTTTGGAAAGAAGTTAGTTAGCGAGCAACCAGCTAATTCAGAGGTAGCCTTGACCTGTCTCTACCGGAGAGTTTTATTTGCTATAATCCCACCTTGGGATATTTTCTTGAAGGAGTAGCCCGCATCGGCTAACTCGGAGGTCGCCTCGACCAGCCTCTCCATCGGAGAGTTTTTATTAGCGAAATCCCGTCTTGGGATAAATCTCTTGCGAGATCGAAGTGCTACCCTGTGCTTGGGTTTATCGAATTCTAATATAATCCTCTTCAGGATTGTTGCTGTTCTTCAGAACTGTGCTAGATCTTCTACGTGTGTTTCAGTGAATTAGTGAGAAAGCTACAAATTGTGTCTTCCGTCTACGCACCCATATTTCGGCAGAGTCTGAATTTAGTTTAAGTACCCGTCTCTACTCAGGCCTACGTGTACTAATCACTTCCTGTGATCAGATTGTTTTTTTTTATAAGAAATGATGTATATAGCATAAATGTAAATAAATATATTAATCCAGGTACATCGGATTCTTCCTTGTGTCTCCTGAAACAGGGAGCGGATACGTTACACTGATCACATTTAACGTATAGGATGCCATTTGTATTAAAAATACTTCCTGATAAGAAATTTATTTGGTATCAAGTATAAACTTAAATAAAAATTGCTGTAAAATGAAGCTTTTTAACAAATAAAGCTACTGTCATAATTCCAGTCGATGTACATTCCTACGAAACACAAAAGTTCTACAAACTATTTTTTATCAGTCTTAAAAATGTGATGATAGGAATTAATAGATTAAAGAGATTTTTTCCCTGCATATGTTGGACTTTCTGCTTATCAGAAACATTTTATATTGTCAACAAATGTAATCTTATAACGATGTCTTTTTGTATATACTTTTATTTTGTAATACACAGGTTTCCAAATGTTAAACATAATTGTTATTTATGTCAATATTTAATAAAATCCAAGTCAGAATGAAAAAAAAAACGGGGTATACGAGTTAAAACAGGAAACTAAGGATATTACACACTTTTTACTATCCAAAGAATGATTTAAAATAAAAATGTAAAGACAAATTCACTTAGATTTAAAAAAAGTTAAAAATAGTAATTTAGCAGTTTAATATGTGGGGTTGCCTCTGACAACCACGCATGCAGCTAAACGGTTTTCCATATTTGCTGTGAGACTGTAGACGAGTTGGGCCACTGAACGATGGATGAATGGGTAGAAAGCTGCTCTTCAGTACCGGAGTTCATGGATTTGAGTCTCACTTTTGTCACGGATGCTCACAGCCATTAGGAATTGATTTAATCACTAGTCCCGGTCTCATTAGCTGTCGTGTAACAAAACGGTAGATCGTAGTGCATCAAACCAAATCAAACGAGTTGGGACCTCAAGGAATTCGTTTCAGTTCTGGATCCGATTTTTATGGGTACCTAAAGTTGTCTCCCGAGCACATCTCATACACGCTCGATAGGATTAACAGGAGAGTAAGTCAGCCACTGCATGCTGTGGATATCTTTCCTTTTAATCGACGACGTGTCATCGTGAAGTCATCGACGTGTACAACACGCTTACAAAGCCGCATGTATATGTATGAATCGAGGACCGACGCCACTTCTAATCAAAAGAACATAAAGCTCAAGTGCCGTCCATGTACCTTGTAACAATGATAACTCCCACCTCAAAGATGGGGAGATTGGTGCTGCCATCCAACATAATGTTTGCCCATACCATGACTCCTGCTGTGGTGTAGTACATTGCTGTTGTTATTTCAAAGTCATTTATAACCGAAAGTTGCTTTATATCGTCTTTAATTATAGTATAATGCCACTG
Organism: Pardosa pseudoannulata; assembly: GCA_032207245.1. Taxonomy (NCBI): domain Eukaryota; kingdom Metazoa; phylum Arthropoda; class Arachnida; order Araneae; family Lycosidae; genus Pardosa; species Pardosa pseudoannulata. The sequence continues at coordinate 100,798,763 of CM063504.1, forward strand.
ATCTATATTACAATGTTCAAATATAGAACAAATGACAAGGAAATATGCAAAAAAATATATAAAAAATTAAAAAGTAAAAGAAGCACTCCACGTGCTACGCCTCAAAAAAATTGCCAATGTCCAAGAGAACGCTGCATTATTTTTCTTCCTTCTTTCTACTCAGGCAACCCTATACTTTTTCCATTATCCTGTGCTGATGTGTTCGTTGTTCCATTGTCACTTTTTACAATGCGTCCTTTCCCGGCTCTGCCCAGAAGGACCGCATTTCCAAGGATGGTCCTGAATCGCCTACTGGAGACCAATCACAATACTCCAAAAGTTGATGAAATTTAAGGGCAATTATTTTCACTGGCCACACCTCACGCTTCCTGGAGTCGCGAAAAAAAACTTGGGCATTCATCCCACAACGTGTGAGGGCGGCGAGCAAATCAGTTTCGCTATATGTCAAACATAGCTGCACTCTCACAACTCCCATTGAAAACTTATGTATTTCTGTGATGTGAAACAAATTTTCATCTAGGAGACGTTCTCTCTATATCGTTATCCGACTAGAATCCGTGTTCAAACTAAAGCGAAACTCGTTACTGAACATCAGATCGGACAACTATGCTAAATTCCAGTGTTGGGGACCCAAACTACAGTTTAAACAAGATCGTTTATGCGCAGGCGAGATGCAATCTGCTGGCCATTTGGCATGTAAACCAACACAACTGAGTCTCCTGTAAACAGTTTTTTTTTTTTTTCGAAATTAGCATTCCTGAAGTGGCTGTGATCTCTAAACCCTATACTTTCTGCCACAATTGTGCTTCCGACATCGCTCAGTTACTGCCAAATATTGGTCTTGCCTAGATGTTATTCTTGATCAGTTTTGTACTGTTCATCTAATAACATCTCCCCTTCTATGAAATATCTGATAGACTCGTGAGATCACACACGGAGACACATCCAGAATAAAACAGTTTCCTAAGAATAGAATGAACAGAAACTGTTTAACAGAATGAACAGTACCTGTTTCAGATCGTGCAGATGTCTTTTCTATATTTCAGAAACAGGTCCATTTGCCATCAGTCGCCTATTTTGATTGTGAGACTCAGCGTTTAGCACAGAAATTGCGCAGAACCTTACTCCTCTACATATGTCAAGTGAATCTATTTAATACTCATTCTGACATGCGCAGATACTTAGCACATGTCGACGTCGACTGCAATGTTTTGCATATTCACAAAGTTTCACCTTAAAACAATTATTCTCCACAACAAATTTTTGAACAATTTGACTAATATTTATTTATATTTTTCCACAATTTGCGTAATTTTCTTAACGTTTGAACACCTGTTTATTTCTTAATACAAAAATAAAAGAAGTGATATATTCAATAAAAATAAAGTAAACTTTTACTCAAAAATTCAACTAATCCTATTAGGCAAATTTATTTTCATGCAAAATCTAAAAAGTTGTTTTTAAATTAGAAATAAACATTAAATTTAGGTAAACCAGTGTTTGAATTTCATCAAAGCAATCATGTTTATCTTAACACCCACATCTAATGCTTTTAATGAGACTTTTAGGGAAAAAATCTATTGTCTTGAAAATTTATGGATAATTTACGCTGAGTAATCCAAATAAATAACCAGTTTTCGTGGAAATGCAGTACACTTAATAAAACTAATTTAAAGAGATAAAATTAGGCACGAGAGAAAAATTTAAAGGATAGAAAAATGTTCTTTTTGTATATTAAGTCCTCAAGAGTAATATCCATTCTACAGAAGTAATTAAAATAAACCAGTAAAAGTTAATATAAGGTACTTTGTTCGGGAGGTAATAAAGTGGTTTAGAAAAATACTCGATCTTTTTAGTAAGAATCTGAAGAAGCTATTTAACTACTTCAATAAATTTCTTGATACCGGCCATATGCATATTAATGTGTCATTTCATAAGACTTTCACAAAATTTTAATGTTATGCAAAGTATTTAACGCTAAAAAACCAACTATTCCATGGAATATCAGATTTTTATTAAAAATGCTGTGGTGTACCTCAAATAATTGGTATAAGCAAGTATGGTATCCTAAATTAACTTGTAATTGACTGAACCACGTGAAATTGATGTTGTTTTTTTATGGAATATTTAAACTATTTTTCACTCGTTTATCACACATCTTCCTCTATAAGTAACGAACAAGTAAGTGTATAATACAGATCTACAGATCATCTAGAAGCTCAGAGAATTTTCGTTTAGATGAAAAAATTCTTAAAGCACGTCTCTTAATTATTAAAAAGTTGTAAGTACTATTCAAAAACTCATTTTAAAATTGCGATATCGAGAAAACAGTTCATAATAATGCTTTGAAATTCCTACTAGTTAATGAATTTTTTTCGTTTAGAGAAATGAATATCAAAAATTAGCAATTGCGTGATCTTTTTTAATGAATTTTAATTCTTAAAATGGTTTAGAGTTATAAGTGCTTTTCTCAGACAATGGAATACGCCAATATAACGTACAAGTAAATTCAGTAATATTATATAATTTAGTTCTTATTCTCTTGAATTTATTTTCGAGAAAGTTGACATTTTTAAGGTAGCCTCTGCGTGTTCAGCCTTCGATCTGAGTATACATAATGAAATATATTACACTCAGGAGTCAAAACATTATGACTACCCCTACATTATGCAATGAACTTGTCTAGATGACGTGGAAGCCACGTGATCAGGTTGAAGGGATATTTAATTGCTGCTGGAGAGTCTGGAGAATCATTCTTTCACTTACTTCTGTGTGATATGGGAAAGGCTGCGGATCTAAACGATTTTGATAGAGGGTAGATTGTTAAGGCTCGAAGGCTCGGAACAAGTATTTCAGAAAATTGCCCGACTCGTGGGTTGTTCGCAATCTACAGTTGTTAATACTTATGTAAAGTGGATGAATGACGGTGAAACCAGCAGTAGACGACAAGGTGTTGGACGTCCACTCGCTATCAAAGAGGTCGTCGGAGCCTGTCTCGCATGGTGAAGCAAAACCGCAGCCATACAGTGGCTGAGCTGACAACTCAATACAATGCAGGTCCAAGTAGAATAATATCGGAGCACACTGTTCAGCGGACACTTTTGGATATGGGGCTAAGCAGAAAACGTCCCACTCGCGTGCCTTTGCTGACCAAGCGTCATCGCCAACTGCGCCTACGTTGGACCCGAGAACATCGCAACTGGTCCATGGATCAGTGGGAGAGAGTTACCTGGTCAGATGAATCATGGTTTGTCATTCATCACGCCGATGGCCGTGTCAGGATAAGCCGTCTTCCAGGCGAACAGTTGCTCCCTCAATGTACAGTAGGTCATACACAGGCCGGTGGTGGCGGTATTATGCTTTGGGGGACATTCTCTTGGGCGTCTCTGGGACCCGTGGTTGTGGTAGATCATACCATGGATGCTACAGGGTAATTAAATTAAAATCAATGTATTCAGTGTTTGTGACGATTAGAAATTAGATGTGAAAATAACATTTTGTGTCCTAAATCCAAAAAAGTTTTGAATTTAAAATTATTTTAAAGTATTAGTAATATGATCTTACGAAAACATTTAATTGAACGGGAATTTTCTTATCTTTATTCTGACTCTTAGATCGAGATTTCAACTGCTCAATTGATACCTACAGATGAAAATGAGTTACCAGAATTAAAATATTGCATAAATAGTAATTATAAAAAACAAATAGCCTGAATTGATCCTAGAACTATTCAGAAGAAATTAAAAGAACCAAAAGTTTCATCCGTTCAGTTGTTTTCGTAGTTTTGAACACAGACACAAAAAAATTGTAGATATAAATAGATTACCAAATAGAACACTTGTTAAACTTACATTATACATGTTGTAGCCTTTCTGCTTAATTAACTGTAGAAGGTGCAGCGGGTTCTTTCATGTCGTTGGGATGCGTAAGCAAGTTAATACTGACTTCAGTGTTAACACATAGCGCAAAAAAATTATTTTCAAGCGGAAGAAAATGTTTAAAATGAAAATATTATTACAATCACCAGATGAGACTTAAAAACGGACCATCAAAAGAGTAATTCCTGGTTGTGCGGTCTCAAAACTAAAATATTCGATGACATTCAGTGCTATGTAAGTAAACAATATCTTTTCCTTCCGGAATGACTCCCTTATGGAGGCCAGAAGTCTACTCCTCCGAGTTTCTCTCGGACGTCTGTCTGCCCCTTTATTCTTTTTCGCTTTTAACCGGACCAAATACCCACCTCTCCCACTACTTAAGGCAAACCTGCTTAATATTCTCTCTCAAGTACCGCATCTCGACCCTTGCGTTTTTGTTTAGACGAAAACACATGCAAGGTATTATCTAGTGCTACGACAAATTCCGATATTTTACAAGTTCTGTAACCGGATGAACCTCAAAGGAACACGTATAGGAGAGCTCATCGGTCTACAAACGATAAGCAAGAGAGAGCGTTATGTTCCACATATGTTGCAAAGTCGGTCGTGGGTAACCTAAATCTTACAGCTTACAAGTCGAAATTAAAAATACGATATCAAAAATATTTTAGTGATAAATTTTAGAAATTAAAGAAATGAGAATTAAAAATTTCCGAATTTTTAGATATTTAATTATTTTATTAAGTTTTGGCTATTTTGCCAATATTTTAGGTCTTGAATAATAAAAATGCAACTTGAGTAAGGCAAAAAGGTTGGTTGGTTGGATCGTTTAAGTTTAACGTTGCAAGGTCCTTTTTAGGACATAAGCGCCAAGCACTAGGTTACATAAACCCACTTCTTTTAAAAAAATACAACAAGACTGTTGAAATATATAATCGCACTCAAACTTAACGACTTGGCCGATTATTGTTGTATTTAAGTAATAGCTTTCTTGGACGTCCGATGTTTTCTTTAGTTGATCCAGTAATAGCTTTCTTGGACGTTCGATGTGTTCTTTAGTTGATCCAGTAATAGCTTTCTTGGACGTTCGATGTTTTCTTTAGTTTATCCTGTTGTGTTTTGATTGGCTGTGTTTAATTAGTTTTGTTTGTGCCAGAAATTTGATTGGCTGGGCGCAGGATCTTCTCAAAACTATAAAAGCCCAATGTACCTCGTATTTCTTGTATTATTATTTTGGTGTCTTCAATAAAATGTGTCTGCGATCTGCGGCTTTTTATTATGCTTCAATAAAGACTTAACATATAAAAGTGCCCTAAAGCAGACACAAAACGTGTAACAAAAAGTAAAACCATAGCATTTTTTTCAAAATTTATAGAAATATCTACGTAAGGCAAAAAGGGCCTGTAAAACCAGAGATGGAATGCTTTTTCAATCCGCTAAAGTCTATCGCATTAATATTGTTGCTTGAGAAAAACAGCTGTCTGCGTTCTTCCTCACCCTATTTTTGTCTTTATTTACATTGACTTTGCATTTTATGCTATATTACGGCAAAAAGGTTTTACTTTCTCGTATAAGGTTGTAAATGTTGAAAAAATATTTCTCAAGTTTGCATCTAGATATATTAGCACTAACTATTCAATTTTATTATAATATATATTTTCTTATGCAATAAATGCTGCTTGTTCTCAAACATATTTTTCAATTAAAAAATAGAAATTTACCAAAAAACTAAGCAAGGGAAAAAAAGGATGTTGAATAGATTTTTAAAAAATTTATGGTGAATTCTTTATAGAAAGGAAAAATTCAAAGCTTTGCGTGGAAACTCATCATAAATGTCAAAGAACTGGAATTTTTTAGGTTTCAAAATGCCACCAGAATGCCAAAGAAAAAGTAAGCTCCCCGGAGAAATTATCCTGCTTGTCAGAATATTTTTGAAAATTAGTCTGTTGAAAGAAAAATGCTTATAATGATAAAAATGCCGGGAGAAAAAAACCTGGATGATTTTTAAGGGATTTTTTATTGAAATATGACCACTTACAGTCACTTTGCTTTCATACGGAGAAAAAAATCATCTATGAGAAATGAAGAATCAGAAGAGGAAGCTGAATAATTGCTTACTTTTCACGGCGTAAAATATATGTTGTAGAAGAAAAATTAGGATCTCCTTAGTGTAATGATAGGATCGGGGGTGTATGAAATTGGCTGTCATCGCCTCCTCATGACCAGAAATTTAAAAGATTTAGCTGAGTTAAAATTTAGCTTAGTTCATATATTTTATGAAATAAGTAAGTTATTTTTATGAGCCTCTCAGAATATTTTCCTCCACTCTTTTATTAGCTTGATTGTTTTTTTTTTCCACCGGCTCTAAAGTCTGTTGATATGAAGGGTATCAAGAAATTTACTTGCGTAACCAAAATATAGCTTTGCAATAGTTTTTGGATGTGTTATCATAAAATTCTCGATCGCCCCCATTAATGTCGTTGTAGTGAGGTAAGATTTCGATACCATTTATCCTCATACCAGCAGGTTTTGAACACACATAAGGTAGCATTGATTGAAGTCCCATCTTTGGTGTTGGAATTTTCCAGAAACAAAAGCATAATGTCAAGCACTGCAGTCGGCTATCTCTCATTCATGAAGCTTTCCACCCTACAGTCCCGACTTTGCTCCCAGAAACTTCCATCTGTTCTTGCATCTATAGGAATTCTTGATCACTACAGACGAAAACCTGTCGACAATTGTGACACACTGGATCCATATCCAGGCTGCAGGCTTCTGTGGCCCTGGACTAAACACTTATCCTACACTCCGACAAATATTACAGTTCTGGGGGTTAATATGTTGAGAAGTATCTTAAATACTGCTATATCTTTTGAAATAATTTTTTACAGGTAATAACGCTTTGTTTCTTTTTACGTATTTGAAAAAGTTACTTTCTGAATGACTCACTCACATGTGTGAATACTGCAAGGGGTGTATTAAGGGTTTAAACACCCCCCTTGAGCTCAGACTAAATGGCAAAAATAAAAATTTTATTATAAATTATATGGGCTATTATTTTTTAGAATTATGAACCCCCCTGGAAAAAAATTCTGCGTACGCCACGGGAATACTGTACATGTACTCGCACATGAAACACTCCAAATTGTAAATGCGGTCTATTTGGACATTTTTTTTTCAAACTTAGTTACGTAAATTAAGAAAATTTGAATATTTTTTTTAAAACAGGGTTATATACTTATTATTTTAATAAGATCATTAAGAGTAAAAGTTTAATAAAAAAGATGAAAGAAATTTATAATATACTGAAAGAAAAATATTATTTTAATAAATATAAATTTATAATATATTTTAAAAATTTACTGTCTACCAATATATATTTATAATGTTAAATAGTAAAATAAAGAAACAGTTACATTTAATATTGTTTGTATTAAAATTATATTTGTTTTAACAAGAAAATAAGACTGAAATGTTAAGTTGGTCCCCTTGACTAGAAGACTATGTAAATAGCTGTTACCACATGTAAGAAAGTTTTCAAGAGACAGTTAAATACGGTATTGTGGGAGTTAGGTGGACGGACATTCCCAATTCCATTTGGCCTTATGGATGCCATAAACCTAGGTTGTCGTTAATTTACGTTTATTCGTCATTTGTACATGTATGAAGTCTACTTCTCGATTAGAATAAAAGTTCAGCTGTTAAAAACTAAAATACATTTTACTACGACTTTTAGCACAACTTTTCATTCGGCTTTCTTTCTTTCATTATCTCTCTCGCACATTTCCCACCGACTCTCTTTTATAAGTGGTGTTTAACATCCTTTTCACTTCACTTCAATAATCGATGCAAGATCGCTCTTAATACATGCAGAATTAATGCAACAAAGAAAATACCTGGGCGAATTTCACACAAGAAATTTAAAGCATTTTAACTCTCTTTCAAATATTATACGAGATGTAAAGATCAAAATCATTCTGTGAATTGGTATAGTTTAAATAATATTCCAGGTAATGAAAAAAATATAATTTGTTCATCTTCATCCTACTCACAATATTTCAAGAAGCCTCATAAAAAACTTAGTTAGCTGACGTAGTAATTTGAAAACTTGGGTACAATTAATAAACTTGGACAAAACAAATTGCATTTAGATGATAAATTTTAGACTTATATTCCACGTTGTTTTGAATGCATATAAAAATTAATTATAGTAAATAGAAAAAATTAAATTGTTTTGTTTCTGCATTCACTTCTTCAACAAATTCCAGACATCTACTTTTCAACTTCATGCTACCGACTGTTATCGAGAATTATATGAAATATGAGACCAAACATGAGGCCATCTGATAAGAGATAAAACTATATCGAAAAATTCTTTTAAAGTAACTGCTATTATTTATACTAACTCTTGCTCGATTAATAATTTTCTAGCAAGAATGAATGTTTCAAATTGCGTATTAATACCCCTTTCAATCCATGAGAACAATCTTTACAACCATTCTGTAAAATAATTTAGCTGTGGTGTAACAACACCGAACTCCATGATATCCTTTTATCCATAATTTGCCTCAACAGAAATCGTTTGATCAGAAAAACTCATATTTAAATTAAAAGAATTAAATTTCTAGCTTGTTTTTAGTTAATATCTCCATTTATTCATTATACCTAGCGTAATTCCCTCTTTAGGGACGGTTAAAAAGTAAAATGAAGAATTCTCGGAAATTCTCGGGAAAAAAAATAAAAAAATTCGGAACGATTTTTCTTTTTTAGCGAAGGTATATGCTGGCTTATAAACAATCTTCTAAGGATTTCAGTATCTGATCATTTATAATTTCGTGATTTAGACGACATTTTAGGATTTTTCAAATCCGTGCTGAAAAATTTGCTTCTTAGACAAAGTATATCGACTAAAATTATGAGGAATAGTTATAAAAAATATAAATCTTTACTTCACAGTACTTTATTTACACGGGATATCAAATAAACCTTTTATCATGGAGTTTTTCTCGTTTCATAAATGCCATCCAATGGTTTATATAAAATTACAACTAATCCCTAACTTAATACTCTATAAGCTGTAATACTAAGTTTCGTTAATTTTATATTTGTTTTACTATTTTGAGTTCAGAATAATTTAGATTTAATATATTTGGTACTAAATATATTTATTTGAAATAATCCAGGTATTAATAGGTTAATTATGGATATATGGAGATGAGACTTAGCGGAATTAATTCCCTAGAATTTTTCACATTCACTGAATATTTGTCTTGACTCCAAACTCTTGACAGTTTTCAAGTAGTTGAGAATATGTACAAGAATACACGAATAACGAAATATAATTGTACATAGATAACATCATAGCTAATGTTAACTTGAAGTGTTTCAAATGATGTTATTAAGACGAGAAGAAATGACGTAATAGAAATAAAAAATTGAGTTCAGAAGATAATGAAATAAAAATATGGAATTAAGTTATTCTTATTTGGAAACATATTAAGAATACATAATAAATAAATAAATAAATACGTACTTTTAATATGTCCTATATATACAGGGTGTCCCAAAACGACCGTATAAACTCTGCACAGCTTCTTCGTTCGGAGTACATAAACACTGCCCAGAGAAGCGTTCCTGTACGATTCATAGTTTACGAAACAAATACGAAAAACAAAGTATGACGTCACTGCCAGTGCAAGAAAAAAATACTTTATTGGACATATCAACAAAGATTTGCATATCTTTCCAGACGATAATGTTTAAAACGTTCACCTCGCATATCGCGTCATGCATACGCAAGAACCATGTAATAACGTTAAGTCGCCTTTGAACTGGTATTTAAAAGGCTGCATCTTGCAGCTACCGGTAGTCTTCATATGGTGGCCATGTATTCCGTTCGTGACTACTGCGACATGTACCTGATGTACGGCCGATGTAATGGAAATGCCTTACGAACTGTTAGGGAGTATGCCCGTGCATATACTGCTGTTGATATGTTCAATAAAGGGTTTTTTCTTGCACCGGAAGTGACGTCATACTTTGTTTTTCGTATTTTTCTAGTAAACTGTGCAGAGTTTATGCAGTCGTTTTGGGACACCCTGTATATAGGAAATAATAGCGATTCCGAAGAAAACAAAATACATAAAAGTGGGAAATATCAAAAACTTGAAAATTTAACATGGCAAACACTGATCAAAAGACATTGAGATAAAAAATGAAGCCCATTTAGTAAATAAAAAGAAATTTCAGTGACAATAATAAACTATATATATTGAAGAGAAATAATGGCTTATTTAAGTAGTAGTGACAGGAGTATTTTGTCAGAAGTTTATAAATTTTTATCCTCTTGTTAAATTTTCTTGAAATAAAATAAATTTGTAGAGAAAACAAACAGTATCAAACATCTCGACAAGGTCTTCAATTTCAGTCTCCACGGTCATTTCATAGTAATTTCCTCCAGATTAAGAATGGATTTGTCTTTAGAATAACATAGGAAGAGTGATGGGGCATTATTTGCTCTTCTGTGTATCAATAAGTTTATAATCTAAAGAGTTACTTGCTCGTCAAGTTTTGGTGAGCGCAATACAACAGTTACATTTTTGTGCCTTTCCTTTTGTAAAAAACAAGTGGATGGGTAGGACGATGCTCTACGTCGATACTGGATTTCGTGGGTTTATACGAGGGTTGCTATTTATATTTCTGGCCTTGGCAACAGTAAGTGTTGCTAGGCAACCGCAGACGATTTTAATCGAAAGTTTGATATTTTTAAACATAAATTCAGCAGAAGATTTACCATTATAGCTTTATTTGTGTTGTTGACAGTAAATTAAAAAGTTCTTCTCTTTCAAAAAATAGAATTGAATCGTGAATATTTTCTTGCCATTATTTTTCATAACTTTTGACGTGGATTGTCAAGATAAGAATGCTTTGATGAACTTAATTCTTTATACAGCGATAAAGCGCCGTCCTACAGCACTGTAAAAAATTGCTATAACGAATTTAATCGTGGTCGATATTCGATCCAGGACGAATCCCGTGCAAGTCGTCCAAAATCCGTTGTTGTGCCAGAAAAGATCGATGATGTGCGTGAACTGATAAAGCAAGATCGTCATGTGACATACCGTGAGATAGAGGCGTTTTTGGACATTAGTATGACTAACATCAATAAAATATTGCATGAACATTTGAGCGTAAAAAAAATTTACTCGCGTTGGATCCCGCATAATCTGACAAACGCTCAAAAAAAGGCTCGTGTCGATTGGTGCTTGTTTCTTCGGCATTAACGGTCATGTGGCAACAGTGGCGTTAGAGCAACGCAGGACGGTCAATTCTGAATGGTACACGACCATTTGTTTGCCAGAAGTCATCGGAGAAATTCGAAAAAAGCAGAAGAACAGGCGAATCATTCTTCATTATGACAATGATAACTCTCACACATCGACTCAAACAAAGGCATTTCTGGCGGAGCGAAAGATCGAACTGATGGGTCATCCGCCGTACAGCCCAGATTTGGCACCCAATGACTTCTTATTCCCACACATCAAAAATAAATTACGTGGACAACGATTTTCGACCCCCGAAGAAGCGGTTGATGCATTCAAAACGCATGTTTTGGAGTTACCTCAATCGGACTGGAAAAAGGGCTTTGAAAATTGGTTCAAACGCATGTAAAAGTGTATTGATCATCATGGAGAATATTTTGAAAAACCATAAAACCAATTTCGATCCTACATATTTGTTTTTTCATTATTAGGCCAGAAATATAAATAGCAACCCTCGTATACCAATGTCACCCTGAATATTCTTAGACATTCGTAACTACCTTTAACAAGATTTTGATATCATTAATCTTTGTGTAGCAAAAGTGTAGACCTTTAAACTCCAAATCAAACCAAGCTTGTAAAAAACATGATACCCGTTATACATGAATAAATATGATATAATCTCTGCAGCAACTATAATTTTTTAAAGCTTCCTATTATTGTTACTTATATTTGTCTCGTATTTTAAGCAGAGGCTTATAAAAATTCACCTTTTGTATTTTACAGTTTTGTTTTATTACTAACTATAACACTAGAAAATCACACGTCATGTGCACGACGGGTGCAATTTACCTGATAATCCGATTGATTTCCCATCAAATTCGACGTGTTTAAAAACATATACGACAAGAAAATTTACTTCGATTGAAAACAAATAGAATATGCATGTTCTTCGTAAAAACTATAGTAAAACTAATTCTAGATTGTAAAGTAAAATACAAATTATAGTAAAAAATGCATACAGTTGGAGACTAAAATTAAATGACCATTCTCTATATGTACATAATCCCTCGTACTAATGAATTCTATAGATTGGAAGTAGTCGTCATTTAATTTTTAAAATTTTATCAGGGATTTCAAATTATTCATTTTTTTTTAAATATTATGATTACCTATTTATTAAGTCACCCTATACCACAATAATTTTAAAAGGCAGATGAATTGTCCTTAGTAAATTTTTACGTTAGTAATGGAGTGATATTCATCCAAGGAATGAATAATTTTTAAACTAACAATTAATTTCTGTTATTAAACAATTACAGAATCAAAAATTAATTTCTGTTATTAAACAATTACAGAATCAAAAAATCTGTTCAAAAACAATTAATTTCTGTTATTTGATTAAGTACTTCATGGTTTTATACGGCATAGTACTTTACCGATATTTACAATATACGTAATAAATGGTGTGATTAATGTTAAAGTAACAAATAAAATTTTCAAAATAAAGTCCAAAAAATCGGTTTTTATTATTAAACCGAGTAAAGAAGTTAAAAAAGTTAAAACAGTTTCTTGCGATTATTGATTCATTTTTACCCCGTATAACCACTAAATATTGACAAGAGTCAAAAATTTCAATCTCTAAATTAGTCACCAAGTAGTTAATTACATAAATGAAAACGTAAAATCAATTTTTATTATTGGATCAATATATTTTAGGAGGGGGATCACCCGGAATCGTTATTGTCAGGGCTTTGCTTATTAGAAATATTCGTAAATAACCTTGGCATAATTTTTAAATGCGGATAACCTAAGGAAAGAAAATAATTTACTCGAATGAAAATGAAGCAAATAGAGGAATAAAGTCAGAATATTGAAGCCCTATTTCTTCTCCTTTTTTTCAGTTTCCTAAGCTAGTCATAGAGAACAACCCATTTAAGATAGCAGAAACTTTTCTCGCCTAGCTCAGCTCTCTTAAATGAGGGTAATTTCGTGTGCGAAAGATACACAACTTTCAAATATTTCTTTTTCTCCCTGGTTTAAGCTCGTTTACTTTTACTGCAGTTGCAAATGCAAAGATAATCTTTCCCTAACGCAATATGAACGAAAGAATAATGCATAATAATTCTTTTATCTTTATAATTAAGTTAATTTTGCTTCATACGAAACTGTAAAGTTGATTTATACGGTACAAGCATCTGGTTGTGTTAACAAATTTATACAGTTTCGCTTATAACGCTCACATTTTTTCTACGAGTCGCACAGACAGCAGGAACCTGCTTGGCTGTTTCGAATATTTCGTAAATGAGTTACCAGTTAGAAGTCACTAAAAATAAAGTAAGAAGTTAATGGGTTTCCCCTTAAACGTTTCAAAATATCCATTTAAAAAAATTATATCAAAGCATGATTATTTTCCAACAATTTTTAAAAAATTCCGGAAAAAAATTCTTGTATTTAAATGAATTGTTGAGTAAGATATATCAAGGGATTCATAATGAAAATAAATGTCAAAATATAATTTTTATCTTTGTACGCCCGATTACTTTTGAACTGTTGCTTGTAATTTATTAACATTTTATCCAATATGTAAAATCATTTAAAAGCTATTAAAAGCAATATGTAAAATCATTTAAAAGAATATGACAAATAGAAATGCATTGAGAATGTTACAAATGTTCATAAATTACAACAAAGAGAAAAGAAAATTATATAGTTTTAAAGTCTGATAATGGTATTGTGGTTGTGAAAAGGATTCATTTTATGATGGCATATTTAAAAAAATTCTTTTTCCACCTCATTCTTAGTTATATTTCCTAATTCTATGAGATAGATAAGTTAGTTTTTTTCCAACCAGCTGTCACCCAGCTGAAAGTTCGCCCTCACCTTCAGAAGATATTATCAGGAGAAGAGTCAAGAAATATTGTTGGAAGAAATATTTAAAAATAGTTTTTTATGATTACTTCATTAGATTCATTTTGCATTCTCCAATTTTTTTCAACTGCTGTTGTTGAAAAAAAACTGAAATCATTTTATGTATATATAATCAACATGAAGTTTTTTAACTTCGTACCTTAAATGCATAAAATTGGTTTTAAAATACTCAGTTGAATTCTTTATAAAACTACAATAAATAAATAGATAAATTACAAAAAAAATAGACGAATTAATATGGTGAATCAGAGCCAAAAGCCTGTAAAGCTGTTTTCTTTACAAAGCCCTTTAGATCATTGCTGCTACCTGCTTATTTACTCTGCGGAGCTTTTCCGTGTCTATATTTCATGACATGGCTTTCATTCAAATATTTTTAACGAACTTTCGCGATGATAGAAATTAAGATTCTCTACATACGTACCCATTTCACTTAATTACCTTAAGATAACGAAACTTTTCGTTTATTCCATTTAATAACGTTTCTACTATTTTGACGGTTTACATTCAAATATGTTTTAACGAAACTTAAACCATCATAGAATGTAAAATTATCTACGTTCGTACTGGTTTAATTTAACTACTTTAAGATACTCAAACGTTTCCTTTATTCTATTCTATAATGTTTCTACTCTTTTACTTTTAAACTAAATTTCTGGAAGATAATAGTCTCTCGCTTAGAAGAGAAAATTCTTCTGAATTTACTTAATCACTAAATCAACTACATTTTCTTTCTTATACCTTTCAATCTATTTCATTAAAAAAAATTCAGCCGTCTCGACATGCAACTCCCATCGTATCCAATAACTAAAGAATTTCCAGCCTTCGAATAACACCATATTATTCTTGCCGATCTATAAGAGTCTGTGTATAACAGAGACTCTCGTGTACGCATTCTAAATCACTCTAACTAAAAAATATAAATGAGATTTCCCAGCATAGCTTATATCAGCAAAATAGACGCAAAGTAAGATTTTCGAGAACAAAACACTTCAAACAGAGAGCACTTTTAATCTAGGAGAGGAGGGGATTACGGTTATAAATCTTTTTAGGGCCTACTCACAAAAGCCTGTCAGTTTGGCAAAAACAAAAAAAGAAGTTTGAGATAACGGGTGCTATTTCTTCTCACTAGGCCAAGAGTTAATGATTATAAGCCTTTCTCTTTCTGCCGTTCTTTGGAAGTGATTTTGCTTTGGTCTTTTTCAAACGTATAGGCTCTCTTTATCAGATTCTATTTAACTAGGATTGATATTGACGATTCACTGAGGAAAAGGGTGACCAATTATACAAGCATTTACCATTGGGAGAGCTAGCTTTTAACTCAAATGTAATATGTTTTGCTTTTGTCTTAATGATATGTAATTATTTTTAGCAGTAATATTTTTTTCAATAAACTGCAGCTCCCATCTGAACGTTAAAAAGGGTTAAATTACGCAAAATTTTCTAAGTCGTAATAAATATACTCACCGCTAAAGTCACTATTTTTAAATATGTGTGATAAGCCTTTTACCTCTTATTAGATCTACCATTTATTAATTATTTCAGATAAAATCAAAAAAATTGACAAATGTATTGACCAAATAACATGGTTTTAATAATTAATGGTAAATTTGTATGAAGAAGAAAAGTCATATTTAGGGAGCTAATTGCTTCTGTACGTAACCTTTCGATCATTTGATTCATTTTCATTCCCTCGATAAGCCGAATGATGGCCGATTGGTTAGAGTGCTGGCCTTCGGTACCGAAGTTAGTGGGTTCGAATCCCACAGTGGCATGGATGTTCGTAGCCGTTCAGAATCGGCCTTAACCTGTAGGTCTCGGTCTCATTAGTCCTCGTGTGGCAAAAAGTAAACCATAGCACTCCAAACCAAACCATTCCTTCGATAAAGATCTTTTTTAGATTCCAGTGCTGCCAAAATATGCTTTATTAATGGCGGGGAAGACCACGGTTGATTCGGTAGAATCTTATTTTATCGAAATTTAAAAAAAAGAACAGGAAATTAAATATCATCAGAAGTCTTTATGGAGAATCCTCAGTGGAAGGCTCTGGCCCATAACTGGGTTTTCTAGCTATCTACGATGGAAATGAATATTATGTAGTATGTCATAAAAAGAAATAACAATGCCCTCAATAAGCTGTTTACTAAATTTTGCCTTAACTTTAATAAAATATTTTAAGTTTCTATAATAACATATCTTAATTAGTACTTTATAGAGAACTTATATAAAAAGATATTGAATAAATTCTATTAGATTTTATTACAGATGATTAAACTAGCATAACAATTAGAAAGTTAATGTAGTCCAAATTGGATTGTGAGAGACTTAAAGAGAAAATTATTTAATATTATCTGTTTATCAGCAATTTATATTTCTCATTTAAGGTAATTTATTAAGAATAAAAACCCTAGATTTCCTAATTAGAGCAGCACTTATAGACAGCTTTTTCGTTTCAAGTCGAGAGCAAGAAGTTATTCATATTTAAATATTAAATCTACATTAATATTAAGTGTAGTTTTAGCTCATATTTTTTATTAATGTTTTTCTCTGATATTTTTGGCATTATGTAACAGAAGATTCAGACAAGTGATGAAAATGCGCAAATCGGAAGAATTCCATCCTATTCATCATCATTTCAACTTAAAAGTAGTTTCAAATGTCTTATATATGAAAAATATTAATAAAATTTACACATTTTTATTTTTATAAGATTACCAGGAAATACACTGATAGAAATGTCTGCTAAAATATAATTTAAATAGGCCAATTGTAGGGGATTTACCTCATATATACAACTCCAAGCTGTATATGACTCCGTATCCATAATTTTAAAATATATTATATTTGTTTTGACGGTTAACATTCTTTATTCAGTACCACATCTATCTCTCAATTTTTTAACAAATCGAATTCCTATCTATAAAAACGATTCAAAAGCTTGATTACAACTTTTTGTATTAAATATTTAACAGTAAGCGTGTAATACATCTATAACTTTTCTTGCTTTATATGCTTGCTTTTAAGCGACAATGCTCTCTCTCAAGCAACCATAGTAATTTGCTCCAGTTAAAACCAATGTGTTCAGAAGAGATCCTGGTTTAAATCTTATCGTTTCTTCTCCACATCCTTTATTATTGCCATATTAAATTTCATATGACAAAAATTTCCGCCGAGTTTTCTACACTGAAAGATCGGTTGTTTATTGGTGCCACCTCAACAATGGTAATGAAATTACGACATAATTACTGCAGTTTTTTTAGGTTTTCTCTGAAAATCTCAAAACAGGCTGTTTAAATTCGAATAAAATTGAATCTTATTTAATTATTCTTTTTTAACAGATAATTAGCTTTTATATATTATAAAAATTAGTTTCTAATTTGTTCTAGCATTGACAAATTTCAAAAGTTGTGTTGCAAATAAGTGGATTTCTATTTTTTTTTTTAATTTGTAAAGTTTATTCTTTTACCTTAACATACAATTTACACAACACTCATAGAAATTTGACCTAGAAGCCTTCATTAAAACTTGAAATCAATATCAATTTTTAGTTAACTAAAATATAAACAAGCTTCAACGGCCACTTTAAAAATAGCTTCAAACAGTGACAGCTTCTTGCTTACCTGCATCTAATTCTCAGCTTCTACTTTATACCAAATACCTGTCCAAGAGCGTGGTCAGCAAAAAGATTTTTTAAAAAAAGGTAGTTTAAAAAAAATGTCAACTTAAACCCACAACACCAAAAACAGTACTGTACCTTTTTTTATAAAGTAGTTTTATTTAAAAAATTTTACTTTAAAAAAAATGTATGAAAATATATATTTAATTTTATAAGTAATGTTTATTATTTAATAGTATGTGTTTCTTTATTTTTCTTAATATTTGTTTAATATTAATTTTTTAAAATTTTTTTTAAAATTTTTTTTGTTTATGTATCATTTTGTTTTATTCACTCTTTAAACGCCACTTAAGACCACGCACTCTAAATTTTTTTTATAAAAATTAAACTTTAATTGAAAAATGTTTTATTTTCAAATAAAAAAAACGACTAAGCTAAAAAATAAAAAATGTTGAATTATATTTTTTTGGGATTTTCTTGATGAAGAAAAATAATAAAAGAATAAGTATATTTTTATTTTTAGTAATTGCTTCTTAATATCTACTTAATATTCAACTCTTTTTTCTTAATATTTTTTTAATTTATCTTATGACTTTTTTAATCAAAAGAAATCTTATGAAGTTCTCTTTCAATTTTTTAATGTTTTACATTCTATATTTTTTAATTATTATTCATTTATTTTTTGCAAGAATAATTTATTGATTTTTACTGTCTTCAATTTTTTTCTCAAGATTTTAATGTAAGATCTGAAATCTTATGAAGTTCTACTCTATAAAACTAATGAATAGTTTTTATTCTCTTAATAGATTTAAGACTTCTAATTTTGAAGATTTCAACTCACTACTTCAACTCATGAGAGAATATGCCATAATCAGAAGAATTTTAAGTTTGTATCAGCAAGAACTCATTTTTACAATATAAAATTGACCACCTGACAGAGTAAAGCAAGCTATTTTAACTAATCAATTCACATGATCATGAATATAGAATGTAAACAGCAGCAGGTACAATGGTTTTAATTACTACTATTCTTTTTACATTAGGACAAAT
Source organism: Pardosa pseudoannulata (assembly GCA_032207245.1). Classification (NCBI taxonomy): domain Eukaryota; kingdom Metazoa; phylum Arthropoda; class Arachnida; order Araneae; family Lycosidae; genus Pardosa; species Pardosa pseudoannulata. The sequence goes on from CM063504.1 coordinate 100,817,497, forward strand.
GAGACAACTGCTAAAATTTAACTTATAAAATTAAATATTCAAATTTTAAGAGCAACGCATTAATTCGTTCACTTGGCTAAGAAGAAGCACAAGGAAAATTTAACTTTAAAACAATAAATATCCATTTTGAACAGACATGCCTACATCCAGGCACTTGTGTCAGAAGCAACAGCGTGGTTTGAAATTTTTACTTCCTATTACATATTATACATAAGTACATATCTTATTGGTTTATAAATTAAAATTAAATTTAAAATATTTACACAGTAGTAAATTGTTAAAGGTAAATTAAAATTTATGCATAGCTTTTTTAGCTTTAACAACTTATTTTTCAGAACAGGGTTTCTTCTAGCAACCTTGATCCTGATTAAAATATTTCCATTTTTCTATCATCAGGGGTACTAGAGTTCGTCTACTCAACTTTGACTTAAATTCAGTTTGGTTTTTAAGCACAGTACTGAAAACTTTAACCTGCAGCATTACTGTGTGGAAAGAGTCAATATTCAGCATTATGTTTTGCGAAACTTTGATTTTAATAGCTTAATTGTAATCTTTTAGCTGATTAAAAATTTTGTTATTTCCTGAGCAATCTGGGTAGATTCCGGAGTTATCCCTTTTTCTCATTTCTCCGGAGCAACTCTGGAGAATCCGGAGTAGTTGGAATGTCTGTGAACATCCCTGAATGATTTTGACAAGTTTCATCGTGATGCCTATACGTAGGTACGTATCTCATATAACTCAAACACGATTAGACAAAGAACATAGAAATTTTATATTTGGGGATGTTGTAACATTTAGCACCGCTCTTTTGATTGTAATCTGCGTTCTATGTTAACGAAAAATGTCAACCAATATTAACTTTGCCGGGTCTAACTCCAAAGCATTTAACCCCCCAATGTTAAAAGTTTGTATTTACGACTTTTGTAAAATCTAACTACACACCAACTTTTATTGCATCTGAACTCTTTCCGACAAAATATCTCAATATAACAAATACTTAAAAACGCTACCAGTCACCACCAGATGGCAGTACGTGAGCTCTACTCATTGCTGAATTCATATATACTACTCGTTGAATAGAGAAGGTGCAAGAATGTTATAAACAAATACAAGTGCTGACTACAACTCAACTTTTCGTTGGCAAAACATTGCTTGTACATATTGTCACGTATACAATAAAACTAAATTTTATTTAAGGGAAGAGGAAGGAAACATCAGAAACTGGACAAGTAATTCAAAATAGATTTTTTAGCACTTACGAAATGATAAATATTTGTTTTTAAATTAAACACTACACAGTAATATTAAGTATCATAATCAAAGTATAACTACTTTGATTATGTTAACAGGCACAATAAATTATTACATAAGTAAGAATCTAATAAAAATGTGCAAAACCTGATCATTTTAAGGATAAAAAATAATTACATTTATAGGTAGAGTACTTCTCACAAAAACATAAAAAATACATTAGAAATATGAAAAAAACTTAGTAATAATAAAAAAATTCTTAGAACATAATAATTTTATATAATCTATTACATTACAGTAAGGTTAACGTTTTATTATCAATCTGAAAATGTTTGCAGCAAATTCTTGAAGAACTTGGAGTCCAGTCTTGCCTTTTCAAAGTTTTTATCCAAAGCATTTGCAATGTAGGATCTTTGTAAAAGCAATGAAATCCAATATTTTCACCTTTTTTAAAACGCTTAGTACAGCCATACGCACAATAGCTTGTTACCATTTTCAGATAATTGACAAAATTAAAACCCCAATAACAAGTACAATCCGTTGGAAATTCAAATGTTTTACCAACGAGGAAGTTGAGCTGCAATTTTTGCTGCACCTGACGTCATACGCACATTCTCTATAGAATTCTACTCACTGTGGAGTTACTATTGCATTATTTTTGTTTATGTTTTTAAAGGTAATATTTTAACAATTGTATCAATGTCCCCTTTGTTAAAGAATTGGAGGATCATATCTCCCATTCAAACAATGTAAGTTTCATTGAAATGCACTAAGACATGTGTATAATTTAATAGGCGTACAAAAGAAAATCATGAACTGTCCACATAAAATTTTCTTTTCATATCAGTCACTTATTAAAAAATCTGCTTCTGTTGTCTTATATTTCCTTTTATCAGACGTGTATCATCTTCGTAAAGTTTTCTATATTATTCAGCTGCATGCTTCCCTAAAACGTAGTTAGCCAACATTCATTAAAATTATGTTTTCACATCCTTTAAGATCTAAAATTCTTTTATTGCCTTGTTCATAATCGACGAGCCGCCTCATGTGTAAACTTCAATCTGGGTACTTGAGGCTCTTCGAAATGAAAGTTAAAATTATTTCAAAATTTATATTAAATTTTATTGTATATTACATATTAACGATAAAAATAATTTCAGAAAGAAAACAATTCATGTTACAAAAATAAATAACACTTTTTATTTTGAAATCTATTTTTCCATGAACTTAGCAAATATAAACTGAAGAAATATATTATATAAATATAAACTGAAGAGTTATATTTCATGATATTTGGTAATTCATTCTTAAAATTAGCCACTTTTAAAAAAGAACGAGGGAATAAAAAATTAAGCATATCAAATACATAACATATATCAATATAAACTAAAGAGTTATATTTCATGATATTTGGTAGTTTATTCTTGAAATTAGCCAATTTTAAAAAAGAACGAGGGAATAAAAAATTAAGCATATCAAATACATAACATATATCAATATAAACTAAAGAGTTATATTTCAAGATATTTGGTAATTTATTCTTAAAATTAGCCACTTTTAAAAAAAGAAAGAGGGAATAAAAAATTAAGCATATCAAATACATAACATATATCAATATAAACTAAAGAGTTATATTTCATGATATTTGGTAGTTTATTCTTAAAATTAGCCACTTTTAAAAAAAGAACGAGGGAATAAAAAATTAAGCATATCAAATACATAACATATATCAATATAAACTAAAGAGTTATATTTCAAGATATTTGGTAATTTATTCTTAAAATTAGCCACTTTTAAAAAAAGAAAGAGGGAATAAAAAATTAAGCATATCAAATACATAACATATATCAATATAAACTAAAGAGTTATATTTCAAGATATTTGGTAATTTATTCTTAAAATTAGCCACTTTTAAAAAAAGAACGAGGGAATAAAAAATTAAGCATATCAAATACATAACATATATCAATATAAACTAAAGAGTTATATTTCATGATATTTGGTAGTTTATTCTTAAAATTAGCCACTTTTAAAAAAGAAAGAGGGAATAAAAAATTAAGCATATCAAATACATAACATATATAAAATGTTAATATTTTTAAAGTTTTTGTGGTAAAAGAATATTGCAACATTAAACAAATGAAGAAATGGAATCAAAAACGAAAATATGTCACATTAAAATAATATTAAAAAAATTAATTAAACTTAACCTAGTAAAAAAAGGCACGAAAATTTATATCATCTGCAAGCTTCTACTGGACGCTATTGCATGAATTAAAACCCTTATACAGTTTTAATTATTTTGGAACGTTATTAGAAGAAAAATACATCTAATAGCTTCTAACTGCTGAACACTTAAAACGAAATACCTGTATAACGAAACATTATATATATTAGCATTATCTGTATTATCATTTATGAAGACCTAATGGATAGAGCATAAAAAGCGAATAAGTTATACTCCTAAATAGAAGATTCTAATTTTGTAAAAAGCATATCACAGCAAAAAATACTGTCGTCAAAATTATAAATTTTTACTTTAACACCATTTAAGTATTTTGTAAAAGATTATTATCATTAAATTAATAAGACAAAATTACAAATTCTAGATGTATCATTAACATCTCAAATTATGCATAAAACTATTTAAATATTCTAAACTTTTACATAGAACTTTTATGGACTTCAAGACATATTTGGCTTAAATAATAGAATACATACGGAGAAAAATTTAATCATCGATTATTTTTTGTTGCTGAAAATTACCGTATTAACAAAATTCTTTTAAGTGTAGGAGTCTATTTTGTTAATCCTTAATTTATATATATTTGGTAGAAGTTTGCCGTGTGGAACATAACACCTTTGACTAAATGAATTCAATGGGATTCTAAATGCATTACAGGATCGGGAGACTTGAAATGACGATAAATAATATAAGTCAACGATATTACAAAAAACAAACAATGTAATAAAAAAAATATTAAAAATCGTCGTCATAAGAATATGCTCGTTCTTTATTATAACGAAAAAATGCAAGTCGGGAGAGTGTCCCTCATTTTTCCTTAGGAACAGAACCTTCAGGAAAGCTGATACGTAATTTCTCCTAATTTTCGTGTAAGCGGTACACGAATAAATAATAAAGGTTTTATACTTTACACATTTAAGACAAAATTTCAACAGTATACGTATTTACAATTGTCGTAATTAAAGGTTAATTACCTTTTATAGAATTCAAAAATCAACGTGCTTTCAATAAAGATTGTGTTGTTAGAGAGAGTTTTATTCGTTTTAAACTCGGATCTTCCGCTGAGAGACAGAGATAGGGCTTTACCTGGGAGAGAAACATGATACGGTATGTCTTATCAAATTCCCCTCTACAAAGATATAACCCCTTCAACGTGATTGCTGAACTCGACAGCTCGAACCATATTGTCGTCAATGTCTTGTACAAATTCTTGCCAAGTGTCCAATTGTTGCAGATTCTCCACGGTAAGTCCCCACTATTCAGTTTGTTCTTCGTCTTCCTCTTCATTATCTTCCTCACTTGCAGACTTTGTCATCTCAAGAGCCCGTGGTATATACTCTGAGTCAAATCATCTCTTTGTTTCACATGCAATGATCCTTCTCTCTCGAGCATCAACACGAAACAACGCTTTTTTCTGCAGTGTGGCTGCCGACATGGCTGTATTTTTTCATTTTTGTTTTTTGATGAATATTTTGGAAAAACCTGCGATGCACTGAAGCCGCAAAACATGAAGTGCGAAGTGGTGAGGGAACACTGTAATTCATCTCTCCTCAGACAACACCATTACATGGGCATATGAAATTAACATTGAAACTCAAAGAGAATGAGTGAATGATAATTCTGATGTCGTATATTATCATTTTGTAAAAATAACAAAAAATATATAATTTAATAAGCGCACAAGGAAGACATATGGCGATTTTTTAGAAGAAAATTTTTATTTCTGGAATACCAAACAATGCCTACTTATTGTAGTTAGTATTTTACTGGCTAAAAGTGATACAGCAAAATTTGTCCTTTTAATAGTTATACTATCAATTACTTCAGAGAAATGTAAATTGTAAGAGAAATTTGAATTTCCTTCTTTTTTATTTTTATTTATTTTTTTTTATTTATTTATTTATTTATTCTTTTATTCGTTGATTAGTTTATCTTAGCTTCAAGATAGCTGTGTTTCTATTCTGAAGTAGAATATTTTATTTGGTTTGAAGTGCAACAATGTTTTGTTTTGCTCACGAGACCTAATGAGACCGGGACCTACAAACTGCTACGAACATCCATGCCAGCAGTGGAATTCGAACTCGCGAACTCAGATACCGAAGAGCAGTGATTTACCATTCTACCATCGTTCGGCCTCAAGTAAGAAAAGTATAGCCGTTGAGCTCAAACTTCAATTTTTTAACTTTTAAAATATAAAATAGTTATTAAGTACTAAACTTAGTTTTAAGCAACGAGCTAACTACAGATATTACTTTTGCTTTTTATTATTTTTCTGTACAACTCTTCTAAATACGTGAAAAATCCCTCTATATTTATTTCCTAAGATCATCCTGTCTTTTTTCAAATTACGTCTTAATATTGCATGAAATGTAATGTAATATAGTCATTTCCAGCTTTAAAAAAAAAGATTAAAAAAAAACTAACTCTCCCATTAGTCAATATCTTGTCTTTCTCACACTTTGGCAGCCATTCAGGGGAACTTCCTAAAGATCAATTTATTGGCAAGAAATAGATGTGTGATTCTCGCGAATTTGCTAAACTATATATATCCGGAATAGAATAGCCTAAATTACCTCTAAAGAAAGAGAACTGGGAAGAGCGAGAGAGAAAAAAAAATCGATTCTGGAGAAGCATGTTTCGGGAAATCTCTGAAGACCTTCGCACAAAAGTAAGGAAGTTCAAAAGAAGAAGAAATAAAATCCCATTCAAGATAACAGACCTAATTCCTACTTACAATCAGGGTCCAGGAGTAAATGAGAAAGAAATTTAATAAATCCCTTTCCGACCCTTTTTCTGCTTGGTCCTGTTTAGCGAGTTTATATCAATTTTCCTCAAACAAGCAATCGGACGAAAATAAAAATGAATTTTGGCCTCCGAGGTGTTTCGCTCCGTTGAATGGAGCCCCAAATGAAATGTCTGTTTCCGACTCAACCCATCCATTTTCTCCCGGACACGTAGAATTAGTGTTTAGTAAAGTTAAAAGCTAAAAAGGAGAATACCGCAGATGCCGACTGAGAATCGATTGAGAAATTACGACACTGTACTTTAGCTTATTGATAAGAATCAATACGAATTAAGGATAGTTTAAAAATTTTACAGTCAAGTTTTTTATTCATATATTACGGCCTATTTCATTTCTAGTTTCGGACTTTTTAATTATCTATGTATGTTTTATGTATGTATATATAGAGTAGAACCTCTTTTTAACAACCCCACGATACAACGACCCCTTCGTTAGAATGACCATCTTAAAAAGTCCCAGTTATTTTACCATAGGAAAAATCAATACAATGACCCCAAGCGTATTATTTTTCGTTTGAAAGACCGCCAATTTTAGTCTGCAGAACTCATGAGCAAGTGGGCTATTTCAAAATTATTGTACTGTGGTGCAACTTCAAGAAACCTGTACTTCTCTCTTTGTATATGCTTAAAGGAGGGGTAGGGGCGTGACGAAAAGGGGAGAACTAAATCTTCAATTATCTTTTGATGAGTTTGTTGCGGTAGACGAAACTTTAGAGTGCTGCGGAGAAAATTTGAATGAGGACGATTTTATTGCCCGTATTACCGGGAAAAAAAAAGAAATCTGCGAATCCATCGGAGAAGAAATCGTCCAAGCTTTTGAAAAAGTAAATGAAAAAGAAACCTTCAATGCAATCAATACCTTGCGTCAATATTTTAAAGGACAATTTAATTCTGAACATTTCCTTCAAAATCTAGCGGATATGGAATCAGTGATAATGAAAAATTCCCAAATGAACTTGATACAGGCATCAATCAAAGACTTTTTTTCAAAAATTCGGTTAATGAAAATACAAATAAACAGAAGTGTTCTCTAGGTATGTACTGTTGCATCATTTCTTTGCTCAATTCTTTTTATTATTTTTTTAATTTGTTAAAATTATCTTTCGTTACAATGACCACATGATGTTGGTCCCACAGGGGGTCGTTATACTTAGATTCTACTGTGTATATATATATATATATATATATATGTGTGTGTGTGTGTGTGTGTGTGTGTGTGTGTGTGTGTGGTGTGTGTCAGATTTGGAATTTTAAAGTTTGAAATTAAAGCATTATTTAAAATCAAAGAGAGCGTACATTTTGTGAAGCGGAAGAATATGGGGTAAAGCAACACTATATAACAGGGGTGGCCAACCTGCTGCTCGCGAGCCACAATTGCTCTTTGAAAGAATTTTTGTGGCCCTCGTTAAATGTAACCGAGTTCCCTTTAAATTTTTGTGTGACTATATTTAAAAAAATTATTACAACTGATAGAGCTCCGGCAATGCTGGGTAAAAAAAATCGGTCTTATTAGGGTTTTAAGAGAGGATTCTCAAATTCCCCAACTCATACCGATACACTGCATAATTCACCGAGAGCATCTCGTTACAAAATATTTAAAATATCCTGATGTTATGAAAACAGTGTAAAGCAATGTAAATTACATTCTCAACAAAGCAAAAAATCTTAGACAATTCAAAAATTTTCTTGAAAAAAAGGCCGAAGAACTTCCAAATGACATTCAATAAATATAATTTCTGTAAGAAAAATTTTGTTAATACCATTTTTGCATGCCTTTTAAATACTATTTAATTGCGGCTAGCAAAAAATTTCAAATTTTGAAAAATGGCTCGGACTATCAAGGAGCTTGGTCACCCCTGCTATATAAGAATAGAGCGTGCAAAGTTCCAGGTGTAGGCAGAGAGCATCTAGCTCCTCGAACTTAAACGCTTTTCAAAAAGGATATGCCATGTCCGACATGACATTTTCCCAGTGGTCTGCATTCTCGTTTCTGATTGAATATCCTGCGATTTGCAGGATCTTGAACTTTCTTAAAACTACTCATAGAGCAATATGTCGCATCGTCACGAACTACTATAATGCCCTTCCCATTCATTTTCATGTTTACAGCAGCCAATAGACAAGCAAAAAAACTACCCTTCCGTTTGAAACTAAAGCCAGAATTGTCATAAGTTGAGATATGCCCTACTGCTTGAAATCGCCTTATTCTTGCATGAGACTCCAATGTGAACGGATGTTCATGGCCAAGAAAACTCGATTTTTTTAATACCAAACTCTCTCCTCTCTAGTTTTTGTGTCATGAACTGACAAATCCACCATTATCTTTCCTTTTGCGTATTTAGTTGTTTATTTTCTCGCTCTCTGCTATTCATGCTCGCTGAAAGAAAAATAAAGAGCTCGGCCCGTGGATTCCTGTTGATCCATTTACTGAAAGTACTGAAGTTCTGGGAGAGAACAAATAAATATTGTGGGCCAGTGACCTGTTGCCGAACTGAATCTCTTGTTGAAAACAAAATGGCTAACGTGGCTATTGATATTCGAATAAAACTTTAACCTTTGGGATGCGTGTCTTTCTTATATTTTCTTATCTAGCTCTGTCAAATAAAAGATTATTTAAATATATATATATATATATATAATCTTTTGTTTGTGTGATTTGAATGTATAGGTTCCGAATTAACTTGACCGATCTCGACAATGTTTAGCATGGTGACGCAGGTTAAAGAACAGTCTACACTGGGAAGGTTGTAGGATAATCAAATTGCGTGTGGTGACTCTATTCCGGCGCCATTTGATATATTTCCCCTTTCATTACTTGTTAAAGTTATATCTGTTACATAACTTAACCATGCACATACATCGGACTCTTGTTGTTGAGGAGCTACTGAAAAGTGAAGATATCACTCGAATGGATTGGCCAGCGTACTCCTCTAATTTAAATCCCATCGAACATGTGTGGGATACTTTGGGGAGACGCATTGCAGCACGCTTACATACGCCGGAGAAGACCCAAAAACTCAAACATATGCTGCTTGGGGAATGGGCTCAATTCTCAACCCGTTTTGATTTGGAGAGAGGTCGGGGCCCGATTTTATCCTAGTAACATCAAGAAAAGATATCGTTAGGGTGGTCTTGGAATTCTTGTCTGGGGAGGCATTATGCTTAACGAGCGAACTGGGCACTACGTTTTCGACATAGGTTCTGTAACCGGGGATAGCTATTGTGAGGAGGTACTCCTTTCCCATGTGCGTCTGTTCCGAGGTGCCATTGGCCCAGACCTAATTTTTATGGATGACAATGCACGGGGACATCGGACTCTTGCTGTTCAGGAGCTACTGGAAAGTGAAGATATCACTCGTATGGACTGGCCAGCGTACTCCCCTGATTTAAATCCCATCGAACATGTGTGGGATGCTTATGGGAGACGCAATGTAGCACGATCCTCCGGAGAACACCCAACAATTCAAACAGATGCTGATTGTAGAATGGGCACTCCTACCACAAGAAATGTTGGACCAGCTGGTTCTCAGTTTGAGGAGACGGTGCGCAGCAACCATTGAAGTTAGGGGAGGGCATATTCCATATTATGGAACATCTGCTTGTTGTTCTTCCGATAGACAATCATGAGATACTATGCGTTCAATAAAGCTTTCATTTGTAGATATTCATCGTTTTCATCTGTCTTCGTCATAACTTTAACATTCATGTTTCTAATAAAGGTCTTTAGTCTGTACGTAGGCCTCCGCTATCCTTTTTCCAGCTCAATTACAGCTGAAGACGCTACAACGTATGTACAGACGTCAAGAAGAAACTAGTCAAAATATTTTTCAGGATTGTCAAAAGGAATATTTTAAGTTTCAGAATTAAAGTTTCCTTTTGAATACAAATGTAAAACTCAACCTAATAAAACTTAATCAGGCATGGTTAGAATGAGTATTTCCGTTGAAATCTGAATACTGAAATTTTCTTCAGAATTACAATACTTCATTTAGTTTGTTCAAGGAATTAAAAATGTTTTGAATTGAACACCGGTTTTAACTGAAATAATATCTTTCAATATTAATAGGGTTATCAATAAGTTACCCTTTTCATAGCAACATTAGTTTAGTAAAAGTACCACATGAGATGAAATAGGTAACATTATTAAATACTAAATATTTAACAAATATCTGATATGTGCTTAGTGTTTTCATTTCAGAGGCACCTTTTTTCTTTATTGTTTTATTCATTGCATACGTTTTTAGTTCTATTTTATTATAATTTGGTATTAAATTCAATTAATGGTTATAGCATGAATACATGCATTACATGTAATGGGGCATTCTAAAAATATTCAGTAAGTAAAAGAATATCTGATCGGGACAACACAACTTTCTTGTGCGCTTATTAAATTACACACAGTTTTTTTTTATTTTGATTGTATAATGTGACATCAGAATTATCATTTGAAATTTCCCTCCAATTTCAATTTATATGAATTTCTCAACGTAATGGTTTTGTCGGAGGTAGACCTCAAGCACTCTACCAACTGAAGTACTAATGTGCGTTATATTGATATTTTATGATATTTCGCTCTAAATTGAAATATTCCCCTTTACTAACGGAATGTAAAATACATATGATTATTTATGAATAAAGTGTTGGAGATAAAGAAAAAGCGAGAGAAAAAGAGGCTGAATACAAAGTGTGTACCAAATAATGTAATAAAATGAATTTCAAAATATATATTGAGCTGCAAGCATTTCAGTACATTTTGATATCCTTACTTTTGCCGTAACTCAAATAACACTTCTTGCTTTTGCCGTAACTCAAAATAAAAAAAAACACTGCTTGCGAATTAAATGATTTTTATTATACATAAGCCTGTACATAATTTGAACTTTTAAGTGTTTCTTTCTCAGATTCCACATTTTTGATTATGAATCAAAAAATTTAACTGTCATTACATTCCATTACTTTCCATTATAAATAATTGCCTAAAAAATTCAATATTCAGTGATGGCTGGACAAGCACAAAATCTGTCATAGAAATATACGGTTGGTAGTACTACGGTCAATTATTTTACTACAAGAAGGATAATGAGACCGGGACCTATTCCTTAAATCCGATTCCGAACGCCTACAAATAGTCATGCAATTAGCGGGATTCGAACTTGCAAATTCCGGTACAGAAGAGCAGCACCCTACCCATTCATTCTTCCTTCGACAAGGAAATGTGTGAAGACATATTGAGTAGCAAACGGAGTTATAAAGCATGTAATAACTCGAAACAACGAAAAATATTTTTAAAACTATATACAAATGTAGATAATTGTTCCATGGAATATCACTTATGTTACATTTATTTATATAACATAAGTGTTATGTTACATAACATAAGTGAGATCAATCAATCGTATCAATACTTCGAAACAACGAAAATATTTTTAAACTATATACAAACGCAGATAATTGTTCCATGGATTCTCACTTATGTTACATAACATAACTGATATCAATCAATCATATCAATTTCGCTTTTCTTTAAATGCTAAATATCCAGTAAAAAAAATGTAGATCTGTGTGTATTACAAAGAGTTTTGAAAAATTATTAACTTAGGATTAGTAAGCGTTGTACATATAAACATTGAAGTGTAACTAAAATCATATTAATAATAAATTTATATCAGATAATCATAATTTATATCAGATAAATTTTTACTAAACTTTTAAAATACATTGTTAATTTCTTAAATGTTCCTTGTACATTAATTTATAAGTTTTTCTATTTATTTTTGTCTTAATATCAATTAAACATACAGTTTGAACATTTTGGAGTATTATTTTATTGATATATTGAAAAGGAAATTCTTTATTGTTCAATTTTAAATCTGTAATTAAAGTTTTATTAAAATTTGAATTTTACGTAATCCAAGCGAGCTTTAATAATCTAAATAAAATCAAAATTTAAAATGTATACATAGTTATGGAAATACAAATATATATTTTTTAATGTATACGAGAAACAATTAACAAACCATATCCTAAAAAAATTATTATAAATATCTAATTTTGAGAAACTTTTTAATGTTATTGATTTAGTTCTGCTTCAATTTATATGTGTTTAAAGTTTCATAATTCTAAGCTAATAGTTTAAAAAACTCTTTGGAAAGTTAACTCTTCCCTAAGACGAAGCAATTTACATAAGGTTCTTAAACAAAAAGTTTCTATGTTAAATACAAATTATATATATATTTTTGTAGATTTTAATGTCATATCCACAATCCAGTTCTAAAAGGCAATAACTCAAAATTTAAAGTTTTACCCTTTTAATGCTTAGTATTGCTCGATAAATTCAGTTTGCATCACATGAATTTGAAATTTATAACATAGGTTTACCTATATTCCAAATACCTCATTCATGTTTGTCACAAATTTCTAACTTTTATGTGTTGCTCTTTAAAACTGGGCTTTAAATATATGTTTTATAAATCAATATTGTTTATTATTCGCAATAAAAATACAGTTGAAAGATGAATCATTTAGATGTAATAAGTTTTATTGCCTTAATACGTTTTATTACCTTACAAGCTCATGAATAATAAACATTTTACTGTAAGGATTGGAGACAACCAACCTCAACTTTAACACTGGTACTTGGCGAAAAAAACCTCGTTTGCAAAAAAAGAAAGCAAAAGTAGGTATACTTAACCTATAAGTATTAAATGTGATAAAATGATTAGATACAAAGAGATAAACAACATCCTACCAAAAGATAGAATTTCTCTCTGCTTGGACTCAGCTAAATGAAAGTTATTGCTGATAACGATACATTAAATTATCGATATAGTATTAATATACCTCAGTAATCAAAATTAGTAGTTTCAAAAAAGTATATTTGAGGACTACACATACAGTCACATGCAACTTATGAGTCACAATCTGCCGATCCATAGACGAATAATTAGAGCTGCTGCCAAGTGAAACCCGAGTACATGATTTTAAGCCCAAAATTGGAATGCATGCTTGACACAGTTAGGAATCTGCATTATACAGTAGATACCGTTTTAATTTTTCTTTTAGTAACAAAATATGAGTCAAATCGATTTTAATCATCCACAGACCACCAAAAAAATACGTGATGATTTCAATGAGCATTAAGTTTTCTCTTAAAAACACTGTAAAGCGGTTGTCGACTTTTTTTGCTCATATGCTTCTTACCGATAATAAGTTCTGTAACAAAGCATAAGAAGGCCAAGGCATATCCAGCTGAAGCTAAAATAAATGCGCTGTAAACCTGCGATAGCGATAAAGCTGTAACAGTTTCTTCCTGTACTGCAACTAACTGAGAAAAGTTACGCATCATTTTTTCAAAATATTCGTCTTTTATTATTTTATTATATAAACCTCCAGCATAAATACGATGGATAATTCTATCAATTTTTCTCTTGCAGCAAAAATTTTTTTGCATAGCTATAGCCGGCATTTCAGTGAAAAATAAATCATTTGATATGAAATATTTTTTTCTTAAATGCAGAAAATCTGGTTTAGGACCTATAAATGCAGTTTTTGAGTTCGTCGCACTTTCCAGTACCTCCTCGATGTCTGTCGTACCTTCATTTTTTAATAGATCATTGCCTATGACGAGCCAGTGTGGATCCTCTGACATCAACATGCTGTCAGCGTAAAAACTACCTGGATAAGAAAAGCATTCATAATTCCCCCGTTCAACTTCAACAGATAGTTCTGTTATGTGGCGTACTCCAGTCAGGATAGGAAATGATAAAATCGATAGCAAATTCGCTTTGTAAACAAACCCCATAATCATCATGGCAACCATCCAACTCATCACAAGTATCCGTTCAGCGGATTTTTGGCATTTCTTAAAAGCTTGTTGCCCTAAAACCGAGCCAAAAGATTCAAGGAAGATTTTGGAAAAACTGTACTTTCTGTGTAGTCCAGCACGAAAAATAAACGGCATCACAAACTGGAACGCTAGGAAATACAACCAAACTTCCCATGAAAATGACCCGAAAAATTCTGTCAAACCATTTGAAATAGTTGGCTTTTGGGTGATGAAAGTTACGTCGGTTACAGTAAAAGGATAGCTAAAGTGTACCACTTGGCTTCTAGATTCAGTTACAGCGAGTTCACTAACTGCTAAATCTGCCTCTCCACGATGAACCATTCCAACCATACCAGTCCAGCTGCCATTTTTTAAGACTCTACCGAATTCTCCATCTGATGCAAATACCAGCTGATACTCGCATCGTAGAGCTTGGCATATATAGTCTGACAATTTCAAACCAAGACGATAATATCTATTGTCAATATCAACTACCATATTCTTGCCTACTTCAATAACATCAGCATAAACTGTAATCTTTAGAATTCGTGGAGCTCGCATCATTAAAAGTAGATCATCCTAATGTTTTAAAATATAAGGATACTTTCTGTAAAAGTTGATGCGTCTGAGAAGCAAACTGCTTCTAATATCTTTGTGAATAAGGATTACAGGAATTCATACCCAAAAACTCAGCCATCAGACACATAAATTTTATACCGCGATCCTTTTTCATAACAAACTGGCAACAGTTTTTTCACTTTTGAAACAATTTGTTGTAAAAAGAATAATATTCTGTTACATTGTCATTGACAAATGCATCTATTTGTTTTGTTCAGAAATACTAAAAAAAAGAAGTTACTATAGAGACGAATTCAGTGTTTCAAGAAACTCAATATACAAATAATTAGTCAACAGAAACCATGTCATTTCAAAATTCCCAAAACTAATTGCGGTTTTGAAAAACGTGTTATCTTGTTGTAACTGATATATTTATGACACAAAATTAAAAAACAAAAAGTGTTAAACTCAGACACAATTATACAAACACAGAAATCATCGTTTAAAAGGTTAAATTTTACCTCTCTTTTTATTGTTGTTTGTTTGTTCTTTTGCAACCACATCACGCAATGTAAGTAATGGTTTTTCCATAATTAATGATCTACGTGGCTATTCAAATTTATGTAATACTGTCCTCTAGCTTAAACATCGATTCAGAGTCACAGCATTTCTTCGATTTTAGATCTTTGGAGTTGGGACATTATAATTCTAAGTTCCGATACTCTATAGTGGTTCTTTAAACTTAAATTTTATTAATATGCAACAATTAAACTAAACTTTACTAATGATAAATGCTACCAAACAATTCAGGCTTGAAATATGAAATATTTTAACCCTTTCGTGGGCCATTTAAACTTTCCAAACTTTAAAAAGAGCCAATTATGAAAAAAAAAAAAAAAATAAATAAAAATATATAATCCTCTCGACTTTTAAAAAAAAAAAAAAAAAAAAAAAAAAAAAAAATCAAAAAAAAAAAAAAAAAAAAAAAAAAGTTAATGAAAACAAAAAAAAAAAAAAAAAAAAAAATATTTTATATTTTATATTTCAATGCCAAAAGGAAAAAAAAAAAATGAAAAAAATTAAAAATTATTTTCTTTGAAGTGGGAAAAAAAATTATTTTGATAATTTTCTTTTATAAACAAACGAAAATAATAGATAAAAAAAAAAAATACATTGAAAAAAAAATAGAAATTATGAACCTGTTATGATATTTTGTACTCTTTCAAAATTAATCAGGTTAAACTAACACAAAAAAAAACGGCAAACTAAAGTATAGAATATTACAAAATAAAAAAGTTTTTTTTAAAAAATAAAAAAAAATAAAAAAATAAATTGCATAAATCATGTTTTTTTAAGTAAAAATAAAAACAAAAAAAAAAAAAAAAATAAAAAAAAAAAAAAAAAAAAAAAAAAAAAAAAATTAAAAAAAAAAAGATTGAAACATTAGAAGGTAAATTAAAAGCAAGTGCACAATATATAAAAAAAAAAAAATTAAAAAAAAAAAAAAAAAAAAAAAAAAACGATTTAAAAAGAACACAGTAAATAAAAAAAAAAAAAAGACAAAAAGTAATACCGTTAAAAAAAAATAAGATCTTTGTAAAGGATATAAAAACATTTGAGGTTTTTTCTCAATTAAACCTAATGCTGCTATTTTCGTGGGAAGGAAATCTTTTTTGTCAGGATAAAAGCTAATTTTATGGGTGGGGTGTATGTGTATGGGGGGTGTATAATGGGTGGTTTGGATTCAATTTAAAATCCTCGATTTATAAATCTTATCTTAATTGCTTATTGTAACGAACTTTAACTATCACCGAAATTTTTACATTTAAATATTTAACCCTTCTTCATGCGCGTTACTCCTCTCAAAAAAATTCATTATCAAAATAAAAGTTCTTAGAGACATATTTGAGAGTGTATCAGCAAAAAGTTCAATGACAAAAAAAAAGTAACTTTTTTGCTTTTTAAATTTAATGCCAAAAGTTAACTGCTACATTGAAAACTAGACAGATTTAGAATTTATTTAGCTGTAATAATAACAGATTTTTTTTCTTTGTAAAGAATTTTCCTTTCTTTAATAATTACTTTTATAAAAACTGATGTTCAGTATATATAGATATAAAATTTAGGGTCTTGTATTACATTGAAACTTTTTTTTAATATTTGGTTGGTTATCTGTTTTTCAACCGGGGACTACTGCTTAAAGTGATTTCAAATGATGAAATGTGAAACATATGAACAGAACTTCGAATAAAATAGCACCCTATTCGGTTCAGTTCAAAAAAGGGTATCGGTTTTTTTTCTATGTGAGATAAAATAATCTGGAGTCTCCTTTTAATTCCCTATATTTTGGAATATTTCACCTATCACAATCATTCGATTGATCGTTATTTATATACATGCATAAGGGAAAAAAATGTCCTTTACTGCGGCATTTAAAAGAGATATGAGGATTTTTTTTATATTAGCCAATTTTTTCTTCACGCCTTTAGTCTTTCCCTCTAAAGTACTATTAATGAAAATTCACACTGTTATATACACATAGATATCATTTCAGCGTGTATCATATGATTTGAATGCTGTATGTTTTAAAACTATATTACTGTTTCAAGTATAAATACATAATTATTGAAACCTCTCTTGTTAAAACTTGGTAATTTTAGGTACCGAATTATGTTTGGCAGGTTTGGTGTAGAATGCAAATTTTTCTTTTATATTAAAAAAAAATATGTTCTAATGAAAATAACAATATTCAAATTTTAAAGATGAAACACCGAATGGGCACCCATGCCAACTTTGAAACAGTTCCTTTGGTTTTGAAAATCAATTTTCTAGCTATGTGTATATTGTTTGGGGATTCGTTTGTTTGATTCACAGCATAAACAATTGGAGAAAATATCTTGATTCACTGTCCAGATCATAACTTTGTATATAAGTAATGGGTGTCACTTTTGACAAATTTTAAACTCCAAAATAAATTTATTGAATCGTTTATAATTTGCCTTCATCTTGTACACAATAACTGAACTTTAATAATACACCGAAACTACAGATCATCTCCATTTCATGCCGTTAGCTCAAATCATTAAAATTGCAAATATTTAGAGTGTACACCAGTTTCAATGACAAACAAAAAGTTTTAACTTCTGGTTGCTTTTTTAAAACGTTAATGCTACATTGCAGCTATTTACGTTGTAGCTATTTTAAAATTTAGACAAATAAATACCTAAATTAAACCGAAGAAAATGAACTTTTAACATGAGATATAGCAACAATCTCTCCCTTACACACCTCTTAATCTAGTAATATACTTTCTAATAAAATAATAGGATTGGTCTTGTAAACAAATTAAAAATTTTCCACTTTCTTTTTAATAGTAGAAATCTATGGTAAATTTTCAGTTTTAATGAAAAAATATTAAAATATTTCAAAGATAATAGAAAAATGATAGAAATTATATCGAATTACAAAATTAGCAACTATTTTTTTCGTTCAAATTTATTAAAAAATTCTTTTTTTTCAGTAAATAAAATAACTGATTCTTATAATATTAATATTTCATAAAATCATTCGATTGATCGTTGTTTATATACATGCATAATAAAAAAATTCCTTACATAACTTTAAAATAATAAATTTTTTTATATTAATTTTTTTCTAACACATTTAATTTTTATACTATTAAGAAAATTCACACTGTTATTTATAATATCATTTTGTATATAATTTATGCTGTATGTTTAAAACATATTACTGTTTCAATAAATACATAATAATGATCTCTTGTTAAAACTTGGTAATTTTATCGAATTATGTTTATTTAATCAAATTTTTCTTTTATATTAAAAAAAATGTTAATGAAATAACATATTCAAATTTTAAAGATGAACACCGAAGCACCCATGATTTGAAACCCCGGGAAAAATCAATTTCAAGCTATGTGTATCGGATTCGTTTGATACACATAAAATGGAGAAAATATCTTGATTCACTGTAATCATAACTTAATATATCAATAGAAAACATAGCTTGTCACTTTGCAACTTATAATCAATAGAGTATGATATGCGAAGTTTTATATTCATTGCCTTCATCTAATAGAAACAAAACTGAACTGTAATAATAAGCATAAAACATAATCAGAATGTGAACTTTCTCCATTTTGCCTGATACCTTAAATTCAAATATGTACACTCTTTCACCACCATTTATCTTCTTATCGTTGGCGATTTGTGAGAAATTGCCTACTATTTTAGCTCTTTACCCCCTATATTTCAAAAGAAAATAAATTCAAATTAAACCGAAACAAATAAATAAATATTAACAAGAGATATTGCAGAAAACCCTTACAATAATTAAAAACATTTATATGATTAACTGCATAATATTGAAAATCTATAAAAGAAATTAAAAATTTTCCACGGATTTCAAAGTCATTAAAAACATAAAAATGATTCACAAATCATGAGAAAACTATAGTGTCCACTATTAAAGTTTTAAGAAAAATAGAAAAATTGCATTAAAAATATTTAAGTAATATACAATATAAATCGGAAATTTATATGATTCAAATATTCCCCACTTTGCAAAATTTACATTATTCAAAAGCAATTAAGCTTCCACTATTTTTTTCCAGTAAATAAATCAACATTTTGATATAAATTTTACAGTATCTTATTTCAATAAAAAAATAATAAAATAATTTGTCTTCTAGACGATAAGGATTTATCATATAATTTCCTATCATAAGAATACAAAATAAGAATAAACATCATACTTTAGTTTTTAATATAATTTATTTTAAGTGAACAATTAATTTTAAAAACATTTAATCTGATCAAATTGTATATTATATGTGTAGAAACTCGACACATATTTGTTAATCTATGGTGTAGTTTTCAACGAACTTTGATATTTAATCTGCTTGGATAAAAATGTTTTCACTTATTTGGATAAATGGAAGCATAAAATGATCTCAGTCAGAAACGCAGCCGGCAGGATTCGAACCTGCGCGGGGAAACCCCAATGGATTTCAAGTCCATCGCCTTAACCACTCGGCCACGACTGCACAAACACATTTTACGAATGCATAAAACTATAATCAAATGATATCTAGAAACTTAATATTTTGCCTGGAGCCTTAAAATAGTTATTCAAATTAACTTTATCTGTCTAACCTTTCGAATACAAATTGGTAGAGTTTTTCTTTTTTTGTATAACTTGTCATTATGATGCTGTCATTATGAACTTGTCACTTGACTTACTTGAAACCTAAATACTCTCTACTGCAGATAATTCTTTATCTGTGAATTGCTCGGAATTATTAACTGCACGCACCGACTTTCGAAGCATGTAAGTAATAAATAAAAAAGTCAAATAGAGTTACTGATATGTATTGATAAGTTTTATATTGATTGCCTTCAGCTAATAGAAACAAAACTGAACTGTAATAATATTAAGCATGAGAAACATATAATACAGGAATATGAACTTTCTCCATTTTCTGCCTGATAAAAATTGCACATATGTCACATCTCTTTTGCCACAATTTTATTTATTGGTAACAGTTTCGTTGACGATTTGTGAAAAACTGTTTTAGCTCTTTACCCGCTATATTTCAAAAGAAAATAAAATCAAATTAAACCAAAACAAATAAAAAAAAATATTAACATGAGATATTGCAGAAAACCTTTACAATAATTAAAAACATTTATATGATTAACCGCATAACATTGAAAATCTATAAAACAAATTAAAAATTTTCCACGGATTTCAAAGTCATTAAAAACATAAAAATGATTCACAAATCATGAGAAAACTATAGTGTCCAATATTAAAGTTTCGAGAAAAATAGAGAAATTACATTAAAAATATTTAAGTAATATACAATATAAATCGGAAATTTATGATTCAAATATTCCCCACTTTGCAAAATTTACATTATTCAAAAGCAATTAAACTTCCACTATTTTTTTCCAGTAAATAAATCAACATTTTGATATACATTTTACAGTATCTTATTTCAATAAAAAAATAATAAAATAATTTGTCTTCTAGACGATAAGGATTTATCATATATTTCCCAATCATGAGAATTCAAAATAAGAAGAAATACCATACTTTAATTTTTAATGTAATTTATTTTAAGTGAAGAATTAATTTTAAAACATTTAATCTGATCATATTGTATATTACATCTGTAGAAACTCGAAACACATTTAATAGTCTATGGTGCAATTTCCTAGTAACTTTGCTATTTAATCTGCTTCGATAAAATATCTGCACTTAAATGGATAAATGGAAGCATAAAATGATCTTAGACAGAAACGCAGCCGGCAGGATTCGAACCTGCGCGGGGAAACCCCAATGGATTTCAAGTCCATCGCCTTAACCACTCGGCCACGACTGCACAAACACATCTTACGAATGCATAAAAATATAATCAAATGATATCTAGAAATTTAATATTTTGCCTAGTGAAATTAGATGAGCCTAAAATAGTTATTCAAATTAACTTTATCTATCTAACCTTTCAAATTGGTAGAGTTTTTCTTTCTTTGTATAACTTATCATTATGGCTTACTTGAAACCTGAAAACTCTCTGAAGATATTTCCTTATCTGTGAATTGCTCGGAATTATTAACTGCACTCACCGAGTTTCGAAGCTAGTAAGAACCATCGAATTGTCAATAAGATGATATGTTTTTGATAAGTTTTATATTGATGCCTTCAGCTTGAACAAAACTGAACTGTAATAAAATAACATGAGAAATATATAATGCAGGTTTTTTCTCCATTTTCGGCCGATAGGGATACCTGTAAAAATTAAATATGTGTTCTTTTGCCACGATTTTATTTATTGGTAACAGTTTTGATATTTTAAAAAACTGTTTTTTTTTTATTTCAAAAGAAAATAAATTAAATTAAACCAAAACAAATAAAAAAAATTAACATGAGATATTGCAGAAAACTTTACAATAATTAAAAACATTTATATGATTAACTGCATATATTGAAAATCTATAAAACAAATTAAAAATTTTGATTTCAAAGTCATTAAATACAAAAATGGTTCACATCATGAGAAAAATTATAGTTAATATCAAAGTTTCAGAAAAATAGAAAAATTGCATTAAAAATATTTTTATACAATATAAATGCATTATTTAATTCAAATATTCCAATATTACATTATCCAAAGCATTATATTTTCCAGTAAATAAATCAACATTTTGATATAAATTTTACAGTATCTTATTTCAATAAAAATTAATAAAAATAATTTGTCTCCTATATAATTTGTAATAAAATAATTTGTTTTCTAATTTGTTGGATTTATCATATATTTCCCAATCATGAGAATTCAAAATAAGAAGAAATACCATACTTTAATTTTTAATGTAATTTATTTAAAGTGAAGAATTAATTTTAAAACATTTAATCTGATCATATTGTATATTACATCTGTAGAAACTCGAAACATTTTTTAATAGTCTATGGTGCAATTTCCTAGTAACTTTGCTATTTAATCTGCTTCGATAAAATATCTGCACTTAAATGGATAAATGGAAGCATAAAATGATCTTAGACAGAAACGCAGCCGGCAGGATTCGAACCTGCGCGGGGAAACCCCAATGGATTTCAAGTCCATCGCCTTAACCACTCGGCCACGACTGCACAAACACATCTTACGAATGCATAAAAATATAATCAAATGATATCTAGAAATTTAATATTTTGCCTAGTGAAATTAGATGAGCCTAAAATAGTTATTCAAATTAACTTTATCTATCTAACCTTTCAAATTGGTAGAGTTTTTCTTTCTTTGTATAACTTATCATTATGGCTTACTTGAAACCTGAAAACTCTCTGAAGATATTTCCTTATCTGTGAATTGCTCGGAATTATTAACTGCACTCACCGAGTTTCGAAGCTAGTAAGACATCGCCTTGTGTAATAATGGCAAGTGATCATGTTATTGCTATAAATGGGTTACTGAGAACTTTACTTTCTTTGAAACTAACAATAATAGGGTTGATGGTTTACTTTTTGTATTTGAAAGCGACAAGAAGTACAGTCAGTCAAAATAAAACCTGTACTTTAAACTTTTTCTGTTCGATTTGAGATTTTAAAAGTGAAAATTTTGACTTTTTTTTAAACTTAAATAACAAATAAAACGATATTTTAACACAAAGTACTTTAACTTTACACAATACTTAAACAAACTAGCTCTTATTTGAATGGATATGGAAAAAAAGGGTCAAAATAGATTTCGTACACTACACAAAAATTCTAAATTTCAGAAAACTTTAAAATATGATGTTTTGAGTTTAGTACTTTAATAAGCATTTATGCCTTCTAACTTTTTTTACGTGTTTTCAGTATTTTTAAATCTTAAATTGAACACAAAAAGCATTTTGTTTTGACTGACTCTACTTTCTAAATTGCAATTCATATTAACATTGTAAGCCTTTTACCTTTATCGTATACGTTATATAGAAAAAGTATTGTAACCGTCTAAAAATTCAACCTCGAGATGATTGATCTTCACGTTTTGGACCTCTCTGAGTCCGAAAATACCATTATTGGATTTATGTATGTATGTGCATGTTTCTGTATTTCAACAAGCGTTTTCAAGTTCTCGAGTTATTGCGATGACTCGAGTACGTTTTGATTTAGATACACCACATTATGCACATATAGAATACGCACATTATCGCAAAATTGTAGTTTTCTAAAAACTTTTGAGTTACTTTCAGGAAACAAAACTAGCAGTTTACCTACAAGTTTCGGTTACCGGATGCCTACTTCTGGTACTCTATATATGAAATCTGACTGTATGTATGTGAGTTTATCTTCTCACAAACAACATAATGGCTCCGAAAGTACTAAAAGATGGTAAGTGATCTGAGGAATGTATTTCGCCCAGTTGCATTCCAAAATTCCAATTTGTACAAAAGATATTAATTAAAAACTGACCAAAAACCGTTAAGTTATGAGGCACATCCATTACCATCGTTGAGTTGGCATGAAAAAATAATGTTGACAACATTATCACCCGCTATTTGATAAGAACGGTGATCACCAGTTCTGCCAAACCATTGTTTGTCAAAAATTTTTGAACTCCTGTATTTTGTGTCTTAACAGCGGTTAATTTTGATATTTTTGTTATTAATTTATAATATTATAATGGTTGTAATTAAAACAAATAATAAAAAATAGATTAAAAAATAGAGACTTTTTTCTTTCTTATAAGTATACAAAAGAGTCAAAATGGGTTTACTCCTGAATTTATTTTTTTCGATCAAATACATAAGAAAAAAGTATCTAATACATAAAAAAATGTGGATGCAGGTCTGATTGATACACCATCTCAGTGTGATGCAAGCTTCAAAATGCTACCCCTTAAATACTTTGATTTTGCTGCTTACGCCACCTCTTACAGTACACCTCTTTGTATCATCTCACGACACGGCCCTTAGATATTTCTAAACACGGCTGTACGTAAACATAACGTGCAAGCTCTAAATTTGACACAGATGTTCTTCATGACACCATGCGGAACTTAGATCATTTTTTAACTTTTAAATTAGTTTTATCTATTTAACACTTTGACTGACAGATGCATTTTCGACGGTTTTAAGGCGCCAAAGTGAAATTTTCATTATGCGATGCATATTATCCTGAAATATTGTTTGCAGCAGATAAAATCAGTTATAAAATCATGCTTCAGCAGTTTTCAAGGTGAGGGGTCACCGTGACCCCCATGACAGTCAGCGTGTTAACTAATTAATGTTAATTTTATTATAATGTGTTTCTTGAAACAATTTGCCTTATCCAATCAATAGACTTTTGATATTTTGACAAAACTGACGAATAAGTACAATGCTTAATTCGTCATGTCAGCCGAATGATGGCTGAGTGGTTAGGATGCTGATATTAAGTACCGGAGTTCGTGGTTTTGAATCCCACTATGGCATGGATGTTCGTAGCCGTTCGGAATCGACTTTAATCAGTAGACAACTGCTGAGGTACTTTCAAAAAGGTGAGAAAAGTGACAAATAATACAGAATAAGTGACTAAAAAGTGACTAAACATTGAAAAAAAAAAAAGCTATACATGATTTTAGCATCAAATACAGAAAAAGTTACAAATTTTGCTTAACATAACTCAACATTGCTTCAAGAAAATCTATAAATTAGATTTGAATACATACAATACTTTAAGTTTATAATCAATATTTTCTGCATATATTAATGATGTTTTGAAATATGTACATAGCTAGATTAGAGTATCTAAACAAAAATTGTGAAGAAAAAGAGAAATGTGTGCTTTGACGTAAATTACTTTAATGTATTAAATGTACATTTCAGTACAAATGTAGATTTCAGGAACGTCTTTACGATTTTTTTAAAATCACTAATTTCTGGAAACCATATGACTAATTACATTTTAATAAGAAAAATAAGATTAGAACATCCCATTTTTGGTCTTTTATTAAAATATTTTATTATTACATATTTACATATTTTGTTATTAATTCAGATTTTCTTTTTTCAACAAGACTTTTGCTGTGATACACCATGAAAAAAGCGACTGTTTACTTAAAAGAGTGACTAAAAGTGATCAACTGTAAAAAAAAGTGACAGAATTGCAAGCCTGCAGTAGGTCCCGGTCTCATTAGTCTAAGCGTTGTATAAAAAAAAAACCGCAACACCCCAAAACCAAACCAATTCGTCGGCTCGTTCATCTATTATTGTATAGGTAGATTTAACCAATAACGTAGGAAATGTTGGTTGGTTATGAGCATTACAGTAAATTGTTTTGCAACACGAAAGCTAATAAGACCGGGACCTGTTGCTTAAAGCCAATTACGAATGACTACAATATTCTATAATATTCATATCTCAGATATATAAAGTACAAGATAATTGAATGACGTCATATACCTTTAGCGCACTTGCTTTTGAAACTATTTTACTTTTAACCCCTTCCGGTAAAATGACGAGTCTAGCTCGTCATTGGTTTTTCATTCCATACCGCACAATGACGAGCTACACTCGTCATGCGACTAAAGTTAATGTTAAATATGATAATTAATTTAGTTTATAATTTCTAGTATACTGAATTTAGCAAGACTTTTGTTACTTGTGGAAATACCAGGTCACTATTACATATTGTTTATTTAGAATTTCTTGGTACAAATCACTGCCAAATTGATGAGTCAGAATAAAAGAAAACCTACTAAGAAATGCCGTGTGTGTTACAAGAATCAAATTAGAAGTGAGACTCCCTAGCGGTGTAAACAATTCAGTATTCTTTTGCACTTTCTTTTGAAAAGTACCACTATCTTGAAGACTATTATCTGTATACCTCATTAATGTTTTGCTTTGATATTTTCTTAATTATACCTTTTCTGATATTATTTAACACTGAAACTTCTGATATTAATTATGTAAAAAGTGGATTTTAAGTAAGACTATGTAAGAATTGTAAAATGAAACAAGTTTTTTAAATAAAAAATAAATGGTTACTTCACGCACAGTTTTTCATTATTAAATCGTACCGGAAGGGGTTAAACTATAAGATAGGCCAGTAGTGAACATGTGCATTTAAAAAATAAAAACACGTAAAAACCCTTAGACACTAAAAATATTTTCGGTAAATAAATTTTTGGAATTCATGCGTATCAAAGATTCACAAATTCGTAATTATTTACTTTGTTCATTACATTTTAACTATTACACCAATATTTTAGCCTGTTTTTATAGGCCTTACAAATAGTATCACATAAGCATTTAATCATATCACATAAATGCCTTTTTTATTCTGATAAATTAAAGAAAAAAAAATATGGCGACTTGTTTATCATAAAATATCCAAACATAATTTATCCGCATAAGTTAAAATAATTAATGTTAAAACAAGTCATAATAATTTTTTTACTTTGTATTACGATAACATAAATTATCTTCATTCTAGATTAGCCTTCAAACAAATGATTTATAACAATTTAGCTAATTGCTTTTCTTCCTATTGCAACATCGAAATAAAATTAAGTTATTTTTTCACCCGTCAGTCAAACTTTTTATGTGTTTTCCTTTTTAATTAAAATAATCAAATCTTATCAAAAGAATTACTTTGGAAAAATCTAGCGTCTAAACATAAGTAAAATTGCTTAGTTATAATTGATTGCTTTTAATTTCACAGCATTCTACCGGAAGCAAATATTTCCAAAAACTATTAAAATAATTAAAGTAATTATTCCGGAATAGCTAACTTTTTTGTAATATTTATTCTCATACATTACTTAGTTTAAAATGGCTCGGTTGTAAAAAAAAAAATAAATCATAGTTTCTAAAATGTCATTATTTGCGCTCAAAAAATACTATACTAAACATTTTCACAATTTAAAATTGAATATACTTTTTTTCACTCTTTTTAAAAATTCACTCAAGAACCACCCTGAAGTACTTTTCACTCTATCATATGATATTGGTTTAAAGAAATATTTTAAATGTAAAACGCCCAAAATTATGACGATTTTCACCGTTAGTTAATATGGAGCTAAAACAGTCCAGTATGGCCTCTAACGAACTATCTTAAATGCATAGTTGTTATGATGCTATTTAAACGGTGGAAACAACGCTTTTAAAATCCCTTTTTTTTTTTAGAGAAAACAAAATTAAAAATGTATTATTTGCAAAGAATATTTTTGAATATTTACTATTTAACACTTTCTGGTACAGAGTGAAGGAGATATTGCAATCACGAAAAATTTCGGTTTAGAATATTATCGCTGCCTGTCTCCGCCAGATGGCAGTACTTGAGTTTTACTTAGACAACTCAGCAACCATAAGAAACGAATATTACTTTGAATCTTGAAGAGAATGGGAAAATGATAATTCTGAAGACGGATCACATATAAAATAATATATCACATATAAATAATGTGTGTTCGTAATATAATAGTATAATAGGCGTGCAGGGATATTGTGGTATCCACATTAGATTTTTTTATTATCAAACCAAGAATTAGTAATATAGTTGGGGTCTGTTACTTTACATTTGAATTACATTTAAATAATATACAAATATAGTTATATGAATACTATGTTAAATTTCATTAATAATTGGCCTATGCTTGTTTTTCAGAGATGATTTTATAATTATTTCTTAATAGAAGATTTTACAGTTCAACAGGGATTTCTTGCGGAACCCGCCAGAAGTTTCCTGAAACCATATTAAAGAACCTGTTTTATAGCATGATAAACTCCTTTGCCCGTCCCTCGCTACGCCACTATGGTCAGATTACAACATTTGGAATGTAGCACATAAGCAGTCCAACACAATACGTCCCACGTCCCAACAATTTATAATTTTTTTTTAAATGACAGCAATTTCTCTGGTCTCTCTTAATAGTTTTCAGCAGTCAAAATAGTTCAACTAGCCAAATACGAACAAAAGCATAGCTCATAGACTGTTATGAACATTTATATTCAATTCTGCTGTTCTCCAACCTATACAGCAGCTCACTCGTGCAACAGCCTTCAAAATTAAATAAACAAAACATAATAAAAATATATCTTCATATTGACAGGTTGACTAGGCGAATGTTTTTATTTACTTTTAAAAGTTAAAAACTTTTCATTCCAAAATTTCTTAAAGTCAATTTGGCTCATCCTTGATGCTGCGCCCGAAGGCAAATGTCCTTAGCTAAGCCTCTGGTATGCAGCGCAATACATATGCATATTGGCCTTATTGATATTCGAATATTGTTGCATCTGCGGCGACGAATAGTATCTGAATGACGGATATTACAAAATGCAATGTTTCTTCCACTCTAAGATAATGCGTCCACTCTACTCACCGTTTGATATCCAATCCCACATTGTATTGGGAATATTTTTTTGGGGGGAGGGGTAACAAATTTTATTGCAACTTACAGTGAGGCCATTAGTTTTGTTATATGTTCGAATCCACACAAAATGCAGCACGGTTGAATAAAATACATTTCCAATGCAGCCAACAAAGTCTTTTGGGTTGAATAGGCCTGTTTTATACGATCAATATTGTCACTATCTTAAATTTTCAATACGGCTCCGGCATTTGCGGAATATTTTCATTTCATTGACCACTCGAGCAGCAATTATGTCATCCTAGATATTCTAGGGCTTAAAACTGTCTTGCTTAATCGCAGATACTCTTCCCTTTTAAAGGCAGAGCATTCCAAACCGTAATTACATTTTGAAATACTCTCCATTTTCGCTCAAATCGACATCCTTGGGATTAAGAAACGCCAGAGATTAGCTCTAGGAGACGGGGGATGTCCTTTAAGGTAAATGTTTGAAATATCGCTTAAGGGAAAGGTCAGAGGTAAGCGTTAATAATCAACGGAGGAGAATGAAACTGTGCGAATAAATTTGAAAAATAAATTAAGTTCCCAAAGCACATGTCACGTTGAAACGCATCTCAAGGGTCACATGATTACGCTGCAGCCAGGTGAAAGCGAAAATAAAGCAATTTGTAAGAATGAATACAGACGTTTACGCTTAAAATGGTGACAATAAATTTGCACTTACGTTACTAATAATACTGAGAACAGCTAAATATGACAATGTTATAATAAAACCTGATTAGTGCATTAACTTTCTCGGTCACATAAAAATAAAAAAAATCATTTTGTGAATTTTTTGTTTATAAAATCCTTTTAGATTAAATTTAAAGAAAATTTCTCCTCATAATGCTATTGAGGAAAATTCAAAGATTTTTATATGAATCTAAAGAGGCTCTAAATGTATTTACATTTGGAAAAATTAAGCATAACATAATGTGCATTATATGATAAATTCTACACTTATAGTGACATTTTATGTTGTGATTGGTATTTCAAAAAATTAGTAGAAAAGAGACAAATCAAACACAAACAATTTTTTTTATATTCACTTTTTCAACAAATCTGAGACATCGATCGACTGTTTCATCTTATGCTACCAACTGCTTTTGCTATGAACTCTATCAAATTTGAAGTTACAAAAGAGATATCACTGACTGTAAAACCTTGTTGAAAAACTGCCTTAAGCTATTTCTTATTACGTAAATTAGGTACCTCATATGAGTTTTGGGTGAACGAGACGGTTAATACAGTGCTTTCGTGTAGAATCATTTAAATAGAATAGACGAAAAGAGAAAATTGTAATAAAAAATTGGAGTTTTTATAAGAACTTCCAATAGGGACTTACTGGGCTGTTACCTAAAGACATGGACAATCAATGCCATATCTTTAGGTTTATACGGCATTGAACCTGAAGGATGGAACACAATACTGGCGACTTCGTACGCCACTGGGCGTTAGGAGACCTAAGAAGGAGAATAAAACACCGTAATCTATTGATACGCCTACGGCCTAAGACATATCCAAGAGACAAAAACAGAAGAAAGAGACAAAAATAGAAGAAGAACATTAGAACTCCAATTATTCAGATTTATTGGGACTACATCAAATCTGGAAGATCGAATATCCAAATAATTGAATAATAGATCAAAAATAGATTGTTTTAAAAAAGAAAACGATATTTGTGTATAGCTATTTTGAATGTAGATGAACTTACTTTTATAGTTAGTATTCCCTTCTTACAAACCACAAGTAATGTAACAGGTATTTCTTTTATTGTGTAAACACTATATAGGTAGGAACGGCACTAATGACAACCAAATCTTGAGCGAAATTTGAACCCATTCCGTCCAGTATGGTAGGAAATTTCTCTAACCTGTTTACTAGCTGGGCGGTAGCAATTAATTTAATAATATTTTAATAAAACAATATTTTTATAGGCTGTATATTTATGTCATATTAAAATACCCCTGTTTCAACGTGTTAATCAAAGTCAGTCGTTTCCCTGTTTATATTCTGAAACTTTGCTTTTCGAGGAATGCCTTAGAGTTTAAAACTGGGGACAACATACTACTTAATGTAAGATTCTCTAGCGCTATACATCTCAGCTAACTGCTCAGTAGACACCCCTTTGTTGAATGATTATCATTTCCAAAATGGAAGAAAATTTTAAAAAGCTGACCTAGTATCTCATAGCATATAGAAAAAAAATGCCTTTGGCTAGCCAAGTTAGGGGAGGGGCAGGGAGGCGACATTGAACCAAAAGAAAGAAATAGAACGCAATACTGGCTGCTTCATGCGCCACTGGGCGTTAGGAAACCTAAGAAGGACACCGAGAATAAACACCGTAATCTTATAGTACGCCCACGGCCTGAGACATATCCAAGAGACAAAAATAGAATAAGAAGCAAAGACGTTGTGAGAAGGACTTCTGTACCAGAGCATGAGACTCCATCAAGTTACATGGTAATAGTGTCCCCACATTCCGGAAATGCCTGTTCTACAAATATAGTCTGCATCTATGTCGTTGCAGTTGCCTCAATCACAGTAAGGCACTTTTCTACATGCTAAATTTACAAGTTTAAAACTATTAGTCCTCCTCCATTCTTCATGGCTCTTAGAACATTTTTCCCATAATTTTACATGCAATTTCTTGTACATTCTTTATATATTCAGAGTACATTCTTTGGCTATCATGTACAATTTGTTCAAGGTTTAATTTACAATTTCCTTACTAATTTGCTCCATTTTAAATATTAAGCATATATTACTGAAAAAGATGCTAAATGTTATTAATATTCAATAAATATCATTAAATTTTATTTATATTTTTGTCTGCTTATCCAGTGTAGATTACTTGTTCAGCAAAAGCCGGTATATATCTTTGATCTGAGTATGTACAGTAATAATTGATGACACGACTGATTGCTATTGAAATCAACTCTCTCTCTCTCGCCACTATACACACATAAATTTATAAGAAATCTGTAACGCCAATAATCCACCGACGTATAATCATGCAGTCGAGCAATACTAAGAGGTGTATACATGTGTGATTAATGTTAATAATACGAGGAGCCATGATTTGGTTGTTTGGTTTCATGTCCATCTAAATTCATCTTATGGAAACCATGATTTAATACAGCCATGATTTTTAGATAAAACCATTGATTTGTTCATAAATTATAACAAAGACTTATGGGTAAGTCTTCGTTATAAAAGAAATTAAACGACATCGATTTTGTTCTGAAATCAGAGGAATAAGTATAACTTTAACATAGCATAAAACTACCATCAATTTTAACAAATCCCATAAGGTTGCTTGACTTTCTGATTCCGAACACCTATGCCACCTTCTGGTATCCCAGCCAAACAACTTTCGAACAAATATATTTATCATTCTCTTACACCGCCTATACACGAAGATTTTTTTAAGAGTCCGCAAGGCTCTAAGATAAAACCTCGACCAGTTTTTATGCTTTCTACAATTCCCTCATTTCATTTTTAACGGTAAGATACACTGTTGTGCAAAACTTAAGCAACAGGGGCTTTTTTTGCCATAACTCCACGAGAAATCATCTGAGAAACATGAAATTCAGAAATGAGGGAGAGTATTATGTACGTAAAAGATGACGAAAGCATCGGCACTGAAAAATCAATACAATGCATACAGTATGGAATCAAACAAAAACAAGCTTTACTGAACGTATAGTATCGTGATTCATGATTGTCTATCCAAGAGGAAGATCAACAAGCAGATGTTCCTTAATATGGGATATGCTCTACTCTAACTCAAATGGTTTCTTCGCACCGTCTTCGCATACATAGAACCAGCTGGTCCAACATTTTTTGCGGTAGGAGTGCCCATTCCGCAATCAGCATCTATTTGAGTTGTTGGGTGCTCTCCGGAGGATGTAAGCGTACTGCAATGCGTCTCTCCAAAGCATCCCACTCATGGGATTTAAATCAGGGGAGTACGCTAGCCATTTCATTCAACTGATATCTTCACTTTCCAGTAGCTGCTCAACAGTAAGAGTCCGGTGTCCCCGTGCATTGTCATTAATAAAAATGAGTTCTGGGCATATGGCCCCTCGTAACAGACGCACATGGGAAAAGAGTACCTCCTCAGAATAGCGATACCCGGTTACAGAACCTCTGTCGAAAACATGGAGCTCAGTTTGCCCGTTCAGCATAATGCTCCCCAGACAAGAACTCTAGGACCACCTTAAAGGTTATCTTTCCTTGATGTTACTAGGATAAAACCAGGTCCCGACCTCTCTCCAAGTCAAAACGCGTTGAGAATCGCTTCTGGTACTGAACCGACTCTCGTCCGTAAAGAGGACACGACTCCATTGATTAGTTGTCCAGTTTTTATGATCTCTGCACAACTCTAACCAGTGACGTCGGTGGCCAACTTTCAACGCGAGGCAGCATTCAGAACGGAGGGCGAATAGGCCCTCTTCGTGAAGACGTCTGGCCACAGTAAACCGCGACACTTGTAGCCCTGTTGCTGTACAGGGTTGCTGAGCAATGGCGTTTGCTGACTGGTGTTGGCCTCTTTTCACCTGCAGGACGATATATTGGTCATCCGTTGCATTTGTCCTCCTCAGGCGACCACCACCAACCTTTCTAACAGCTGTACCTGTGGTTTGGAACGCTTTCCAATTGCGCGAAATGACACTTTTGTTGACCTGGGACAATATGCCTCAATCCTCGATCTTCCCAGCAATTTCAGGAATCCATATTCACCATCACTGAATGGCACTTGCACGCCCATAAGTTGTTGTGCGTTTTGAACGCTCGTTGCGTTTGCGTACGCCACCCCATTTTATCGTTTGTTTGCATACGCATGACGTTTGTTACTGACTTTCTACTTTCTCAGCTTTCTGCAATTTATCGTAATTTTCATATCTCACCAGTATTTTAATATATTGAATCCAAATGGCGCTGTCACCCCTTTCTAATACCACATATCGCTTACGATAATTCTTTAAAATAATAAAAAATACTTTTAACTTTAACTTCATTTACCATTTTCAACCTAATCTTAAAATTTTACAGGAAGTGATCATTATTAAATAACCTATTAAATAATATTAAAAATCTATTCCAACAAATTTAACGAAATAAAATCATTTCTTTACTGAATTACAATCACGACTAAGATTCCCATGTAAACTAATTCCCATAAGAAATCTTATGAGATAAGATAATTTAAAGAAAAAAGATTTCTTCGTATGATGACCACACTGCATTCTTATCAGAATGCTCTTTGGCAAGAGATAAAAAAAGATTATAAAATGACATTATGAAGAAAGTAATAAGAATATCACTTAAGCTAATGATATCACTCGTAATATAATGTAGAATTATAATCGCTGTAGTATAATCAAGAAAGAAATTATCCGATAATTCTTCCCTGTAACGAAACTTCACGGCCGTAATTAATGTAGAAATATTAGACTTCATGTGAAAGGCCTGTCACTACTTCGCGGAGCTGTGAAATACACGCGATAAAATTAAGCACTCCTCCTAACTTAATCCAATTTACATCAGTAAGGATAATCGTTACACAGCAAATTTGAGATCTAATGTTATTTAATATCCCATATTTTATAGAATCAGGATTGGAGGAAAAACTGGAGTATAGTTAGATTAATTGAACTTTGTATGTGAAACGCCCTATCGGTTGCTGGAAATATGCGATTTCTGTCCTTTAAAATCCTTTGAAAAATAATGACATGAATCATAATAATAGCCTAAGTTATCTGCCCGTCTGTCCCCGAATTTATAAAGCGGTTGTGTCTGGAATGGACAGAGACATCTATATTGGATTCTTGTTACCGGTATTGATACAACTGAATGCCGGTACTTGAGCTGAGCAAGGTTCTGGTAGTGATTATAAAAAATGACAAACTTTTTAAAAACGAAAATGTAGATTTATTTTAAATCTTAAAATAAAAACATAGTCTAAGATGTCCGCCTACGTGCTGGGAAAAATGCACAAGTACAAAAAATAATTTAACAATCCTCTTATATACCCAGACGCAGACATCGCATACAATTTAACATATTCATGCAACTTCCTCTCCCACTCAGCCAATCACAAAATTACACAGTTCGTAGCTGCCGAGTGAGAGTTGAAGTCACAATCAAACATACAGCGAGAGTCAGCTTTACAAATGGCGATTAAGAAGCCTCGGTTAACTTAAACAAAACAAAAACAAATTGCCGGGATTCACCGGAGGTTGAGA
Source organism: Pardosa pseudoannulata (assembly GCA_032207245.1). Classification (NCBI taxonomy): domain Eukaryota; kingdom Metazoa; phylum Arthropoda; class Arachnida; order Araneae; family Lycosidae; genus Pardosa; species Pardosa pseudoannulata. The sequence goes on from CM063504.1 coordinate 100,852,323, forward strand.
AGGTGCCGATTCGGCTGCAACTTCTAACAATTCTCGATGAGTTAGGGTTAGAAAAATTCAAAGCGAGTAAAGTTTAAAACGAATAACTTTTAGTCAGCATAGTTATAAAATGGACCAACATTTATTAAATATAAAAGGGGGAATGGTTCCCCATACGGTCGTTCCAATAGTTGGGGAAGGAGCATGTTTATTTCGATCGTTTTCGTATCTTATGTTCGAAACACAGTCTTTTACCAGTGACATACGAAAACAAATTGTTAGTCACGTGGTACAAAATTGAGAGTTTTCTGGTATTATGCCATATGATGAATATGGGAATAATTATAGTTCGGCTGCAGTTTGTTTATCCAAAATGTCACGATGTTCAATTTTTGGAAGATCTTTCGAGTTGTATGCAGACGGTGAAATTAAATAAATTCAACGTGAATCTAAATTGCATTCACAGTGTACCAAAGTACTTTCCCACGGTGGTCTGCACGTGCATGCACAGCTGTGGGAGGATTTTCCTAGAGGAATTTAGGACTCCGATTGTTCACGTCGAGTTTAGGGACCCCGCAGAGAAGGTATAGATCGCGGAATGGCAGTGTAACGGTCAAGCTCGCACAGAGATGTAACCGTGAGTTATGGTAGCAGGGGCTAAAAAGTAATGTCAGCTTGCACAAAAGGGGCTACTTTAATGAGCCCACCTGCACTCCTGAAGGGGAGGCAGATGTGGGAAAATTTCCAAAAAACAAGCGATTGGAAAGGAAGAAAAAGGGGAGTTAAAACCAAGGTGAGGAGTTTGGAAACGAAGTTAAGGAGAGGAGTTGAAGTCGGGATTCGAGAGAAGTGGGACAAGAGTCCTAAGCCCCGCTCGTCATCACCAACTCGTCCCGTGCGCCCGGACCGACACCACATGAGGAAAGTCCCTGCCTGATCATTTGGACCCACTGAAGGACCGACACAGCCCCGCTCACCATCACCAACTCGTCCCGTGCGCCCTGACCGATACCGCATGAGGAAAGCCCCTGCCTGCTCCCCTGTGCCTGTAATGGAGGTAAAGATAAAATAATATTTACAGTCACTTAGGCCTCTATTAATGATTTAATCTTGTAATTGAATAATTACGAGTTATAAGGAGAATTGTAATAATTATGGTGTAAATATAAGACATAAATAATTGATATATGATAACCAAGAAGCAATTTGTAAATGAATGTACAGAATAAATGTATGAATCTCAATATACAGTATTATATTCTTACTGTGTTTCCCCTTTTAACCAAACACTGGTGTTATGGTTGTAAGTACATTACAACACACAGTATCGGGAGACTTTAGAGTGGTATGAAGATAAAATTTGAGTGTGTACCAGATAATTCTCAGTCAAAAAACAAAATTTTTTTACCTGTCTCATACGGTACTAATTATTAGTAAAATATTATATAGTAAAATTTTACTGATACCTTCATATGACCGGATATATGCTAGTATGATATAAATGTTCGTATTTGACGTTGAATGAATTACATCACCTCACAGTAAAAGGATTATTTAAGCTCTGCATATTTCTAGTTATCATCTTCTAAATCTTAAGAGTATACATTTCATTTTCTTCCTTCTATTCAATTTATCAAAAAAGTAAAATAAGGCTTTTATTACTAGTTTTATTCTAGGAGGCAATAATATGTTGCTAAATAAGTGCCAGTTTCCAAAGCGTCTTTGGTTATGAATTCACTCAAAATTTTAAATTCACATTTTATACTGACTCTGTATTCTTACTCACTGAAAAGCTGAAAACAATCTCACTGCTACTAACGAGAAAAGGACAACAAGTTTAGACGTATCCTCCCTTCACTTATATATTATGAAACGAATATTGGTTTTAAAGATTTTAATCATAAAAAGTGAGATCGTAATGACAACACAATTTCGAGTGGTGCAGCTTGATTGTTGAGTAATTGGCACATAAAATAATCCTAGCAGACGCTGGCAGAACCCAACTCTAATTTTGAAAAAGATAGTAACCTGCTTTAAAGTACTTGAGTAAGTTTCTCGGTAAACAATCGACTAGATTAGTAGTTAGTACTTTTTTTAATTGCAATGTAATCAAAATTCAATCAGTCAAAATCAATCAGGGCTTACTATAGCAAAAGATACATACCGGCACTTTGATAAATTTAATAACTTATATAATTCAGTTGAATAAAAATTTTATAATTATTCTAACCATTTTATCGGAATGAATTTAAAACTGAACTTAATGACTTCTTCTGTTATCACTTTGACTAATTAAATTCTGAAAAAAATTTCGAAAGGACATTCCAAAATAAATTCTAACCTTTTAGTGTTTCTTATTTTGAAACAGATTCGTTTATTTTTTGCTGATATAGTACTCAGTTTTTAGTCATTGGAATTAGACATATACAAATTTTAACATTATTTACAAACTGCATCTATATTCCGGTTTATTGGCTCTCAGCAAAGGAAATAACTGGAAAAAAATGAATAACAACGATGGCATATTGCCAATATCAAAAACTATTCTAAAGATGAAAACAAAGTTTATTCTAATTTTTAACCTTTTCAATTTCTGATTTTTTATGATAGAGCTGTAGACATTTTTGTTTATTAGCAATTAAAATGTGTCCCTTGATAATCAATCTTCTTCGTAAACATTTCTATAGAGCTCGCTAATTTTTTAATCATGAGCAAAATATTCTCAGCAAAAATAATCAAGGAAAATATAGCAAAAGTGTAATACATAAGATTCCACAATTTGAATAAACATATATACAGTGTTTAAGCAACGGTTATGCAAATCCGAGATATTGCGAATTTTTAAAATCTGTTATGACATCCCAAATCTTTCTATCTTATCAATTTAGAGGAATTAACTGGAATTCAGCATCATGTTCCTGGAACCACTCCAACACAATTTTAGCCTCATGACACGGGGCTTTGTTCTGTTGGAACATTCCATTTCCAGCTGGAAAAACAGAGGCCATGTAAGGGTGCAACTGGTCCTTAATGATGTTCAGATACCCTGTAGCATTCATGATCTGCTCTACCACAACCACAGGTTCCAGAGACGCCCAAGAGAACGCCTCCAAAGCATACTAACGCCATTACCGGCCTGTGTATGACCTCCTGCCATTGAGGGAGTAACTGGAAGACGGCGTATCCTGACACGGCCATCGGCGTGATGAATTACAAATCGTGATTCATCTGACCAGGCAACTATCTCCGACTGATCCATGGAAACAGTCGCGATGTTCCCGGGTCCAGCTTAGGTGCAGTTGATAACGTTTGGTCAGCAAAGGGGAGACGTTTGCTACGTAGCCGCATATCCAACAGTGTCCGCTGAACAGTGTGCTCCGATACTATTCTACTTGGCCCTGCATTGTATTGGTTGTCAGTTGAGCCACTGTCTGGCTCCGGTTTTGCTTCCCTATGCGAGACATTCTCCGGCGACCTTTTTCTTTGATAGCGTGTGGACGTCCAACACCATGTCGTCTACTGCTGGTTTCACCGTCATTCATCCTCTTTGCATAAATACTAACAACTGTAGATCGCGAAGAAAGAGTCATGTAGTTTCGGAAATACTTGTTCCGAGCCTTCGAGCCATTATAATCTGCCCTCTCTCAAAATCGCTTAGATCCGCAGCCTTTCCCATCACACACAGAAGTAAGTGAAAGAATGATTCTTCAGACTCTCCAGCAGCAGTTAAATACCACTTCCACCTGATCACGTGTTTACATCATCCAGGAGTCATTAAATGTATATATAAGGGATCTATGTGTATAATAACTTTGCATAAGTTTTATACAGGAAATCAAATGGACTTTTTAAATAAAAATGACACAGTAAAACTACAGGTTTTCTTATGTATGTATACCCCTAATGAGTTTTATAATACTATGGGGTTTTAAAATATCAAGAGGATTAAAAAATGATATTATGAACAAATTTAAAGCCTAGAATGAATAATGAAGTAACTACACAATCAATTTAATAGTAAAATTAAAATTGAAAACTATGTATGATTTTCAATTTTAATTTTTAAAACAGAAGTATAACCAACAAAACGAATAACTTTGAAAGAAAATGAACATATCCAAATTTTTTATCTGTATATTATAAAACATGTTCGCCTTTAAAGTTTGCAAAAGATTTTTCGAATTTCTTCCGATTGTGCATTAATATTGTGATGCGTTGCTACAAGTGCTATGAATCTGCTCTTACTGGTCGAATACAATTTGCACGTTTTGTTTAATTCAATGTCAGTAAATACATTGTTATCTATGCAGATGACATAACCACACATGATCCATTTTCTTTCCACGAAACGGTCTTTCTAGAATTTCGGAGGGAACAGATTCCCCTAAATCCCCTCCTTCCCTACGGCCTTGTAACGTTGAATATAATGTGAATATAATTATACTCATCCTGAAGAAGCTTAAGAAAATTTTTCTTTATTCAATATTTTACTACATTGTAAAGAAAAAGTTAATTAAGTTTGCATTGCTAAATTAAATGCTTTTCAATGTAGGTTACTGCTCTTTTGTTAATTAGTTCCTCCTTCAAGAGAATAAAATTAAAAAATATGAAATATTGTCAGGACATATTTTTTAGTTTAAATTGATATGTTTGATAGAATATTTAAAAAAAGAAATTCACATCTAATAATGGTGTGGTGTCCAGACTTTGCGACTCCATGGTGAGCCGCCGACTCCCATGAAACTCTACAACTCAACTCTAAATCGCACGCAAAGCATCCAGACACAAAGAGTTAGATCGAATGAGGACGCTCTCGAGCTTACTTCTATTTCTTTAAGTGTGAATCGATAAATGTTTATAAAGTTTAATGGAGTCAGTCATCATTCGGTTTTATCTATTCACAACAACATAAACATTGATCAGATTCAGACTAAATCAAAATACAATAGATTTGTAAATAAAAATATAAGATCAATTTTAAATTTTCTAAGCTCAATTTGTTTCTTTGGAGTCTTTCAGTAATAATTAAAATTTAAAAACATTGCAGAAAAATACAAAGATACTATACAAAACTACTACAACAATTTTCAGGAAAATCTTTCTAAAATACAGTTAGATTGCAAAGTTAAGAATCTTTATTAGACGAGGATAAAATACAAAGATAATTCCTCAGGTGGAAAGTCACTGAATTTAAATATTTACACTGGTTCCTTTTCCTTTAGAAGGCTTTTACATTCTCATTCTCATTGGCATTTCTGTCAACTTATTATTTAATGATTAAAGAGGTTATTTATAGAAAGGTTGTATTCTAGAATGGTGCAAGTCTTGAAGAGCGATACAAATTAGAAGAAATTTATTCATGTGGCCTCCCTTTTTTAAAAAGTGTTGAAAAATATTAGCTATTTAAATGAGCCTCAAGGAAGATTATGTTTAGGGCAACGGTAACTCCAAAAGAAAATTTTTTTACGAATAAATCTCTTTATTTCTTAATTAGCGCAGAACTTCAAGACAGCTTTTTTAATTCACATCGAGTGCCAAAAGTTATCCATATTTAAGGTATTAAATCTACATTAATATTAAATTTCAGTCTTAGCTCATATTTCCTCTTATCAATGTTTTTATTGATATTTATGACATTATATACTACTAAATTCAGACCATTATGGATATATGTAATCTATGGGACTAGTATGGTGTCTGGTCCCAAGCGCGATAGAAGTTAGGAAAGATGTGCTTTTGTTTATGTGGCCTAACATTTTTTAAAAATACACTGAAAATATTGGCTTTTTAACCTTTATAGCTTGAGGCAACAATAACCACTCCAGAAGGTATTTCAGATAAAATTAAAGAACACTTTTAAAATATTGTATTCTTACATTTATTAGTTTGTAACCAACAAATGCGAGATGTTTGTACCTTATTCAACTATCATCCAGCCTCTCAAATTTAATTACCCTATATTTTGAAGGGATACCATACTTAAGCATAATATCTAATACTGTTTTATTACTATTGATTAAGTCTTGCAGTTATATCGAAAGATTTTGACACTGCCCTGGTTATATATAGCCTATAATGCTCTCGCATTTAAACATGAGAAAATGTTTAAACATATAACACACTATCCTGATTTTTTTATGTGAATTGTACAACAAGGTCTCGTAATTAAAATTTTAAGTCGCTGATGTTTACATATTCCTTCAATAACATTTTCTTAAAATCATGTCACACATAATTTTTTATTTCAGTTAAATTTTTTATTTCAATTATAGAACTAGAAAAGATTGCAAAAGGTAAGTTACGAATATATCTTTACTACTAAATAAAGAATTCAGTTTTTATGTCTATAAACTGTATTTTTTAACACTAAATCGCATTTATATTTCTCAGCTACTAAATCTTCTAAATCTTAAGAAGCACATACGTTTCATTTTTCATTCTATGCAAATTGTATCCATTACAAAAAAAGGGGGGGGGGAAATAAGGCTTTTATGTACTTTTCTTATTCCCAGAGGCAATAGTGATAAAAACGAATCCCCAAAGATTTGCAAAGGATTTCGTATGTTGTTAATGAAACTGTGAAGATAAATTTCTGCTAATCTTCGCGAATTCCCTAAAATGCTACAAATAAGCTTCTTCACTCACAAAATTTTCCCTTACGAAGGGGAAAAACCGCGCCTAAAGATCTTTTAATATTTTTTTTTTCTGAAATCCAGCAACCAAGTTATTATAAAACAAAAGACTGCAACAGAGAGCGGAATGAGGAAAAGAAGCCAAAAATCTCCCAGAAATCTCATATGTCCAAAGACTTCCACACAAAAGCCAGTTAGCCGTAGAAAGAAACAAAAAAAAAGAGAGGGGTGCTGGCGATAACGGATGTAATTTCCTCCTGCACTTACAAGCCAGGAATAAATGAGAATAGGATTTAATATATCTCTTTTGGGACCTCATTCAAGATTTTTCTCACTTTTTTCCGTTTTTTTTTTTTTCTTCTTCTCTGTCGTGCTTTTATCCATTTTCTCTAACAAGGAAATAGATTAAATGAAAGACTCGCAATGATTTTCTGCCGTTAACGTTAAGTTAATAAATGAAATGCGTAATAATTTGACATTTTGACGTCAGGAAAATGGTAAGTTATTATGATCATTTGACATTTCGGTTCAAAGTGTCATGGACGTTATTAATAAATGTGGGGAAATTAAAAATTTGAGCAAATAATCTATGACAGTTTTTACGTCGTATAAGGTACTGAATTTTGTGATACTATTTAAGTAATAAAAGGTCAAAAATACAATTTATGTCCTTTATAGAGTGTTTACGTCTTTTTTAACTAAAAAATCTAAAATTTAGTATTATTCAACTCTAGTGAGAGGGGGGGGGGGGGGCTTTGACTACAGAAATGATGGGACATAGAAATAATGCTACGCTTGAAGTCATTTTTTACTTTCATTCAGACCATTATGGATATATGTAATCTATGGGACTAGTATGGTGTCTGGTCCCAAGCGCGATAGAAGTTAGGAAAGATGTGCTTTTGTTTATGTGGCCTAACATTTTTTAAAAATACACTGAAAATATTGGCTTTTTAACCTTTATAGCTTGAGGCAACAATAACCACTCCAGAAGGTATTTCAGATAAAAATAAGAAATACTTTTTAAAATATTGTATTCTTACATTTATTAGTTTGTAACCAACAAATGCGAGATGTTTGTACCTTATTCAACTATCATCCAGCCTCTCAAATTTAATTACCCTATATTTTGAAGGGATACCATACTTAAGCATAATATCTAATACTGTTTTATTACTATTGATTAAGTCTTGCAGTTATATCGAAAGATTTTGACACTGCCCTGGTTATATATAGCCTATAATGCTCTCGCATTTAAACGTGAGAAAATGTTTAAACATATAACACACTATCCTGATTTTTTTTATGTGAATTGTACAACAAGGTCTCGTAATTAAAATTTTAAGTCGCTGATGTTTACATATTCCTTCAATAACATTTTCTTAAAATCATGTCACACATAATTTTTTATTTCAGTTAAATTTTTTATTTCAATTATAGAACTAGAAAAGATTGCAAAAGGTAAGTTACGAATATATCTTTACTACTAAATAAAGAATTCAGTTTTTATGTCTATAAACTGTATTTTTTAACACTAAATCGCATTTATATTTCTCAGCTACTAAATCTTCTAAATCTTAAGAAGCACATACGTTTCATTTTTCATTCTATGCAAATTGTATCCATTACAAAAAAAGGGGGGGAAATAAGGCTTTTATGTACTTTTCTTATTCCCAGAGGCAATAGTGATAAAAACGAATCCCCAAAGATTTGCAAAGGATTTCGTATGTTGTTAATGAAACTGTGAAGATAAATTTCTGCTAATCTTCGCGAATTCCCTAAAATGCTACAAATAAGCTTCTTCACTCACAAAATTTTCCCTTACGAAGGGGAAAAACCGCGCCTAAAGATCTTTTAATATTTTTTTTTTCTGAAATCCAGCAACCAAGTTATTATAAAACAAAAGACTGCAACAGAGAGCGGAATGAGGAAAAGAAGCCAAAAATCTCCCAGAAATCTCATATGTCCAAAGACTTCCACACAAAAGCCAGTTAGCCGTAGAAAGAAACAAAAAAAAAGAGAGGGGTGCTGGCGATAACGGATGTAATTTCCTCCTGCACTTACAAGCCAGGAATAAATGAGAATAGGATTTAATATATCTCTTTTGGGACCTCATTCAAGATTTTTCTCACTTTTTTCCGTTTTTTTTTTCTTCTTCTCTGTCGTGCTTTTATCCATTTTCTCTAACAAGGAAATAGATTAAATGAAAGACTCGCAATGATTTTCTGCCGTTAACGTTAAGTTAATAAATGAAATGCGTAATAATTTGACATTTTGACGTCAGGAAAATGGTAAGTTATTATGATCATTTGACATTTCGGTTCAAAGTGTCATGGACGTTATTAATAAATGTGGGGAAATTAAAAATTTGAGCACATAATCTATGACAGTTTTTACGTCACATAAGGTACTGAATTTTGTGATACTATTTAAGTAATAAAAGGTCAAAAATACAATTTATATCCTTTATACAGTGTTTACGTCTTTTTTTTTTTAACTAAAAAAATCTAAAATTTAGTATTATTCAACTCTAGTGAGAAGGGGGGGGGATTTGACTACAGAAATGACGGGACATACAAATAATGCTAAGCTTGAAGTCATTTTTTACTTTCTTCTTTTTAATTTTGCTTAGAACATGGCTTAGATATGTTCAAATTTTTGCAACACGGAGTTAATTACACCTCCTATATAATCTAATTCCGAACGGCCATAAACATCCATACAAGGCATGGGATTCAAACCCGCAGCTACTAGCAAATTCTAGTAATTATTCAGAATCGCCTTCAATTAATAGATGCCGATCAATTAGCTCTTGTGTTACAAAATATTGTCCACAGTAGTTAAGTACATTCTTTTATATTTTCATGTTTTTGTTAATTTAAATGGAATAAACAATATTTTTTTAGCTATTAAACAGTTTATTCACTCCTTCGATACAATGGTTAGGGTGCTAGCCTTCGGAACCGAAAATCGTGGGTTCGAAGCCCACTGTGGCATGGAGGTTCGTAGCCGTTCGAAATCGGCTTTAAGCAGTAGGTCCCGATCTCATTAGCCCTCGTGTTGCAAAAAGTAGACCGTAGCGCTGCAAACCAATCATTGCTTCGACAATAATTATTATTGTTTATTAAAAATTTTAATAAGTGAAAATTTTTTCAAATTAATGCATTAAAACATTTTTTGGGTTTTTTCCTCGATTTAACAGCATTAGATTCTGATAGCTACTCATGCAGTCAGTGAAAGGAAAATCATACACTATGCATTTTCAGTCCAATTTGAGATTCTAAACGTGAAAATTTTGACTAAATTTTTTTACTTAAAGAACAACAAACGTTATTAAGAAGTATTTTTTACACAAAGAACTTTAGGCTTTACTTTATTTAAACTATATGGCCCCTATTTAGATGAATATGGAAAAAACAGGTTCAAAGTAAAACTAATACACTAGAAAATATTCTCAGTTTTAGAAAACTTAAAAACGTGATATGTTCAGTTTAGCATTCTAATAGATATAATCTGTCTCCTAACGTGTTTTTTTTTCTTTTAAATTTTCAAATTGAACAAAAAAAGCTTAGTGTACGAGTTTGACTCTATGTCGATTATACTAACGGGATATCTATACTAATAAATATTTGAAGAAACATTATAATCTGGGAATTATATTCATCCTGAAGATTCTTAAAACATTTTCTTTATTTAACATTTTACTACATTGTAAAGAAAAAGTTAATTAAGTTTGCATTGCTAAATTAAATGCTTTTAAATATAAGTTATTTGCGCTTTTGTTAATTAGTTTCTCCTTCAAGAGAATAAAATTAAAAATTATGAAATATTGTCAGAACATATGTTTGTGAGTTTAAATGGAAATGTTTGATAGAATATTTACAAAAAGAAATTTACATCTATGAACGGTTTTGTGAATTCACAATAACACATACACATTAATTAGATTCGGACTAAATGAAAATATTTAAGATAGGGTGGATAGAAGATTTGTAAATAAGCAATTTATTTTCTAAGCTTGATTTGCTATACGGAGTAATCATGAAATTAAACACAGTGCAAGAAAATAATTCCATACAAAACTACTACAATGTTTACTGTTAAGGAGCGATCTCTCAACAGAAAGAATAACACAATCCAGTACAATATGTGGTGCAAAATTAAGGACCCTTGTTAGACGATGATAAAATACAGAGAGAATTTCCTCAGGCGGAAAGTCACTGAATGTAAATATTTACATTGGTGCCTTTTCCTTTAGTTTAGCGTTTACATTCTCCTTCTCATTGGCATTTCTGTCAACTTATTATTTAATGATTGAAGAGGTGATAAGCGAGAACATTTTAACGTTTGTAAACTTTTCGGTTGTTTATTTGTTTATTATTCTACTTTACTATCTCAACGGTTCTGCTTGGTCTCTCAATCTGTATGAGATTTTTCTGTTAAGTTTAAAATGCATTCGATAAACACTAATAAATAAGTGTAGTGTAAATACTAGTAAATTACGATACTTTATTAAAAGTTGTCTAAAACCTCCAAGGTCGTAGGCAAGGGAGGGACCGGTCCTTCCCCGAAATTCTAAAAGACCTTTCTGCGGAAAGAAAATTTACTTCGTGTGTGGGTGTGTCATCAGCCTAGCTGTGCATAGACAAAAGTGTTCTTAGAAAGAAACTCTTAAGAGAGAGGCCATAAATGTCTTGCGGAACCACAGGCTTTTATCTACCCTCATCCCCTTGGGTCATTCGTCTCAAGATCATTTTCCGTAATCTATTATATATCGTCTTCCTGTCTGAAGTCCTCCATGGTAAATATTTTGACACAAATTCTATCTTCTAAAATAGCTTCAACTTATTACGTTAGGCTAGATTTTGGTGTATAGCTAAATGAGACATTTAAACTAATAAATGTAAAAACGGTTATTAAACACTTTACCGACCGGTCGTCGATTAATCGACGTTTTGTTCTCAGCGCATACCGACCGGCGGTCGATTAATTGTTCCTCCGGCCCGGAAGACATTTTGAAAATTTCATTTTGGCCTGCGCTTAAAAGTATTTGCCCACCCCTGCCTGAAAGCCTCTGAAAACGTATGGGGGTACATCAGAGGGATGTGAACCCCGTTACCGAAGAAAAGCAGCTCTCTACCAACTCGGCCCACCTCCTTCGGCACCCGCTTAGCAACAACGTAGACTACAAACTCTCTGCTACATGCAGCGCTCAATAACAAAAACTGCCAATACAAATTTTTGAAAGAAACCGTCAAAATATTATTTAATTAGTTAAAACCATAATTTAGCAGAAGCACAATACATTTCTGATTTTGTGTTTCTGTGACTTGCCACAGAAATCTGAATAAACCTAATAAATATTTCAAATAATATTTTTAAGATATTCTAAAATTTTAAAGTATTCAAATAATTATGAACTAAAAGACTAATAATACACTGGACTTCGCTTAATGTGATCGCGGTTAATGTTATCAATCGCTTATTGTTATCGAAATCACTTGGTCCTCATTTTCTCTATTCATTTGTATGTTAAAATTATCGCTTTATGTGATCGTTACATCGGTTAATGGGATCAGTTTTCGAACCTCATTTTAACTGGCAACGGAATATTCCCAATATATTCAGAAGGAACACATTCTTTTCTTTCCTTTCGCTTTTGTTTGAATTTCCGAGAATTCTCCCTCATCCACTTGGGGAAATGGGGAATGAACAAAGGAGTGGGGTTTTACACGTTCTTGGAATTTTTCAGAATTACGCACATCCTGCTGGTGGTCAATGGAAGTCAGATAAGCAGAAGGTAGTACATTCTTATCGGAACTGAGAAGGAGAGTATTCATATTTTATGCCTTGATTTTGCGAAAAAAATTACCAGAAATCTCAAGAAATGATAGTAAAATCCTTCGGATATGACCTCTGAAGAGTTCGAATCATGGGTGAAAATAGATCAAAACATTCCAGTAGCTTCCACATTAACAGAATCTGAAGTTCAGGGACGTACGCAAGGGAGGTGTTTAGGGGTTTAAACACCCCCCTTGAGCTCAGACAAAATGCAAAAATAAAAATTTTAGTAGAAATTATGCGTGCTATTATTTTTTAGAATAATGACCCCCCCCCCTCTTGAAAATATTCTTCGTACGACACTGCTGAAGTTTATAGGTTGGTTGGTTGGAGTTTTACGGCGCAAGGTCCTGTTTAGGACATAAGCGCCAAGCACAAGGTGTTTTCATAAAAACAAGACCTGACTGATAAAAGAGCCCTAGCCTAATAACAAGGTAAAACCGTACCAGTTTAATAAAGTTATAAAAACGTCCTGAAGTTTATAGGAAAACAGACGAATGATGGAACTGATGAGTCAGATGAAAAATCTTTTGATACTGAAGCCACCTCCAAGTGCTGAAATGAGAAATGCATTGAAAGTATTTATACGTGGAGTACAACATAGCTCGGATGACTTTATAAAACATTATGATTACGAACAATTTATCAATAAGCTTAGAAAATATTGTAGACAGCTAACAATTGATCATTTTTTTAAACTTCGTATACAATTCTTATGTTTTAAAGGATAATATACATTACATAAGGTGATTTTTTCCTTTTATTTTGAAATATAATAAATGTGAATTAAAGGGGAGGGGTAAATTTATCCAATTTTGCATATCGTTTATTGTTATCAATCGGTTATTGTTACCAAACTGATCACATTAAGCGGAGTCCACTGTACAATCCAAATTTAAAAAACCTTTTAATCAAATAAAACTAGAATTAGCATAAATGCAATATATTTTTTGTTCTGTATATATTAAATACGCGACATATATTTTTAGAACATCTTTAAAAAATTAAAATTAATCTTCCACTAAATTCTTTTTCAAATTATAATATAAACACTTAATAATGGAAATAGACTTAAACAAACGTACACTTAATTAAACAAAAGTAAGGTGAATAACATTTATTATTTTTAAATCACAATATTAGGGCACGGAATTGAAATTTTCATGCATTGCTTCATTCATATCACGTTCGTACGAATCACTGAATTCGGAAAAAAAAATCATTTAAAATCCCAAATACTTTTTTGGTACTCTTTGTGAATTTTTAATTGACTCCCATTACTGAAGTAACGAAAAATTAAGGAATGTAAGAGTGGAAAAAAGAATCAGACTAATTTGATTTAAATAATAGTAATACTTTTAGTATTCACTTTAAGAAAAAACTATATCACTTAATGCTCAGATTTAAAACTTCGCACGAAAGTAATTTGTCTTACCCAATTTGGCTTAACTAAAGAACTGGGTTCCCCGCCAACTTGGCGATAATGGTTTAAGTATGGTCGCCTAACATTTTCTCCTGATCTCACAGTGTCCAAACAATCTGTATCTGTATTATAATTTATATGATATTTGCATCCAACTCTCCTTGTGCAACTCTTTTCTTATATATTAAAAGTGCGCAATGCTTAAAAAAATTAGATATAACAAACCAATAACGGATCACTATGGCTGATTTTTAGTAAATAGGAGCTGTTGCATTTGTAAACTGTTAAGGGATTAATTACCCATAAATATAACTGTCAGATTTTCAAGACGTTTGCTTTAAGTAAGAGTATGTAATTCTATTACGATGGCGTACTGTGCATTAATTAAAGTGGACAGAAAAAGCAAGAAATAGAACATTCCGATGGATTACCATTGTGTTATAGTAAATGTCGCCAATAATTTCGCCAAACTTGCCAAGGGGAACCCAATTCTTAAGTAGACCCGATTATTTTAGTTCAGTTTTATATTTCCGGAATATACAACTGAATATCATAACGATTACATTGATATATTTTACCCAGACGTTAACCAGATGGTACGGTACTGCTCTTCGGTAACGGAGTCCGCAGGTTTCTATCTCGGCTTTGAGCAGTAGAACCTGGTCTCATTAACCCCCGGGGGAAAAAATAGACCAAACTAAATCGAACCTACTATATTTTAATGTATTTTTAATTCATCTATTGCGCCAATATTTTAATCTGTTTTTAGAGCTTTTCACCCGATAACTAAATATATACACTAGCATATAGCCCATCCAATGACGGGATCAGTAAAATTTTTAATTTTACTGAATTGTAAAGTACCCTATGAGGCAGATAAAAAAAAATTATTTGTTTTTTGGCTGAGAATTATCGTTCTACAAAAATAATCGATTAAATTGATCACATAGGTACCTAATCTATTATTTAAGCCAAATATAAAAGAAAATTATTGACGTCATATCTAAGTTTTTTTGGTTTTGGTTTTGGTTTTGGAGTGCTACGGTCTACTTTTTGCAACACGAGGGCTAATGAAACCGGGACCTACAGCTTAAAGCCGATTCCGAACGGCTACGAACATCCATGCCTCTGTGGGATTCGAACCCACGAACTCTGGTACCGAAGGCCAGCACCCTAACCAATCGGCCATCGTTCGGCGTCATATCTAAGTACAGTGATAAAACGGATGGAAATCATGCAGACGATATTTAAATAATCTAAAATAAATGATTAAATGAGGTAGTTAAAGGAATGACGTCATAATGCTAGAAAAAATTGTTATTTTTACCTATTTGTTATGTGAAAAATTGATAAATTTAATCGCCTGCTCCTAAAATAGGGCTTGATATAATGGCATTAAATGCTCGAAAAGGGGGACGAGGTGAATTTCGAACGTTTTAAAGATGTATTTTTCGCTGTGATACGACGCTTATTCATATCAATTTATTTTAGAATCTTATTTATACTTTAGGAAAAAATAAACTTTACTGGCTTTGAATTTTGCTAACCCTAAGTCATCAAAAATCCAATATGGATGCTGTATCCATACCACGTCCAACTGCTTCATAAATTCGAGAACAGACGGACAGATAACTTAGGCCATTATTACATTACGAGAAGAAAGTTTAAGTCATAAAAAGTTGAAAAAATAATAAACATTTATTTTAAAAATAATAAACAATTTTGAAAATAAAACAACTTTAGGAATAAGAATTAAAAAGAAAAATCAGAAAATATTAAATTAATTAGACATTTAGAAAAATTTGGCTGAGTCGGGGACAGAACCGTCAACCCGAGAAGTACGCTGATCAAGTGGGCAGACCCTCTACCGAACGTGCTAAGCCTACACTCTATAATTGAACTAATTAGAGTATATGAGGGTCGAGTAAACACAGTCCAGTTTAAATATTACGCTCCGCCCTCGCTGCTCCCTCTTATTCTATACTAAATTCATATCAAGAATGAATCTAGTATAGAATAAGACTTAAAATAATAGCATTAAACGCTCGAAAAGGGGGGATGGGGTGAATTTCGAACTCGCTTTGAATTTTGCTAACCCTAACTCATAAAAAAATCCAATATGGATGTCTGTATCAATTCCAGGTACAACCGCTTCATAAATTAACGGACAGACAACTTAGGCTATTATTATACAGGGGATGGGTGTATCACACTTGGTTTCCTTTAAAAATACATACAGAGGGTGTCTCAAAACGACCGCATAAACTCTGCACCCTTTGGGAGTACGTAAAAACTGCCCAAAGAGACGTTCCTGTACGATCCATAATTTACGAGAAAAATACGAAAAACAAAGTATGACGTCACTGCCGGTGCAAGGAAAAAAAACACTGTTACTTCTTTGAGATAGTAACTCTAATATATTAACTCAAATGTAATGGAAAATAAAAATGGCTACAGATAACAAAAACAACCATGGACTAAATTATACAACTTAATTTAATTATTACTAACATAAACAAACTCAAACGTTAAAATTTAGCAAACATAAGTATGAGGAAATGAAACAATAAAAACTTAAATAAACTTAAAAACAACGAGCCAGCCATGAGACAAAATACTACCTCCACGATAGACAATCCAAAAAGCCACACACCCGGCCAAGCAAACAAAACATTA
>CM063504.1:100873873-100956373 GCA_032207245.1 Pardosa pseudoannulata
GTCCCGATACCGGCTTCTCCAGGCAATCCAGTCATTACCGCAACCGATCAGGGGCTTGACGCCAATTCAACCGAACTGCCAACATCCCAGACACGGCGTCGCAGCGTTATTTAGTCTGGTCGAAACAGGAGGACTTCAAATCAGCTGGTTTCGTTCTTTCGTGTTCTGAACGAAGGAGAGTCTTCAGAGTACATATATATATATACATGTATAAGGGAAACTGTCAATTTGTTTGCAAGAAATTTTAATTTGGAGTGCTGCGGTCTATTGTTCTGATACATGAGGGCTAATGAGATGGCACTTTCTGTTTAAAGATGATTTCAAATGGCTACGACCATCCATGCCATCAGTAGTATTTGAATTCTCAAACTGCGGTGTCGAAGAATAGAATTCTACCATTCAGCTATCGTTCGTCATGTATATGTTTCATAAATTTCCATGGTTTATCATTGAGTTTCAATATTAACCGTTTGAGTTTCAAGAGCGAACGAACTGTTTAGTTTTTATGTCGAGAAAACCCAGCATATTCTGAATGTTGTGGACCACTGAGGGTCGACTGCCGAAGTCAAGCGGGCTCAGATTTACTAAAGCAACTACATCATACAGCTCTTCTTTTTATGTAATAATACATTTTACAATAGGCACATTACTATAATAATAGTGTAATATTGAAGAATATATGTTTAGAATATAAAACAGAAGAAGTTCTATCGCAGCGCTTGGGATTTATCGACATAAAATAAGAGAAGAGCTCTAACGATGCTTGGGTGTTTTCATACCCATGTAGTGCGGTTTCGCTGTTCGGGATTCTTAGAGCATTTTTTTTTTTTCAAAACTCTCTGGGACTCAAACGGTTAAGTAAAAAGCATACAATATGTTGTTGCCTTATGAGAAAATAAAAAGTTGAATTAAATCATTTTACAATAAGGCAATTTGTCGCAACGTCACGAACTACTATAATGCCCTTCCCATTCATTTTCATGTTTACAACAGCCAATAGATAAACAATAAACTGCCCTTCCGTTTGAAACTAAAGCCAGAATTGTCATAATTTGAGAATTTGCCCTACTGCGTGAAATCGCCTTATAAATTAAAACATTTAACCATTAATTTGTAAACTTTTCTTGTTTTAAAATTCCCAACGGGACCTAGTTGTTTTAATATGACTGTTAGTGATATTTGTCGATGATATATAGAGAAAGTGCATGTTTGTAAACAAATACGAGTGCTGACTACAACTCAACTTTTCGTTGGCAAAACATTACTTGTTTTCATTGTATCTTATGAGCTTCGATATGGATCACGTATACAATAAAACTAAATTTTATTTAAGGGAAGGGGAAGGAAACATCAGAAACTGGCCAAGTAATTCAAAATAGATTTTTTTAGCATTTACAAAATTATATATATATATATATATATATATATATATATATATATATATATATATATATATATATATATATATATATATATATATATATTAATTAAACACTTTACACAGTACTATTAAGTATCATAATTAATGTATAACTACTTTGATTATGTTAACAGGCACAATAAACTATTACATAAATAAGAATCTAATAAAAATGTACAAAACCTGATCATTTTAAGGACAAAAAATAATTACATTTATAGGTATAGTACTTTTCACAAAAGCTTAGAAAATACATTAGAAATATTTTTTAAAAACTTAGTAAAAATAACAAAAATTCCTAGAGCATAATTTTATATAATGTATTACATTACAGTATGGTTAATGTTTTATTACCATTCGGAAAATGTTTGGCGTAAATTCTCGAAGAACTTGGAGTCTAGACTTGCCTTTTCAAAGCTTTTATCCAAATCATTCGCAATGTAGGATCTTTGGGAAAGCAATAAAATCCAATATTTTTACCTCTTTTGAAACACTTAGTACAGCCATACTTACAACAGATTGTTACCATTTCTAGATAACTGACATAATTAAAACCCCAATAACAAGCACAATCCTTAGGAAATTCAAATATTTTGCCAACGAGGAAGTTGAGCTGCAATTTTTGCTGCTATTGACGTCATGCGCTCATTCTCTATTATGGGATAAACCTTGATTTATAAGTTTATTGTATAACTGTGTCAATAACATATTTCCTCCCTTGTTAGATACTGAAAAAAAAATTGACGCATAAATAATTGCAATTAATGCTTCAGTTTTCTTTTATTTACTCACCCACATGTAATTTTTTAATTTTTTTTATTAATATTTACTTCATGGTGAATGGAGGTTTATGAAAAAAGGGATTCATTATTTAAGAAAAAAGTAATCTCTGTTCAGACAGTCATACAGAACTTTATCTTGATTACGAAACAGTTTTTTGTGGTATAATAATGAAACAAAAATGAGCTATTGCCTTTAGCTTTTGCTGTAACAAACGAATTAAAAAGAAAAGTTGTTCTTTATTCTTCTGGCCACAATCTTTTCGAACTGACTGTTAGAAAAAAATAATTAACAACTCCTAGGACATTTAATTTTTTCTTCTTTTGTATTATCTATACCATTCAACAGAATACTCTAAAATTAACTATATGAAACAGCTTTAAACTCCTTAGAAAAATAAGCAGCTATGATTTGCTACGAAATGAAAATCCCTTTTATGCATTTAATTTCCATGGTGATAGTTTTGGCAGTTATTTCCCAAAGGAAGGAAGTCTTGGAGTTAATATTTAAAAGTGAACAATAAAACACTATAAAAATATAACAATAAAAATAGGATAGTAAAGAGTACTTTATGTGAGAATTTTAAATTTGGAAATACAGGATTTTAAGAATGTACGTCATCAGTATTAACTAAAGCCAAGTTCTCTAATCCTGAGATTCTAACAGTTAAGCTTAAAATTGAATATGAGAAAGCAATAAAACATATAAAAAATAGGATATTAAAGAGCACTAAATCCATGAGTTGAATATTTATATATACAGGACTAACAAGAAATAAGTTTCCTACTTTTGAAGGGCTTCAGAATGTGCTCATTAGTCTAAATGAGACTTTAAAATATTAAACTAGAAATAATTCAAATTGATGGGCTGGACATTTGTTAAATTTAAAAAATGTAGTACAAAAATCCACTGATGTGGTGGTGCTGTAGTACTTAAAAAAGGTTTAACATACTATCGTATCCCCTTCATAAGATGGAATTCTTTTACAGCCAGAACGGATTTCTAGTGGTTAACAATTTTACCAGTAGCTCTTTTTCTGCAACGTAGGCATGATATGCAGAAAACTAACTAATACTCGTGCACAACCTGCCATCTTTTTACCCAAAAAATAATGCTAACAGACATGCGCTGTAAAGCAAATGAGCCACATAGGAGCCATATAGGACGAATTGGCAACAATACTCCCTGGGCCAAGCAAAAGCAAATGATTTTCTACGTTTTTAATATAAGCAAATAAATACCATTTGTTAACACAAAAAGCGCCACCTATCGGCAAATTTTTTTAACCTCTTTATTTAATAAATGTCAAGCCCATTATTTGAAAGAAATATCCGTATTACAATTTTATTTTTCGAACATGTATATGCAATAAGCAGCTTTACTCAAAGTTTTAACATTTTTTTTTCTCAAAAATTATGGATTCTACATTTAATTTTTGTTCTTCAGTTAAACAAAATTAAACCAATATCTCCGTAAATTCCCACGTGGTACTCATTTCCTAATCTATTTTTTTTTTTAATCTTTGCATCTTGCCAAGCAAGACTTTTATGTTTTTAACACAATAACGTCATTTTATTTTAGGCTTTCTTAATTACGTGTTCTGGACTTATAAGTGTTTAGCACGCGAGTCAGCAAGCCAGATATTTGGTTTGTTTCCTCTCCGGACAGACAAACGTAAAATATTGTGTTCACTCATGCTTTGCGATAAAGATAATGTTTCTTTTGTGTGTAAAAAACAGAAATTTTTGACCTTCGTAAAATTTTCACCTTTCACCTACAATTAAAGTAACCAACTGTAACATAAATAAAATTCCAAACTTCATAGTTACCAGAAGAACTAAAACCCGAGTTAGTTAAAAAAAGAAATACAAATACCAATTTTCCCAGCCATTCAAAGCAAAAATCATACACTATGATTTTTGTTCAAGTTAAATTTTAAAAGTGAAAAACAGGAAAAAACATTAGAAGACATGGATAGTATCTAATAAAGTACCAAACTGAAAATTTGTTTACAGGTTTTCTAAAATTCAGCATTTTATATACGAGTTTGTTTTACTTTGACCCTGTCTTTTTCTTAACCATCTAAATAAAAGTTATTTTGTTTAAATATTATATAAAGGTAAGTTTTTTTAATAAAAGCATTTATTAATATTTTATTTTTTATTAAGTAAATAATGTCTCAACGTGTTCACTTTTAAAAGATCTGTAACGGTATATTTAATTTAGAATTAATCATTAACTGTAGATATTATTTTTGTAAATTATTATTTTGTTCTTGTAAAACTTTTCCTTTTTGTATTTTAGCAACACTTATCAGTGTTGTTAGATTTTTGAAAAACTAAACTAGAGTATGGTTAGAGAGAGTAAAAATAAAACGTGTACGTAAGATTTTATGGGCTTATTCTAATTTTTATCTGAGTATTTTTAACCGAGTTGTACCATATCCTTCCCTGAAAAAGTTGAAAACCAACACTGGTGACCCGGGCGTGATTTGAACACGCAACCTTCTGATCTGGACAATCCTACAACTCCAAACTATGTAAACAGCCATAGACTAAAGCATAAACAGCATACCTACACCAGTTGAAAATCTACCTAGTTCAAAGGTGACGCAACCTAAACTCAAATCAGCTTTAAGACAATCCAGAACTGGTAGAATTCTGAAGACACCGTTACGATTCCAAACCTGATGTTTTGTATTTTTATATTACTTGTTTTTTTTAACCCTTCCAACGTAACGTTCGTTACTGGTGGGGGAGTAAATGTAACGGTATATTTAATTTAGAATTAATCATTAACTGTAGATATTATTTTTGTAAATTATTATTTTGTTCTTGTAAAACTTTTCCTTATTGTATTTTCGCAACACTTATCAGTGTTGTTAGATTTTTGAAAAACTAAACTAGAGTATGGTTAGAGAGAGTAAAATTAAAACGTGTACGTAAGATTTTATGGGCTTAGGTATTATCCGGCTTATTCTAATTTTTATCCGAGTATTTTTAACCGAGTTGTACCATATCCTCTCCTGAATAAGTTGAAAACCAACAGATCAAATTGTTATCCTCTCCTGAATAAGTTGAAAACCAACAGATCAAATTGTAATAGAAAAACTTTAGTGTACGAGTTTTACTTTGTATTTTATACGACTAGAGCCCAACTACTCAATACATTGGTTGTTTATATGTAAAAACAAAATTATGAGCATAAAATCTCGACTCTTTTTTTTAGAAAATTTAACAGAATGACTATAGTAAAACCCAGAAGCAGAAGCTTTAATCAAATTAAGTCTTATTGTTATTATTGATTATATTATAATATATAATATTTATATATTTGTATATTATTTATTGTTGATTAGAATTTTTAGTTAGCTATATTTCTCGCTAAAAAATTCCACTGTCTAGAAAATGTATAACTATTTACCGGTTTTTTGTATAAATCATAACAAAAATTATAAATAAATCTCTTAAGCAACTAAGAAAATTAAAAAAAACCAAAAGGTAAATATAATGGCACAATAGGTATTGGAAAAACTTTCCATAAATTCAAAATATCAAATTTTTTGCCTGCATGTCTGTACTCGCTTTTCAATTTCGGAGAATTTAAAGTAAATTTTTAAAGTTACTTTTACTTCTTTTGTTAATCAAATTTTGTCGATTTCTCTTCTAGATACTTGTAATTGGTAAAGCTATAAGTACAGTCAAGAAAAATTATTGATCTCCACTACAGCGAAAGGAAAAATATTTTAATGAAAATTCCGAGGTTAAACGTTCTGGACAATTATGATTGCGTATTAAGGTTTCAAAGTCAAACAGAAACGAAAGCCATTTTGTTATTCACAAAATCTCCCCCAACGTATTGATTCGATTTCTGGTTCCCATCTTTTTCTCTTCCTAGGAACAAATATTGGTATTATAAGTGTTCGGGGAACGTTAAACTAATCAAAGATTTGTGTCAACGTAGCTGGTTGGATATTAGCGAAATAATCAATAAGCAACTTTCCAAAATAAAGAGTTGGGCCGAACAGCTAATAACTTGCAATAAGTTTCTTGGAACTATTACGTTTATCTTTCAGATTATCTAATGTTAGTTTCTGAATTCCGTTGATACTTTAGGCGGAAGTTCAAAAATGAA
The DNA here is from genome assembly GCA_032207245.1 of Pardosa pseudoannulata. Lineage (NCBI taxonomy): Eukaryota > Metazoa > Arthropoda > Arachnida > Araneae > Lycosidae > Pardosa > Pardosa pseudoannulata. The sequence goes on from CM063504.1 coordinate 100,880,208, forward strand.
GAAATTAAACTAACATTGTTCGCTCCCAGTGCTCTTTCTACTGTAAATTTTAACTAATTTCCAATTGTATTGTATGTATATAATTGGGGAAAGGCAAAAATAAAACCTGAAAATTTGATTTCGGTTTCTTATCTAGTTATTCATACTGATTTGTTCATGGATTCGCTAAAAATGCAGATACTTGATTTAAAAAAAAAATTGCTTATCATTGGATAAACATTAAAGCTTCCGGTAAAATTATAATTCTGAAAATAAAACACAATTAACTAGACAGTGTAAGTCAAAGAATCGTAATTCTTACCTAGGTTAAAAACAATCACTACATTAAATTTAGCTAACGGGATAAAATAAGAATATTCTTAACCCCTTCCCGGTTTTTTCCGAACTGAACTCCGGCAGGCGAAATGTACCACCCTGGCTCATCCCGAGTGTAGCTCGGGCACTGTGAAATGTTACATTGTGCAATCAGTCTTTTCCGAATTATTTCACATGTGCTTTTTTATGGTTTCGAATGCTTTTGTTTACTTTTCTGGTTACTAGATTATTTGCTGCTCAGAGACAGTAGAGGTTAGAAAGTAACGAGAGAAACAAAGTTCTAATGTCCAGATTGCAATGTTGGACTCTGCAGTACCGTCTTTTCGATTGTATCATACACGATCAAATTTTGATTAATAATTTCTTAATCATTTATGTAAATGCAAAGGATATAAATAAAATTTAATTCAAAATAAAATCTAGATATTCTAAGCTTTATATTTATAGTTAGTGTGAATTGACTCCAAACTCTAATGATTTCTGCCGTACAGAAATCAACTATACAGGTAAATTACTCATTTGTTTAATTTGATTTTGTACATTAATTTTTTGGAAATTTTGTATGCGAATGATGATATTATGTTTAAAAAATTATGTATCTATGAATATAAGAATAAAAAAGGACATTTTTTGACCCATAATTCCGAAATAAAATGAACCTGGAAGGGGTTAAATATATCCGTTCATTTATTGTTTGACTCAATCTATGATAAATGTTCATTCCAGATTTCTGAATTTTCTTAAAATCGAAGTATAGCAGCTTTTTTTTTAAATTAAAAATTCAAACGAACAAAACCATTCAAATTATAAATGATTTTTATTGCTTTTTTCCCAATGTCAGAAAATAGTTAATAATATTTATTATTCTTTCACCAAACATGCATAGTTCTTTGTTTTAGCAACTTAAAAATTAGCATGCAAAACGTATGAATAGACATCAAATAAGGCATACTTTTTTTGACAGAGTAAAATTATATATTATTTTAAAACATACTTTATAAAGTATGTAATAAGATAGTGGAAATTTAGAGATGATATTTATTTGGAATTAAAAACACAAATAAAATATTAAATACAAGTGTAATTACGAAGAAATTGTTTCATACTGAGAATATTCATTTTAATATGAATTCTTCACAGACTATGGAAAAAAGTAAGTAGGTTTCCTAATTTACTATTTATACCGAGGTACTTTCCCAAGATGGTCAGCACGTGCATGCACAGCTGGGGAAGAAATTTCCAAGAAGAATTAGGATGCAGCTGTTGACTTCGAGTTTTAGGGACCCCTGCGGAGGAGTTATAGATCACGGAAAGGCATAAGCGTAACGGTCAAGTTCACACAGAGATGTAACCTTGAGTTATGGTTGGCAGGGGCTAAAAATAATGTCAGCTTTCACAAAAGGGGCTATTTTAATGAGCCACCTGCACTCCCGAAAGAGGTGCAGATGTGGGAAAATTTCACCAACGAGCGATTGGCAAAGAAGAAAAAGGGGCGTTAAAACCGAAGTGAGAAGTTGGGAAAGAGTTAAAAAAACGAGTCAAAGTCGGGATTCAAGAGGAGCTGGACATCGAAATCCCAAGCCCTGCACACGCCAGCACCGACATCCCGTGCGCCTGAACGCCCGGACCGACACACCGCAAGCCCCTGCCTGCTTCCCTGTATTTTTACTGGAGGTAAAACAGATTTAACATATTCATGACGGTTATTTAGGCCTCAGTTAGTAATTCAATATTTTGATTAAGGAATAACGTATAACGAAAGAGAATTGTAATAATTATTGTGTATTGATGAATATAGAATCTAAATAATTGCTGGTTATGTTATATAGTCATCAAGGAGTATATGAATTTGTAAATAGTATACAGAATAAATGTCTTAATCCAAATATAAGGTATTATATTTTTTACTGTGTTTCCCTTTGTAAACGAACCGTGGTGTTAGCGTTGTAAGTACATTACAATACTATCCAAGTACTATCCAAATACAATCAAAATAAAAGAAAGTTATCCATTCCAGTTTAAAACAAATATGATGTTTTGATATTTGCACTCAAGTGCTATACTCCATTTTTTTCCATCACTAGGTAACCTACTATTTAAAGCCGGTTCCAAACAGCTTCAAACATATCTGCCATTAGCAGGATTCGAAATTAATCATATCAGATTCCAGTACTGATAGAGGATTTGAAATAGAAAACTGATCTAAAGCTCCAAATAAGTTCATGCCTTAATTAAATTTTAAAAAAGGGATAGTATAATAATAACACAGACAAGTTATAGCTTTTATAAGCATTTTCATGTTTATTAAAAAAATAATTTATAACCGTGGAAAACCGCAATTCATCGACTGTAGCTTTTTGTCCTTAGAACAAGCATGTACACCTTGAATTTTTCATCAGTAATAGTTTCAGGTAAATGTTGAAGTTATATCAGTACTTAATACTGATCATTTCAACCTCAGCAGAAGATATCCTTCTCTTCACTCAAAATAACAATAAATTTTTATAATGCAACAGCTAGAGTAGTTTGCGATGACACTCATAAGATACTCTGATTCTGCTTAACGGTAATTGTTGCACGAGGCAACAATTACTGTTCCCAGAACAATATTCATCGGAGAATTTTCTGACCACTGTGTTTAGTCTAATATTGACCTTCTTGAAGTGCTGACAATATGCAGAACTTTTAACGTATTATGCTAACTGGTGGTTACCAGATCTACCGACTCACTATAGAAGATGGTGATCTGTCAGAGTAAGTCACTACATTCAGTTTGGGTCATTTCATTCCAAAAATTAAAAAATTTTCAGAAAATATATTAATGTGTTTTTACTCTTCCAGTTTCTAATATACACTGCTACTATAAAAGATTAATTCATAATTGAACTACTGTATATTCAAAATTACTTTAATTTCGGGTAGATCAGCCACGGCTTATACCGTGTTTGACGTCTGCGGCGTACCTGAAGGAATTTTATTTTTCTTGTTACCAGTCTAAAGATATTTAACTAAACATTACACGATTATTACAAGATTACACGATTTTTTCCAATACTATGCAGTAAAGTATCAACCTGATGTACCATACCCTAAGATATCAGCGAATGCTATTCCTATGCAAATGCTCCATATCTGACTTAGGTGATGTTGTGTTGAGGCCAGATACCGCTATACTTTACTGTCATAGTTTAAAATTGAGGAAATATTCATCGTTGAAAGTCCGAAAAAGAAGAATTAGTCTAGTTTGATCTAGGGCACAATGTTAGATATATACCACCGGTAGGTAAAATAAAATAGTGGAAAAAAATGTTCACTTACCTTTTCTCTAGGTTCTGGTTTAGATTGTCTGAGATACTTCGGAACTTGTTGCGAGCTAATTAAGCACGTGACTAGTGCTATGAAACTATATATATATATATATATATATATATATATATATATATATATATATATATATATATATATATATATATATATATATATATATATATATATTATGATATAGAAAAAAACATTTAATTAGCAAACGAAAGTTACATGAAATAAAATAGCTACCAGCACTGGACAGAGCAAAACTACATCTGAAAAATAATATACAGAAAAATACTACAGAGAGAAGGATTAAAAGAGTTGATAGATTTGGTGATAAATTGCGTTTTATGGGGTTGTTGTTAATCTTTAACAATTCTCATCCAACACACAATACCAAATTTTTCAAATACGAGGATTTATAAGATCAAAGCCAACTGCTTAAAGCCGATTAAGTATACATAGGACAGCTTACTTACCTGAAATTAAGGTACAAATACAAATATGAGCAATATAGTGATGTATGAAAATGACCACAAACTCGTCATGTTTTCTTCACTCTCTATTAGTGTTCTATGTGCATTCCCTGGATTACACGAAACACATCCAGGCAGTAGTTGAACTCGCTCCACTTATCTTTTATTGTCATTACTGCAGTATTGATAAGTTCCTTGACAACTTCTGATATTTTAATAGCATTGGTACATTAATACGTCTTGCATCAAAATTTAGGAAGACATGCTAATTCCTTGGTGATATCCACTAAATTCTAGACGTGATACTTCTGACAATCCTCCTTTTTTTAAAGCATTGTGAAGCATGATATTGGCTATTTTCAAGTAAATGTATCGATTATTAATAATTTATTTGGCAATATTCAAATGAATATGAGAAATTAGAGGTATAGAAATATGTTTGTTGTGAAGACAGATATTTCGCACAGTTTTTATACTCTCTTTGCAGGTTTGTACGAAAATGTTTTTCATTAGTGCTTTGGAGGCCTCTTTTGGGACTCACATTGTCCTGTCCGTGTGTTTACTTAATCGCAAGCAACTTTAATGCCTTTACAAAAGTTTTACCAATTTATACCAAAATGTCACACAGAAATACATATTTTTTTCTTCTGTTTCTTACATTATCACAACAAATGTGATAATGTAAGAAACTAATCCCAACTAATGTGACGAACAGCTTCTGGATATCTTCTATATCTGCTCACTCCAGCCCCTGTAGCATGGCTTCGCGTTGCCTGTACAGGTTATTAAAATATTTAAAACATTTGCCTTTTTAACACCCTTTGTGTGAATACAAGCATATATATATATATATATATATATATATATATATAGTGTGTGTGTGTATGTGTGTATACCTGTTCTTTTTATGCATTTACTTTATAGTACAATTTTGCACTTATTAAATCAGTTCTCCAGTCTCAATGGTATTCCATTTGGTCAGGAAATCGTACTTTTAGTTCTTGAAATCCTAACTGGCGTTGAGATTGCCGATGTCGTCACGGACGTGGTCGATGTCGCGTTTAAGTTGTACAGTCAGTGAACGACTTGGCAGAGAAGAGAACGTAAATCTCTTGTCTGTTTCTGTGTTTACATACTTATACAGAGTATAGAAAGTCTTGTAATCGCGAAAAATTTCAGTGTTCATTTTCCAACAGAGAGAACCCATTTTGACCTTGTCTCAATCTTTTTTGACAAGTTTCAATCAGGAAACTAAGTATCCATTTTGATTATTAGATAATTTCTTAATGCATTTTAAGTAGCTATGTCTTAACATCTGTACTGTTCTGCTAAAGTACAAGAAACTGCGATTGGAGAACGCAAAAACGATCAGATTTTCAAATCTGATTTAGAGTTATGAAATTCTGTTCTACTTAATTCGATACATAAAAATAAAACTAATAACTAAATTTAGTTTAAATTTAGGAAACTATGGATTATTGATTTAGGCTAATAAGAAAAAAAAAGCTTTCTTATTACAAATAAGACAGCAGATTTTGCCATTGTAGAAAGCCCACCAGCATCTAGTGTTCTATCAAAATTTGCAACAAATGTAAAGAAAACTTACAGAACGTAAAACAAAGCAATACAGAGAAAACTCACAGAAAGAATATAAATTGAGTAAAAAGTAATTGCGCCATTTTTATTTTAGTGGGTCTTTTCAGTATTTATTACATATGCATATTAACCAATACAAATAAAACTAAAGTTTAGACTAAAGGATATTATATTTTTTTTAAATCATAATTACATTATGCAATATTATTCCTTTTCTTGAAGCATTATATTTTATTACATTTTTGTCATACTATAAAATTTTAGTTTTTATGTCTTTTGCATTACAAACCTTAGTTCACTTAACCCATCAGCACATACATTGGGTTATTTTTATTATAAGCATGTTTCTGGTACATTACTGGATAATCTCATGGTAGAGAAATACAAAATAAGATGTTAAAACAGGAAATATTAATTGCAGTAAATTCTGGTCAAAATGACCCTGTGCATGAGCTAACTTTATTTCACATTTTGATCATGACAGAGTAGCATGAACAGTGGCAACTAAAAAACTTTGTAAGTTCACTCACAGATAGTAAAGCAAATTCTGTTATATGTAGAATTCATTTTGAAAATAGTGTTCAAATTAAGAACCAAATGATAAAATAATTCTGTTTAATTTGTCAGAGGACCTGTCAGTTTCTATTTAATCTGAAAGTAGTAAAATTTTTGAACTGAAATGCATCATAAATGTAATTTTCAATGGATATTTAAATTTCATTTATTCAAATCAAATGTAAACCAGAAAAACGTTTTATTGATATTTCAATATTCTTATATACGGCAAATTACACATTTTACATTTATAAAAGAAAATATGTAAAATAAAGGGCATAAATGGTTGGTTGGTTGGTTGGGAGCACTACGGTCTACTTTTTGCTACACGAGGGCTAATGAGACCGGGACCTACTGTTTAAAGCCGATTCCGAACGGCTACGAACATCCATGCCTCAGTGGGACTCGAACCCACGAACTCCGGTTCCGAAGGTCAGTGCCCTAACCATTCGGCCATCGTTCGGCTAAGGGCATAAATGAAAGTTTACGAAAATCAAAGATAAGTAAATTGAACTATTTAAATATTAAAGGACACCCTGTACATTTGGATGATTGAAAATTATTTTTAAATAGAAGTTTCGAATTTGTCAAAAAATTTTAATTTTAGGGTTGATATATGGATCTTGCAGAAACCATTACAGTCCATTTCTTGATGTTTTCAGATTTTTATATATTTAAATATCGAAATAACATTAAACTGATGAAATAATCTAATAAATAATTTACTGCTTCTACAATTTTTCTTTATTCTTCCCATTTTAATATTTATATTAAAACTTATTTTTGTACTTTGAAGCATTAGTTTTCTCAAAATTTTAACTGGTCTCAAACATTCTCAATTCTGTGCAACACATGCATATTCCTCATGAAAATGCAGCTATACATTTATTATACGTTCAGCTGAACTTGAAGATGGAAAAAAAAACTTTTTTCCAACTTTTCCATCACTGTTTCTCATTTGAATAACCTTCTAGAAATTTAGTGAATAGTGAATGAAGGTAAATAGTACATTTTATTGATTGCCAAGACTTTATCAACATTTATACTTTAGTTGCATATTCATGTTTTAAATAAGTTTTCATTAGTACTCACTGTCTGCTAGTAACATTTTGTTTTCATTATGCCTATTTTACTTTGTTTTTTTTAAATAAAATACAGTGGCTCGCAAAAGTATTGGAATACCTTAGAGGCTGAACTGTATAGTCAATCCTAAAATTCAGTATACATCAGATCTTTGAGTTTTAAAACAGTAAAATTATTTTCAAAGTGAATGGTGGGAATCAAATCATGTTAAGGTGATAATTTGTACTCTTTTCTCTTACATGTAATAAATTATACATATTGCGTTACATGTAACATGTTCACTAACACAAACATATGTAATACTTAAGCTAGAAATTATGTAAACTATACTCACGTGTTTTTAGTAAGATCCAAAAAGTTGATTGACACACAAGTGTCTTGGTTATTTTTTATATAAGATAAATGTTGTCTGGATGAGATTTTCTTATATGTGCACATAAGTTTTTTTGGGGGGGGGTAAAGTAAACATTTCAATAATTGCACTGAACTCTTTATCTAATATGATTACACAATAAACTTATCCATGTATTCCATATATAGATAGATCCATATGCTCAAAAAAAGCAAGCTTCAAGAGCAACATACAAGAAAAATAAAACATTGCCAAAAGCTTGGTAGAAGGTGGACTAGGCTTACAAATATTGCAAACATGCACATATACTACATTTCTCAATTTCATATAGGCAGCCACTGTAAGATTGAGACAGTACTCTCAAGAGCACATCTGTCAGTAGTTAACAAATATTCAATGCTTGTCTTGACTTCAAGTAGTAATTCTAATATAAAAGAAAATCAGGATTTTTTTTTTCAAATATTTTTGAGTAAGATTTAATTCTTTTAAATGTGTTAAGCATACTTTCACATCTTTAACCCTTTCAAGGGCTGTGGGAAAATTACTTCCCACCTACATGATCTTACAAAATACACCTGTAGGAATCGCAAAACCCATAAAATATATTGGCCTTACTATTATGACAATCAGAGACTGATTCCCACTTCAGTTTTGCTCTGTCATCAATTCTTTGATCAATTGAATATAATTAGTATTTCTGTTTTGAAAGTTTGAAAACATTGTGTGAGAAATAAATGGCCCACGAAAGAGTTAAAACACTTCTTATTTCATTATTTTATAGAAGTTATTTAAATTCTTCCTCCGAAATGTTCCCTAATACCTATTTTTTGCAAGCCCAATTAATATGCAAGTCGATAAAATTTTCCAACAATTTTTTGGGACTCAGAAACACCCTGTGCTTTTTGGTCCTGACTTCCAAAACTGATATATTTAAAAGTTTTTCAAATTATTCCAACTTATATAAAAACCTTACTCCAAACAGTCTTAGTACTTTGCATTAAAATTCACCAATATTGTTTCATTTTAAAGGTAAATAAATGTTTTAGCTGTTTCAATTGTATTTTTCTCATGGATGATTTGATACAGAAAACTATCAGTATTCTGCCCTACTTTTTAAGTCCCTAAAAAGAAATTCTTAATAATCAATCAGTTTTAGTAAAGACCATATAAGTATGTATCTGTATCTCACTACACAAATAAACTAAAACAGTGCAACATTTTATTAAATGAGCACAAAATATTAAATAAAAAATGAGTCAATACCAATAATCAAATTATATGAAACAGTATTTCAACAGTTAAAAACATTTATTAACTCTTTAGACTTCCAAACAATTTCTCTATGAGATTCTACATCATCAGCTGTGTAAATCTCTGGGTACTTTATTGTAACAATTCACATATGCAGAGTCATGCTCTAAACTTAAAAATAATTTATTATGAATGTAACTATTTTAGAACTTATTATCAAGGACAACAGCAACATAACTAACTTGAAATTTAATTCTAATTCACAGCTAAACCTTACTTCTGTTTTGCTAGGTTTACAGACTCTTTTGCTGGAAAAAGGAAAGAAGCATTTTTGAAATATATTGATTTGAAAATCAGGATGATTCAGATAGTACGTTTTAGTGACCTCGTGCACTGTATGACAACAAATTTATAATTCTATATATATTTATTACATGTGGAATGTTACAGGTAATACAATGCATAGGATACTCTTTAAACACATTAACTATCAATAATTCTTTAAAACAAGGTGAATGTTCATAATTTATCAATTGTGTAAGATAACTTCATAAGCTTGATGAACTGAAGAAGCAACATCCATTGCACGAGATTTCAGAGAAAGCTGAAAAAAAATTTTTTTAGAATTAAAACATTTTGAATGCAAAACTAACACAGCACACCATTTAATCTTTATATAATATGAAAATATAATTCTAACTTATACAACAGTAAAATGAATAAAAAATGAAGTCCTGCATTGGTGAAAACTGTAAAACAATACTGTCTATAACAATATATATATATATATTTTTTTTTTTTTTGGTTTTACAGAAATTCTATTCACTAAATGTAAAATTGCCAAGAAGTTTGTTACAAATATTTACATTTTATTTAAATATGTTTAATGTATACACCATGCACATAAACAGTGAATGTATAAATGATCAAACTGTCTAGAAGAGAAGTAAGGAACCTCTTTATTATTATTATTATTAAATGGTTACATCTAACAGGGTAACTATTCAAGAGAAAACACTCCCTGACTTTTTCAAGTGTATTTTAAGAAAATTTGAGTTTAAGTGCATAGTGCAAGTTGATCACGCTGATTGTCAAATAATTATGTACCATTATTATTACATTAAAAATGACTGTTAAACTTTATTTTTGAATACTCCAATGATGTAATACTTAGAATTATGATATGAGTTTTCAAATTAGAGTTGCTTTCATTTTCAAACTAAGTTTTCACCAAATTTAGATGGTGGTTCAGTATTTGCATATTGAACCACCATACTCTTCCCTCAGCAACAAAATGTATCAAAACTAATTAAGTCCAATAAAATTCATATTTCAATTACATGAAAAGGACCTAGAGTGGCTTTTAGTTCATCTGAAATATTTAGTTACTAACATTACATAAATCTCATATTATTCTATGACAATGAATTTCAGACATTTATAATAAAATCTTAGCATAAGAATAATTATTTAAAAGAATAACTTAAAAAATTCAAAAATGAAATTTATTGATTCTTCAAAGCAAGTATAAATTTAAACATCAGATTTTGCAATACTCCAAAAAAGTGATCCATTTTCAAGGTTGGCACATGAAATTCCCAGACATTTCCTGATTTAGGCATAAATTGCTTTTTTGGCAAGTTTGGCAGTATTTCCAGTTTTTTTTTTTTTTTTTTTTTTTTCAAATTTTTTTTAAATTTTTTTTTTTTTAATTTTCAAATTTTTTTTTTTTAACTTTTCCCAGTTTTAAAATGGTAGCATAGCAAATCTCACTTAAATTAAGACAGTAATAAAGGAAGCCACATAAGTTTATACTTAAAAAAATAACATTTGTTAAATTATAGTTTTTGAACAGTCTTATGAATTTATGGCATTGTATAAAAATACAAAACACATTAAGTGATTTATTTATTAACATAAAAAGTTGTAACTTAAAATATTTTTGTACACATAAGAGTAATTTGTTAAAACATTAATCTTTTTTAAAAAAAATTAATAAATTTAAATATTTTTATTTTAGTATTTTTAATTCAAGAAGTATTTTTAAAAAATGTATATTAAAAACAAAATATAAGAGAAAAAATATTAAGTTAAAAATATAACAACAATCTGCTGATTTTAAAATCATTATAATCTATATAATTAAATATTAATCAGACAGGAAGCTTTTATGAAGGCTACACAAGAAACCTGGAGGCCACAAATGTCCCATCTGTAGTCTATATACAACATTTTCTAGATGATTTTTCTAGGTTCATTTTTCTAGTGAGCATTATTATAGACTTTTATAGATATAACTCAGGCATGCAACACTCAGGGCTGTGGACTAAATGCAGCCTGCAATGAGCAATTTTGCAGACTGCAGGTAGAATTTATGAAATTTAAAATTCAAGGAAATATCACATCAATTACAGTATTATTATCAAGTATAGTATTTGAATATTTTATTGATTGTTTCAATTATGTACAGTTATAAGTGTTTAACTGTATTAATTTATATACAATAATAAGTATAATAATGTATTGATTTGAAAAATACTGTTCACCTCAAAAAAATTACATGCACACACACTGCAGCCAGTCAGAATAAAATGAGTTTCCAAAGCACCCCATGAAGTCTTGTATTGGATAGGTCTGACCTAACTTAAGCTAATCTAACTTTATCTTTACACTTAAAGTTTTGCTAAGGTAAGGTACTTACGTAAACTTAAAAAAAAAAAAATGTCTAAAGAAATATAAAACATTGAAAATGAAGAAATACCTTACAAACATGACTAAAATTTTAAAAAATTAAGCATGTAAAGAGCTTACTGTAAATGTGGTAACACCAGGTTGAATCTTCATTTCTGCCAAGACCCAAATACCATTTGTAAGTTTTAAAGACTGATACAACATATCTTGTCCATCTACATTTCTTTTGGCTATGGTAAATATGTGGTTATTTTGAAGCTTCTGAGATACTTGATCTGTAGAGTTTGAAAAAAAATAATTAGAATTCAGCAAAATTGCTTTTATATACAATTATATATACAATCAGCAATATTTATTGAAAATATTTTAACAAACAATGAAAAATACTATAACATTTGCTTCAGACTTTAAAATGTAAAATATATATGGCAGTTCATTTATAATATATTTAAGCTAAAAAGACTCATCAACAATTTCAGAAAAAATCTAAATATGATCTTAAAGATTGGGTGATTCTAAGAAAAAAAAAATTTTTTTCTGAACATCCTACAAAATTTTCTGAAAAAATAAACGCTACTAATTTAAAATAAAAACTATATTAAGGTTAATTTCTAGATGTCAAAACTAGAGCTAAATGATATCTGAATTTTAATATTGTGATTTATTGTTTACCAAATATCAATATATTAATATGTTCTAATATATATCATCTTATTATAAAGTTGCAAATATAAGTGTGTTCTGTATAAAAAAACATACCAAATGCATATATATCAATGTGTGTGTTGGTTATCTGGAAAACAAAAATTCAATTTCTTAATCTGAATACATAAAATTAAATTTTAACATTGCTTTAAAAAAGAAAATCCCATAACATTGTTCTTCAATAGAAAACAGATTTGTGGTTGCGACAAAAAAGAAAAAAGGGTGAGAAGATACAATTTTCTGATTATCTTCAAAATTTATTTATATATTTTTTATTTGAAAGAAAAGATTGTTTTTGAAAATGAAAAAGTTTTTTAAAACCGAGTTTTCAGAAAATTCTTTTTAAATTTTTGAAAGAAAAAAAACTTATAATTTTCCGAACAAATTCACACAAATTTTCAGAAAATTCAGAAATTTTCAGATCAGAATCACCCTTGCCTTAAAGAGTAAGATGGCTTAAAAAGGAGGTTGAAATTTGTTAAAAAGTAAATTACACTATTATTCTAAAAGTTATTTGAAGCATGCTGTTTACAACACTGTAAAATATTTTAAAAACTAAAAACTAATTTGAATGCATTTCTCATTAATTTAAAGCATTTTATTCAAAACAAAGTTTTTAAGGATTCAAACTAGAATTTACGCATCTGTTAATGGAATTATTTAAAACTGAACTTAAAACTGAGAAAACAAAGAACTATTTCTATCACTATAACAATATTCACACTGGGCTTTAATAAAAACTTATCTATTCACCACATTAACATATTTAAAAAAAAAAATTAGCCCTTTAAATACTCAAAGGTTTAAAAGGATTTCATTGGGAATTCTTTCAGACAGAAACTGTTTGCAAAATTTGTAAACTATATATGTATATTTAGAAAAGCTGATTACATAAGATTAAAAATATTTTCACTGTATTTGTGTGTGTATTCATATATATATATATATATATATATATATATATATATATATATATATATATATATATATATATATATCCGAAGACAGCAGACAGCACAAAGCCTTTGTTATTAACAGTATTTTCTCAACCAATATTCCAATTTAAACAAATTCATTTTAAAACTAAAAGTTTTATAATATTTAAAATCTAGACAAACAAGTTCTTTTCAAAGATCTTTATGTACAAGCAGTCTTTGTACCTCCAAATTTTAAATAAATAAACTTTAGAAGTTCTCTTTAAAAATAACTTTTAAAAAGACAACATTAAATTTAATTGTACAGTAATACCTGTGCTTAAAACAATGTTATCTATCGTGTATTGCACTTCATTTTGTGCAGGGATATCTTTCCATGTAGCTAAGAATATTCTTTTGTCCATCATACCATCTTCAGTACAAAAAACATGCAGTGGGACTACAGTACTAAAGTAAAAAACATCTACATTGTTTTTGACAGCTACCTATAAGAAAAAAAATAGTCATTTAAATAAATTTGACAAAAATTAATATTTTTAAGATAGATAATTTCTATGCTATTTAACAAACTATAAAACAAAAATTAGCTGTGGCATCAAACTGCAAAAATTGTCTCTAGATGCCTAGAAACATTTTCTAAAGAATATTTAAAAATTTAACTATTCAATTTGACTATGCTAAATGTTTCTACTCAGATCTTAAACCTCACTTCATCCCACACTAGTAAAATATGCTAAAGCTAGTCCCCTTTTTAAAAAGGCCTACTATGATGCTAATTAAACTATTGGCCATTGGTCTCCTACCATTCAAAATTTTTGCTTTGACAAAACTTGCTTGATATGTTTTCTATCAGTGAAAATGGGATAAATTTTTATCAAGCAATGCAGGGGTTTGGTTTGGAGTACCATGGTCTACTTTTTTTGCAACACATGGGTTAATGAGATGGGACCTACTGCTTAAAGCCAATTCTAAATGCCTATAAAAATCCATGCTACAATGGGATTCGAACCTACAAACTCCAGTATTGAAGATCATCACCCTAACACTTTCGGCCATCATTTGGCAGCAGTGTAGAGAAGAGAAAATTATGAAGAGGGATGCTAATTTTAAAATTTTCTATCACAATAAGCATGAGATCTCTATTTACATAATTTAATCAAGTCACATTACTAATCACCAACATGCTGATTATTTAAAACTTGAGACTGAGTTTACCAAATATAAGATTCCTCATTTTTAATATTTAAAAACTGAGAAACAATTCACATAAAAGTCTGGTACTGTTGTAGTTTTACTTAATACAATGAGCTGTCAGCAATTTTCAACAGAAGTGTTTTAAAAATTTGAATTAAGGTAGCTTGAAGTAAGGAAATATATATCTAGCAAATCTAAAGTTTTCAATGGTTCTAAAAAGCATCTTATACTACCATAAATCAAAGTGGGGAATACTGAATAATAACAGCATTTAACTAATTAGAAAAAAAAATAAAAGCAAAATCCTTACTAATGCAACTATAAACTCAATAAGAGTCAACTTACTTGTAAGTTAGTAAGAGGGTCCATTTTTTGAACAGCACCCATGGTATTTAATAAAAGACTAACTTCTGCACTAGTATTTGGCAACAAAGGTGCTGGAACCTGAAGAGGCTGAGCAGGAGCAAGACCGAAGCTGTAAAAAGTTAATTTGGATTGAAATTAGTCCTATAAACAAAATTTATTTCTGTATATCACATAGACATAACTATTTTGGAACTTCATTTTCAAAAAATTATTAAAACTACTTAAAAAGCAACTACTTTAATTCCATAATTAAAAGCACATTATAATGTAAAATATTATTTGTACATAGTACACACAATTACTAACCTATTTTTGTTGAACTGAATAGCAAAACCAGCCATGGCCTGCATAGCTTTATTAAAAAATGTCATATCCATAAAAATTTGGTTGTTTCGGACTGTGAAAGTGCCAGTAATTTCTAGGCCTTTACCTCTAGCAGCTGGTAACCAAATCTGAGAAAAGAAACAATTTTGATATTACAGGAGAACATACTAAAGCTTATAATAAACATGAAAAAAATCTAATGAATCTTACTTGTTTTGGTGGAGTATAGAAAGCAGCAGTAGGGGCCACTCCAAATATATCTAGAAGACCACTAGTACTGACTGGAGGAACTGCAGAGGGAGTGTCAGTAGTTCCAATATCACTTAACTAATTAAAGGGAGAAAATGCTAGTTTAGAAATAACAAAAAAATTGGACATGACTATTTACACACATTAAATTACCTATTTTTGCTACACTTCATTTAAACTTACTTTGTTAAAATGTGAGATACAATTCTCCAATTCTTTAATAAAGTACAGTTACTAAAATATTACCTTTTAATAAAAAATTCATAAAATATTAATTCAACAATGAGTAGAGCTCATGTAATGCCATTTGGCAGACACAGGTAGCATTTTAATAAATGTCATTAAAATTTAATAATTATCATTAAAATTTTTCATCATATACAGAGCAGAATGCAATAAAATATGGTGATATACAAACTAGATGTTACAACAGACTTACATACAAAACTTCAATATTCTATATCTAATTGTTTGAGTTATGCAAGCTACATACATAAATGTGTATATACAGCTATTATATTGAAAGTAGTTTAAATATATTCACGGATGGTCAAAATTTTTAAATTTCAAAATTAAAGTTTCTTTGGTCTTATGTAACGTACAGATGTAAAGCTAAAACTAGTCAAAACTGATTGGGACATAGCTAAAATGAATATTTTAATTGGAATATGAACACCTAATTTTTTTGTGATTGTAATGCTTCCTTTATTTTATACAAGTGAAAATACATATGCCCAGCATTTAATTTTTTTTTTTTTTTTTTCTAAGCAACAGAATACAATTGCATGTATACTGAATAAAAATGTTATGAAATGCTTTAAAGGATGTTTCTCCAAAACAGTTAAAAGTCATAGCACCAAATTTTAAGCAGTTTTCTGTATCCAAAGCTGGTGCATTACATATCAGACTTCTGGTAAAGAAGCTGAATTGAAGGAAATTTAATATATTATTTTAAGATACTGTTTAAAATAAAATTGGAAATATACAGAATTTTGACTGTAAATAATATAGGCCTTTTGCATATTAATCTATTCAGTTATTTTTTTATTTATATGTATTTTGGGGACATTTTAAATTTTTTTTGCATTAGTAGTCAATATTTTGTTTTTGACATCACTGATTAATTATTCAAGTTAACATCAACATGGCATTTAATTGTGACAATTTTGCCTACAGAGCACAACACCTAACAATTGCATTTATATAACTTGGAAACATTTAGCTAAACACTATAATGTTGTATTTGACAGAAATTTTAGAAAATATTTTAAAATTTTGTTAGTAAATTATTCAAACAACTAAATGCAAAAGTATATGAATAAATAACTTATTAATTTTGGTATAAAGATGTACAATGATTTTATTAATCATATTTTACATCATGTTAATAAAATCTGCAATATACAAGAATAAGTGACAGCTTTGGTTACAGAATAGCTTTGGTTTTCAAACAATCTATAATCAGACGAAAAAAAATTTGACACCTAAAATCTAATATGGATCCAATAGCATGAAAGCCAAGTATTTTACCACCAAGCCACTAATAGGTACAGAGGTAAAGAAAGAATAACAGTTATCAAAGTTTTTTTAAGACAAATCAATTTACCTTTAATGATCCAACTATATGATTGATACATGCATTGTCTTTGAAAATACATTAGTAAACAAAATTTCAGCTCCATTGCTAACAGAAGAGTTTGAAAATTTGATTAGTGTTTTTCTTATTCCGTACTACAACCTATAACAGGGCAAGGCCATCCCAATAAATTTTTGCTATCTTGACCTATTTGGCACCATGGTTATCTAGTTTGTTCTGCCAATTGTCAAGTCCTTCTCAACTGCTTCAAGTCGGTGGACAACCCTTTTTTTCTTACTCCTTCTGGTTTAGATAATGCTACTTTTTTTTTTTGGGGGGGGGTTGGGTTTTCAGATTAATAAATGTGTCTCAGCCATTGAATGCAATAGACTTTAATAACACTAACTATTTCTGATTGTTTAAATTTTTTTTTATATAACTTGTGATTTTATAAGGGTATGCAAAAGACATATAGCAAGAGTTAAAAGTATGTAAACAGGATATTTCCAATAATAAGATAATGCTTCTATTCTGGAGGAATTTTACCTTGTACATTATACATAGATATCAATTGAAATTATTGTTAGTATCACTTCACAGTATGTATGACAATCAATTTAGATGAGGAAATAAAATACTCACTAAGGTATCTAACCCTCCACCAAGCAAATCAACAGCAGCACTTGGCACAGGAGCAGCTGGGGGTGGAGGAGCAGCTGCTGGGGGAGCATTAAGATCAATGCTAAGGAGATCCCCAATTAAACTCTCACCAGCTGGAATAACAGATGGCTGATCAGCAGCAACAACAGTCGTGGCAGCAGTAGGACTTCCTGCGGAAGCTTCTTCGGTAGATCCCAATCTAAAATTAAAGAGTCCATACTATTTTAAAATATAAAACTTAGATGCCCAATCAATAGATAATTCTTAACTACTCTGGTTTAGTAATATATCAACAAATGCCTAATATCTAATATAATTTTTACAAAGAACTCTATAATAACAAGATGGAATTATAAACTTCATACACTATATCAGGTGCAGCAGACTTTTGAAAGAAAACAGCACAGTTGTAAATGAAACAAAAAACAAAAAGATACAGGACCATGTATAATTATTGCTCCATAAAGTTCTTCAAAATTTTCCACATTCATAATCTTTTTTTCTTAATTGTAACTTTCCCAGTCACCCAACTTAAATCAAGAACAAAATCACTGATTTTTCCCCCTTCTCTTTTCAAAGCCAAAGTATGAATAACTGCTATATGTAGCCCTCTTACATTTTTCACACACAAATGTCAATTTTCCCAGAAAAAAGCTGCAAATCCTTGTAATCTTTGTTGTTGTATGCCTTTTCATCACCAGTTTTCACAAGCCCTAGTATAATTACTACTTAAGCTCTTTTCCATAACAAATAAACCATGCAATTCTTCCCTTCAATTACAGCATTTCCACAAATCAACAGAGGAATGTTTGGTTTCTTGACAGTAAGATGTGTCCAGCAATTTTCCCAACATAAAAAAAATATAGGGTTTTTATTATGCATTTGGTTTTATTATTTAAGAAAGTTGCCTTCCACAACATGACTGCTACATTACATTGCCTAGGGAAGTAAAAATATGGACTATTTTTCAAGTGATTAAAGAACAATTTTTACCAGTTATATATATACACATCTCAGCAGCCACAAAATCAAGAAGTACCCTCATATTTCCCTGATAATTTTCTTAAAATCCCCAGACATTTTGTAGTCACTACATTTCTCAGATGTGCTAAATTTTGATCCAGCAAAAGCATATATATAATGGTAGAGAATGCTGTTTCTTATATAAGTAGCAGTATAATTCAAGGTATTCATTAACACTTTTTCCATAACTATGGAGAAACTGAACTGAATGGAATATACATTGGGGGAAAAACATTTTGCAGACAATAAGCAAATATATAAAATTAACAATAGCAAGCAAATATTCATATACCTCTAACAAATAGTTACAAACACAATCAGTATAATGATAGCTTAATAACTCAAAGTTTCAAGGTTAAATTGCATGATAAAGTATGTATATCCAAATTGAAAATAAAAAAAACTAATACATTTGCACTATGCTATTACTTTTATTTAGGAAAATTTCACTGCAAAATTCAAGAATCTATATTTTAGAACTGATGCATAGTTCAGTAATATGCATTTTTCATGATGACAAATAATCTATAGCAGTTGGAGGGTCTGTTTAAACCAATGAAAAAGAAATTTATTGATATCCAACATACAAAACTGTTTTATTTGTTTTGGTGGATTTAGGCAGCATCAAAGCTATCCTTGCAAATAAATTTATGAACTTCGTAACCAACGATTCATTATATATCATCAAAAATGCACTTTTTATGGGAAATGTAAAAATAAGAAATTAAATAATATGCTTAACAATGGCAAATTATGATTGAATAGATACAGTTATGTCTTATGGTATCAGTCTGTAGGTCCAAATCAAATTGCTGGCATTTATGTTTATAGTTAATTGGACTTGACTTCAAGGTTCTGGTCTAATCAACCTCCAACGACCAAAACATTAACCTCAGCCTAAATCAAATCATCAAGCAACAAATATTTAAAAATTTTAAATACTTACGAATTCTGTCGAGGTGGTAAAGATTTTCTAATGCCCAAACGTCCTTCAACAAATGCAGATGGAGGTTTATGATACACAGATGCCAAGCTACTGATATGACAAATAAGTTCATCTAATAATGATGGCTCAAGTAAGTCTGTTTCTTCAGAAATCAGAGGCTTTTCTGCTAATACAACTTCTTTGGCAGCAGCAGGATCAGTAGACAGCAGTCTCCAGTATATAAAACCCCGATCACGCAAATCAGGATTATCACTGTCTTGAGTTGCCAAGCTTAAAACTTGCTGCACTAGCTCTTGAGTTTCAGTAGGTCGTTTTAAGAAAAGTTTAACAATAGCAGTAAGAAGTTGAAGTTGAACCTGAAATTTTAAAAGATACATTTCTATTATGTAATATGCAAGGGCTTTAATACACAGAAAACTGACTTATAATATACTAATTACTATGACAAAACAAATCCAAATGACTCAAAAATTTGAAAGGTTTTCAGGTTTTACTGAACTTGAGTAATAAAATTTAGCTTTCAGTTAAAATGTCAACGTAGTACAGTAAGACCAAAGAGTTTTAATCAATAACATGAATAGAATTATAAAATACTATGAAAAAAAATGAACTATTGAGCCTTGTTTTCTATTCTGGATGAAAATTTCAATACTTTTAAGAACTACTTAAATGCAGTAATCATATAAAACATTTCCAGAAGAATTTCCTGAATCTTCTATTTAAGCATTAATAATATTGGCAACACAATTACTAAATTTTATTTTTTATACATCCATCATACGTTTTACACAAACCCTGCACAGAATTATAAAATTGAAATACTTATGAATTTTTATTCAATTAAACCATTTCAAGAAATATTCAACAATAATTTAAATCACTAGCATGTGTGTGTGTGTATGTGTGTGTGTGTGTGTCAGAGAGAGAGAGTGAGAAAAGACACAAAACCTAAAATTGACTTAACATCAACTAAACTCCTGTGAAAACATTCATTTCCCACTTATGAGTTTAAAAGAAATTTATAAAGTGATAGCTTAATTTTAATAACTATTTGCTATGTTGCTTAATATCCTATAGAGTACCTTTAACAATTTTATTAGTATTTATTACATGCTTATTTTTGCTTAGAAAAGTTAGGCATAAATCTAAGGGGATAATATGATACAGTTAATTTAAATACTATTTTTGAAGCACTTAATAAGGCAAACAAATGGAAGTAAATTATCCTACAATTTTTTGCTGGCATTACAAATTAAGAGCACTTACAATTAACTGTAGATTGTATTGGTGATCCAACAGATATGTGATCCAATCAGATATGTGATCCAACATTTACATTACAGGATAATGAAAATTTGTACATCATATAAATGCTTTCTGTAATGCCAGTAACCACAAACTTCACTTCATGCAATTATAAATAATGATTTTACACAATAAATTAGAAAATAAAAATTAACCTGAGTATTTTCATCATGGAAACCTTCCAAGAAACTTTCCAATAATTCATCAGCATTATCAATTCTCTCTGCATATTCACCAATAATCCATATCATGGAAGCTCTATAAACAAGTTAATTCAATGTTTAATGCAACTAAATGTATCATACTGCAATATATTTACAAGAATTACATATACAACCTGTTACATTACTACAAAGATAATGTAAATAGAAATTATATAAATATAATTTTTCCAAATGAACATAAAACACTGGTTCATTTTTTCACAAAAGCATCCCAATACTATACATATGCAAACCTTTAAAAGTTATTTACAGTGATAAAAAAGTAAATGGAAAAATTTGTTGGATATTACAGTAATAACAGCAGCTTAATATTGCTGAAGTTTATAGAATAAAGCTTTAAACACTTAAAATATGCTCTGATTGGTACATTGTAGTTTGACTTGGGCTATAATGAATATTCCAGTCTCAGCAGTGTCAAATTTAACAACTGAGGAGGTAAGGGACCAAAATTGGAGGATTATCTTTGAACCCTGAAAGGTCTTGATACAGATTAGTGACAGATTTAGTACTTCCGGAGAAAGACCATGGTGGGGGAGAAGTATTTACTACTTAATCAGCCTACCAGACTTGCTGAGTAGAGGTTGCAAAATAAGATTATAAATGAAAAAAATTATATATGTAATTAGTATTGATATCTACTAAAAACTAATTTTTAAAAACTTTTTAAATTTTGATGCATTTAAGAGAAAGACTGTTGCACTTTCAGAATTCACAAGAAATCCTTGGGAAGAAAAGGACAGGAAATTGAAAATCCTAAAATTTATCTCATCAACAAACCAAAAATTCCTTTACAAAGTTTTTCAATAAGGAAACAATTCTTAAAATTAAACTTTTAAAGGTAAAACTGCAACGAGAATTTTACTATAGAAGACAGTCTATTCAAAGCATTCATCACAAACTCTCATACACAAACACTAATGTCCTATAACATCACCTATACAGCTTTGTAGACTTATTAACACTTTCAAAAATACAAACTAAAACAGAAAGCAAACTGACCTGGCTTCTGGCTCATCCAGAGTATCTAAGTTTTCACAAAGGGTTGAAATTATACTCTCATATTTATTAGGATATTTTCTGAATATATCCTAAAAAGAAAGAATTATAAAAATTTTCTAAGGTAGAAAGGAAAATTAAGTTTCAAGATAAACTTTTTAAAACTAAAATAGTTAAATAAGAAAACACTTAGAAGAATATTAATATGTATTGGCCAATGAATTACAAACAAGTTAAATATGTAAAAATTGCTTAGTAAAATACTGTTAAGTGCATTCATAAGCCCAATTTCAAAGACCAAAGAATTCTGACAGTTCCCAAAAGCTGCAATTTCAGAAGTGTTCAAATGCTGGATCAAGAACTCCCAAACTTGTCTCTAAAGTGAAATATTATTCATGACCATAATCAAAATCATCTCAGATTGTAAGACAAAAAATGGATTATCTCCTGTACTCTAAGATAAACCATTAACAAAGGCTTGTTCTAACTGATTTTGGCAGAAGAATAATGCACAGAAAATTGTAGAAAAAGGCAATGGCCAGCCAGTGAAGAAATTTAACTGCTTAAAATAATGCCAGTACATTAACTGATGGGTAGACAGGCATAATTAAAAATTTGAGGATTGAAAAAGAGGTGTGATCAAACAAATCATTTCTGTTTATGAAAAAAAATACTTGTTCAATAGGAGCA
Organism: Pardosa pseudoannulata; assembly: GCA_032207245.1. Lineage (NCBI taxonomy): Eukaryota > Metazoa > Arthropoda > Arachnida > Araneae > Lycosidae > Pardosa > Pardosa pseudoannulata. The sequence continues at coordinate 100,903,029 of CM063504.1, forward strand.
GAAAGCATAATCTTATCGTTTTCTCATAATACAAGAGTATGGAGGGAAGACTATGCACAATGTGGGTATTTATGCTACTGGTATTTCAGAGAAATCCTGGTATTTCCCAGCAGATCAAGTGCACTTAATGCTTATTTTTACTCTGAAACAGACAGCTTCCTTGGGCAACTAAGAAAAGAACAATATACATTAGATGTGCAACAATTAAAATTAGATCATACAATACCAGTCTGCCTTTGAACATTTTTCCTAGCCACTGCAAAACTTCAATTTCACCCTTAAAGAATATTTGGGATATATTAACATGTTGACGGACACTTGCTTCCAAAATGAAATGCTATAGTGGCACAAATATGCATTTATAGGCATACAAGTAGAAACCTAGTGTCATGTTTTGGAAACAATTTTTTAGGTTGAATTTTGTTTTCCCACCTAATGCACAACCTGCAACTTCAGTATGCAAGTGGTTGTGAAAGGAGTAGTGTAAACGTGTTTTCTCTTGAATTTATTTTTGTCATTTATATTTGATTATAAACTAACATTTCATGTAAAACTCCCAAAAATACTTTGTTGCACAGAAAAAAAAATGCTTATTTGAGTCATTAAACATCATCTACGTTTTAAACTTTTGCTGTTACAGCCACCATCATCCCATTACTTAGCACCTAGAGTCCGCTGGTGCCTTGACAGTTATAGCAGCAACCTAATTAAAGATGCTGCATTAATCAAAATTAAGTTTATTTGAGCAGAAATAGAAAAACTATACTTCTAATATTCTAAAAGTTACAAAAACATAGTGTTAATTTTCGAACTTTGCTTGTACCTGCTGTTGTCAGGATTAAGAAAAATCCATCTAACAACATCCTCTTCATAATTTACAGAAAATATATTTCAGAACTTTGTATTATCTATGCATAATATACATACTGTTATCCATGCAAAAGAAAATGTTGATCTTTGGCAATGATGTACACAAAGAGGAGTAGTTCTTCCTCCTCCCCTCCCCCCCCCAAAAAAAAAGGATGATACTGAAGAAAGTTTATAAATTTTTAGTTTTAACATAAATTTGGATGATCTTACACATATGCATTATATTTTGCATTTTTGTTATACTTTTTTCAAACAATATATGCCTATCTATTACATTATAATTTGCTACAAAACAGTAAAGGTGTTATGTACAAAAATTTCAACTCACACCATCAAAGAAATATATAAGCCACTGATCTTGAGTTTTTAATTTATTGGCCAGGTGTACATAAATGACAAAATTATACAACACTAAAAAAAATTACCTTGATAACAACAATGGCTTCCTGCACCACATAATTTACTTTTGTCTGAATAAGATCAAGTAAAGTACTAACACACCGCTCAGCAGATGGTTCAACTTTAATAGCACATCTTCCAATAGCTCTAACAGCTTTTCGTACAAAATCTACATCAACTTCAGTAGCATACCTATAATGTTGAAGTTTTAAAAGTATTACTCATTACAGATACAATAAATCAATTTTTGACATAGCCACAGGTCTTTGAAACTCATTTAGATATATTTTTAGCAAACTTTGATATCTCAAAACAACTGATAGAAATAGCAAGAATGAAATAAAATACATTTCAAAACAGTGAAAAATCAAAGTCTGTAATTTTATGCATAAGAAACAACTTAAATTAACTAAGTTACTAAAACACTAATCTAATTTACTAACAACTAAGTGTAAACAGAATAAAAATTTTAAATGTTATATAACTCCACTTTAATAATTGTTGAAATGTATTCAACAGCTGTAACACAAAAAGAATGGGAGGAAACTGAACATATTTCCATTTTTTACTATGAAATTTGCTAAACTAATAATATTTCCCTCCCAAAAATACTTGAAAGAAATTAAGATACTTACTCCTTCAATTCAGCTAAAACCTGTGCAATGTTAGCTTGTGAAGCAAGTCTGATCATAATATCCAACTTTTCAAGTTTAACATAGATTGGATCATTGTATTTCACGAAGAAAACTTTCATTTCATGCTTCAAAATATCTGGCCTGTAAAAAAATTTTTAATTTGAAGTGCTTCATAGCTAAAAAAGTCAAAAGCTACAAAATGCAAAAATTTTGAAGTAAAACCTAAGAAAAGAAACATTAAACTAAGATAATTAGAAAACTATTTTTAATGCTGAAATTATGATTAAAATGCAAAATTTCTTTATAAAAAAAAAGACATAAATTTATCCATAATTTGTGGCAAGTAAATTTAGTTAGTTGGCTATCAGTCTTGTCACAAAGTTCTTAAAGAGAAAATACTGCTAGTTAGTTCTGATGATAGCTGTTAATTGTGACAGAAATTCTAGTAAATAATTCTACAAATACAGAAAACTGATGTACATTTGCAGCATACTCTTAAAATAATTTGCTTTAATTATTTTTAATTTTTACACAGAATTAATGTCAAACTCAATGTTAAGAACTTGAATTAAAAATATTAGGAAATTGGGATTTATTTTTACAGAAACCAAAGCATGAATTGAGATTTCTGTTACATAACTGAAAAGTAAATTCTTAATGAGACTTCTCAGCCACTAATTTGTCTAGATAAGTTTAAAAGCTTTATACATAACAAAATTATCAATTCATGGTTCCAATTATAGATATTACTAAAAATTCTATATGCCAAATTTCATTCTTCCACAATTTTAAATAATTTCAATCTTTAACCCATTTTGTAAATCAATTAGATGATATGTTTTCATTACACAAAAATGTAGCTAAGCCTTCATTATATTCACTGAAATTCAAAATTTATACTACTAACAAATACACATTTCAGTGTCTAAAATTTTAGATAAAAATTATCAAACTGAAATAAGAAATGTTAATTAAAAGAGAACATATAAACTCTATAGCCAACCTTTTTTGCACTATTAAGTTAATGTTACGAAGAGCTACATATTGAACCTCGGGTTCACTAGATAACAAAGTAACCAATGGAGGTGCAAGTTTCTTAGTTAGAGTAGTAACAAATTCAGAATCTGGGCTCATCATTTCCATGAGTTTCATTAAAACCTAAAAAAGAAAAACACTTTAATAATTCAGCTAAACCTGAAAAAGCTATGTTACAATTTAACTAGTCAATGAAATACAAGACAAATATAATTAAAAGATTCAACAATATTTAACACTGTTTATTTGAATGTATTACTATTCATATTCATTATGAATGTATCATATTCATAATAAACTAAAGTGTAAACAACTACGAAAATTATGTTACAGCAGGGCCAAATTTATGGGTAGGCAAACATAACTGCAATCCAGTGACACACACCAAGTCTGGGTCAGTAAAACAATGTTATTTTTAAATGATGTTGTAAGAAAGGTCCCACCAGTTTCTTTTCCAAAGGCTCCCTATCAGTGGCATATCTAGAAAACTAAGGGGGGAGGAACAAAAGGGTGGAGGAAGAAATTTTGCTCTCAGATAAGCATTGTTATATGTATATATAATTTTAATATTATATTCTGAATAATTAGACATTTGTATTAATTTTCCCAAACACGAAACAATCAAATCCATAATAGCAAGATATAACTCCACCTTAAATGATCATTATTAATAACAATTATTCCAGACAACAAATACCTATAAAACAAATTAGAACTTATCCACACTTTTAGAACAAAACACTTCCTAAAATGAGAAGAAAAGAATGTTTCTGTTTCAGTCAAAATTGAAAAATGAAATTATTTTCTTAAAATGAGTAAAAATAAAATGGAAAATTTAAGAAATAAGCAAACTTTTTGACATAGAATATCTCATTTTTTTTTTCATTTTCTTTTTGTGCACTCCTCACATTACATCCTGTGTCATGGATATTAGAGGACATAATCCACTTATACAAAAGACAATCCATTCAGCTGATTCTCCCTTATTTTATTGCACAGATAAGGACCAGACCTCTTGGGAGGCACTACTGTTATGATAGACATGTTCCAACTAAACATTATACTGCTTATTATCTTGAGATAAATCCCGGTAAACTGCTCATTAATACTATATATATTTTATGTTAATTATTAATTAATCTTGAGTTTCATCTACTACACCATAATTTATTTTAACAACCAGAAAGATCAACTTACTATACAAGCACAGTATTTTACTATTTCAGCTCAGTTAATTCATATCTTGGTGTAGCAACAAAACTTCTTTCACAAATATAAAGTGATTAACATATTTACATTTATGTTAAATACTACTTTTTGTAACTTTTGGGGAGTGGGCAATTGCCTCCTTTGCCCTCATAAATATCCATGCTACTGCTCCCACCCCCATCAACCAAAACATGACCCTTTATTAGTTGAAGATATTCTTTTTAAAAATATTTCTTAAACATGGTAAAAAATAAAGTACATAATTTCGATTAGAAAGTGTTGCAATTGTTGAAAACAGGTTTAATTATACAACTTTATCATCAAATATGAAATGTTAAGATTTAAAGATGAACAAAAACATCTGAAATTCAATATACACTAGTACACTAATGAGCTACTCAGTATAACATGTTAAAAAAAAACACAAGATGAATGCTATCATTTGCTCTGTTTACTTAGAAAAAAAAAATTCTGTTTCAAGCTATGACTAACTACCCAATAACTAGGGAAAATAGAGCTTACTGCTATGTTGGAATTCATTTAGCACATTTAAGTTCAAGGATGACAAAGACCATGAGGTATTTGATATCTCTAATGTGACATGTTAGGAAAATATCACACAATTACTCTTGTAATAAAAAATCTTTTCAATATCAAATGGTTTTAATTTGATATTGAACTTAAGGGAAAATTATGATAACATTAGACTCTTACCCTATACATGTAATGAATACAAATAAAAATGTATTGCAATTAAGTCTAGAAAATTGGAAAAATAAAAAAATTAATACAGATAAACTTATTTTCCCTTATGAGAATTCATCAATGCATTACCATTAACCCAGTTGTATTTCTTTAAAACTGTTTTTATACTAATTTTTTCTTTACACAAAAAACAGAAAAAAAATTGGAGAATAACAAACCTTCACAGCAGAAAGAACAACAGCTGCATTTGCATGAGCAAGTCTCGGAGTAACTCTTTCAGCAATACTGTAGAAAAGAATTTTTTCTATTAAAATTCAGTTTTTAGATGTTTAACAATATTGATCTTTATTTTTTTACACACTTTTAAAAAAATTTCATAAAGTAACAGTTAAAACTAAAAAGTACATGATTTTTTAAACGTTATAAGTTTCTTTTACATTTTTTAATGCAATAAGATGTGAAGTTAGTAACATGGATACCTCAAATTACAATCAATATTAAATTTAGCTTTGAAAAGTATTAATTTTTCTTCTTTCCTAACACAAGTACATACCTCTGAGCTTCTCTTTCATCTTTAGGCAAACAATTTGCAAGAGAATCTAGAATAAACACTTGACCCCATTCTGTACATTCATTCAGAGCTGTCAACAGTTTATTAATAGTTTGGGCATTCATATCAATCAATGGTTGTCCACTGCTAGAGGCTTCATTAATTTCAGAAAGAGCAGCAACAGCATTTGCAACCACCTAAATAAAAAAACATATTACATGTTATAATTGATACAAATTAGAAAACACCTTACAATGGATCAAAATAGTGAGAATAGTTTTATGCAAATAATTTGTTCAATGAATTATAATCAATAATTAAAATTGTTATGTTACAAAATAAAAGTATTCAAAATATATAGTAAGTAAAATATGTAAAAGTAATTTCAGTGAAGTATACTTTTATACACATCTTTATAATATAGTCAAAACTGAGTGTCAATTAATCATCTCCCAAGTTGAAATAAATAGACCTCAAACATGATCAGAGCTTAATATACATAGGAAGGATAAAAACTTTGAAACCAAAATATTCCATGGCAAGCTAATAAAATATTAATCATGTTTAACCCCATAACACATTTGCCCGTGTCTGACACAAGTAATCTTGTATCTCTCATTTTGTTTTTAATGCTTATTTGAGATCTATTCTAGTAAAAACAGATAGACTAGATTATAATTAAACTTAATGTGCAGTGTATCCAGAGATGGGGGATATGGTAAAAATTCTTTTGTAAATAAACTTAGAATACAATAAAATTACCAGCATAATTACAGAAATAAAAATGAATCATTTAAATAAGGATTGAGAAATTTCACCTTTAGTTTTATTTACAAATACATGCATGCATTCATTCACACTTTTCATTTGACAGAAAAATAAAATAGGAAGACATAAAAGCATATATAGAGGTGCAATAAAGGAAATTTTAAAATTAATAACTTTCAAACTAAAGAAACCTTACCATAGGATTAGAATCTGAAAGCAAATCCCTCAACTGGTCTAAAAATCCTTGATCTTCCACCAGCTGAGCATTGATATCATGAAGTTTAGCCACCGATACTGCTGCTGTCTTCCTCACATACGGATCTTCATCTTTCAAACACTTTCGGAGAGGTTCACAAAGATACTCAGTTATCTTGTCCACACGGATACATCCCATAGTGCGAACAGCCAAAGCACGAATCAAGGGGTTGGCATCTTCACAATCCTAATACAAAAAAATAATGGTATATTCAACTAGTTACACATTTTAAGTTAGACACTTGGTGATAAAAGTTTTTAAATAATCTTACATACTAAGTACTACATTGATTTAAAAAGTTAAAGCATTTTATCTTAATTTCGAATTATATGAACATTAAAAAAATATATAGCAAAAGATTCAATAAAATAACCATTTTAAAAGCAAGGCAATAAAGTATAGCATGCTTCAAATGTTTTTCAGATAGGTATAAAAAATAGTTAGAACTTAGGATTATAGAAAAGGAGAATTTTGAACACCTATCAAAATCAGATCTAAAAATTAAGCCAAATAGATTAAATATTTACTAATGAAGTTATACATTAAAGTAAACTATAAACAAAAATCATTGAAACTAACAATTTTTTTTAAATCTTAGTTTATAAGAATACTGACCTTAACAAAAGTGTTTACTGCCATTATTGCCATGTCTGGCTGACTCTTAGCATAATTCATAAGATACAGGTAAACCAGTTTCTTCAATTCCAAATTATCAGTCTGCATGCAGTTCACAACATCAGGGAAAAGTGCACTAAAGATTTCGAAAATCGAAATAAATATAAAGCTAGATATGTAAACAAAATATGTCTTAAATCTGTAATAATTACCTGACATCCTTTCCTACAGTCATAGAAGCTATAACTTTTTTTACAGCTTCTCTTTTCTTTTCCTTTTTATCACTGTTCAGCTCACTTTTGAGCTCAAATATCTCCCCTACAAAATAAATGACACTACATCAATCACTTAAATATTTTACACAACCTAACTTTAAAGCAGGTTTATTAAAAATTTATGTAAACATCTTGCAATGCATCTGACTTATTTGGTGTACTTACTACTGCCCAGACAGATACTTATTTCTAACTTATTTTAATTTTAATGAATTTATGCTATACTAAAAATAACTCAATATACTACTGTCCTAATATATAATATTCATAATAGTATACTTGTCCTTATAGTATATTAAACTATCAAAAACTTAAGTTAATTTACCTGTGGATGAAATAGATATCTGGTCATATTTTAAATATCTTAACTGGTTTTGTTTGGTTTGGTCTAGCTCGGACAACTTCAGTCCATCTTACTACACAAGTTAAATATCTAGAGCCCTATCCAGATATCAGTAGTTAGAAGTCAGATATCCAATGCCAATATCCAGAAGAGAAATTTAAAAGAGAAACTTCCCTCAGATGTATCATTGTATATACATACAAGCACAACAAACTTTTTCAGGAGAAACACGAAAATATTATAGTTGTTAATCAAAAATAAACAAAAGAATCTAAAAGAATTTATGACTATTCATAAATTGATAAAATTAATGTTTTGTAAATTTGCCCTATGAGCTACAAAATTTTACAAGGCAGGCCACATGTAGCCTGTAGACAGTCTATACCTTTGCTTTCAAGCACCATAAACACAGAAGTTATTAAATTGATAAACGGACAATGAATGTAATTATTATAATGTATTACAAGTTACACTTTAAGGTTAATTATAAAAAGATACTAATAATTAAGACAAGATTATTTCTCACAAAATTAAGGCATACATATAAACATGTGTATATATAAAAATACACATACATATATATGAAACCCGGATGACCATAGAGCAGTTCTTGTAGTTGAATGATACATCTCCCATGTAAATAAAATACATCTATGAAATATGGTAAATTAAAACCTCTCAATGTACAAAAATTAATTTTTTCATAGAAATTTACTGTTATTAAGACATTTAAATACACAAATATTTTACTAATATATTAAGCAGTTTTGTAAAGGAGATTTTTAAAAGTTAGATTTGATTGTAAATGTTGTACAATGTTCATCCTAACAGTTAGCCACAATATGGTATAGTCACTGAATTAGAGATAATGTTGAATCATATTCTAAAGGAAAACTTCTTTTTTTTTATATATTTTTAATATATATTTTTTTTATATATTTATATATATATATATATATATATATATATATATATATATATATATATATATATATATATATATATATATATATATTTATATATACTGTTTTCACCCTGTTCTTGAGCAAATCACTCACATTACAGTGATGGGATACTGTACTTAACAATAGTGACTCTTTAAATTATGAAAATTTTTAAATCAGGTATTTATAATGTGGAAAAATCTAATGTTAACACCATATCACTTCTTTGTAAGCTATTAAATTATACAAATTTTATTAATTTGATTAAATTATGCAACATCAAAATTATCACATTCACAAGTTTAAAATTTTTTTTCTTAGGGTAACAGTTTGGTCTTAATAGAGATCAAGTACTGGTACCATGGTAATTCATGGTATTTGACAAGATTAATATCAGCTATATTGAGATTTTATTTCAAATATTTAGTTGTAAATAAAACTTTTTCCCTGTAATGATACATCCCATACTCAAATAAAACAGATTAAAAAGTATTTACAAAAAATTTTGTAAATACTTTTTAATAAAAGGGATTTAACAGGTATTATTTCAACTGCATGGGAATCCGTTAATATCTTCCTGTTATATTGTTAGAGATTAAGCACTGTTATCACAGACACTAATAGCATTAATATTCATTGATATTTTTTTCCTCCATTTTAATGTAAAATACAAAGCAGCTCTTATTGATATCATTTACAGACATGCCAACATTCAAGCACTTGTGTCAGGAACAACAGTGGGGTTTGAAATTTCAACATGCTAATTACAGATTATACATAAATACATATCTTATTGGTTTCTAAATTAAAATTAAATTTAAAATATTTTTACAGTAGTAATTTGTAAAAGGCAAATTAAAATTTATGTATTTAAAAGTTTATGAGTAGCTTTTTCAGCTTTAACAACTTATTTTTCAGAACAATGTTTCTTATAGCAACATTGACCCTGATTAAAATATTTCCATTTTTCTATCAGGGATTCTAGAGTCTCTACTCAAACTTAAACTAAATTCAATTCGGTTTTTCCAGAGTTCTGAAAACTTTTAACATGCACCATTACTGTGTGAAAAGAATATTCAGCATTATTTTTTGAAAAACTTTGTATTTTATTGCTGTATCAATCTTTTAGCTGTTCAAAAGTTTTATTTTCCGGAGCATTCTGAGGAGTTTCCAGAGTTATCCACTTTTCTCATTTCTCTGGAGCAACTCCGGAGAATCCGGATTAGTTGGCATGTCTGCATTTATAGCTACCCCAGATATACACACATACAGATTATTCATTATTCAGCAAGAGAGGAATTAGATTGAAGAATAATAGTATCAAAACATGACACTTTAATACTCCATACTAATTGCACTAATTTTTTATTGCATTATACATATATGAATTATTTTTAATGCTCCACAAATTTAAATCTATGAATACTTTAATAAAATTTTTTTAAATAAAATATGCAAACATATACTCGCAAAAAAAAAGAAAGAAAAAATGGAAGAACATAATTTCAAATGACTTAACGTCATTTAAAATAACTGACATTAAATCATTTGAAACATGCTTTACAACACAATCTTTTACAATCTTGCAACATTAGAAAAAGTTGTAGTTCAAAATTTAGCTCTTCAAACTCATTAAACATAACTATACTATTTTTAAAAACTAATGCTCATTTAATTTATAAGCAATATTTCTAAAAAGGAAGTCTACGTAATATTTTTATAAGATTACACAACTTCAAATTTAAGACTCCCAAAATTTTAATTTTATGCAAGATTTTTTTAAATATTTTTAATTTTAAAGCTAACTGAGTTTACATTTAAAGATACAGAACATATAAAAAAGATATCTTTTCCTATGATTTAAAAATCTGATGAGAAATTTTTCCACAAAAAAAGTTTTAAATTATAAAGGGGACCTCTCAGGTACCTAAATATAAATCAAATGCTAATAGAGATTTAAAAATATCCATATATATTAAAATACAATTTAACAATTTTAATCTTGCTCTTCACTAGCTACTGAACACTAGCTACAGTTGTTTTCTAAAGATACCTGCCATCTGTATGCCCTCTAAATAAACTCATCAAATGCATTTACTTCAGTTTGTGTTTTTAAATTTTGCTAACTTTGAAAGAATATGACTTTAGCAGATGCTGGGGAATTTGCATGTAAATTACCTAATTGAACATTATATCTGATGTAATAAATTTAATAATTCTGAAATAAATTTAAGAAAAATTCCAAATATGATTACTTATGATTTCACCTGCTTTTTTGCATACAGATTCAGATTCAAATGTTTTACACTGAAACTAATGCCAATAAATAAAATCAAATTGTTAAATTTGATTATTATATTATTAATAATATATATAAAAAAAGTAGAATTTTAAAATTTGAAGCAAAATGTTTAGATTTTTCAAAGTGAATTAGATTTAAAATTAATTTCAAAATAACTAAAAATACTTTTCAAAAAGTCAAAAAATTAGTCTACCCCTTTTAATATATATATATATATATATACACATATATTTTGAAAAATATCTTTAGTTCAATAAACATATATAAGATAACTTAGGCTTTTTAAAACATTACTTAGAAATGGTTTCTTTTTTAAAAAGAAAAACTTTAAAAAAATGTATGTATTTAAAATAATACCTTTCTTGGTGGTAGTGAAATACTTTGCGTCCGTCATGTTTAAACACTAAGTCTGAGAACTAAAAAAAAAAAAAAAAAAAAAAAAGTAATTTTACACAATTCAATACCAAACAATGATTCATTAGAACATTTTATATAATTCAAGACATTCAGCATATGTTATTTACAAATAATGAATATAAAAATATTTAGTGATATACAGATACTTCTCCATATCTATTTGCAATAAATAACAAATGAATCAATTTTTCTAACATTTAAATAACCAAGCTATTTAGATCCGTCTATATCAAATTAATTCATTCTTAGATTGTTTCTCTCTTTTGTGCTACACTGTGATGAATATTGTTCACAATTCTTTAATTAAAACCCCCAATCATCCAAATTATAATATATAAAATCTACTCATATGGTTTAAAGTAGTTCCTAACTAATTTAGGCTAGAAATAACCAATTATTTTACAATTTTTTCTTCATATTTTAATCAAACATTTATTAAACACACGGAGCAGATTACTTGACTTTACACTTTTTCCTTCTAAGCAAAACTATTTTACACAGGAAATATTTATTTTTAGTTTAGTTAAGTTTATAAAATGAGATTTTATATGTAAATATAAGTTAATACTTAAAAAATACATGTTTATATCATACTGACTGCAAAATTAATTATCAATAACACATAAGGAAAAATAACCAAAAATTAGAAAAAAATATATATATGCAGTGTTTACATATACGGATTAATAATTTGAATGTATATCCCCAATAACTTAATTCTAACGATGCATCTACACAACGAATAAAATACGTGATTTTATTCCAAAAAAAAACCAAACACTCGCTCGCAGTTGGAGAGCTATGAAAGATGACTTAACATTGGTTTTGCTACCACCGTGACAGCGAGTACTGCATTTGAGCAATCTGCATATAAAACACCGAAGCGCCAACAGTACTGCTAGTAACTAAGACCCTAAATAAAACGCACAGAGAGAAATCCAAATGATTTCATTCAGCAAAAACCTTCACTGTTAAAAGATAAAGTGGAAAACATGAAAAAAAACATGCACTTAAATAAGAAAAAAAAAACTTTATTAAAAATAAAATAGCACTTATTAATGAAAACAAGCCAACCATTTAAAACAAACTAGTCTAACTGCCGGTAAACCCTAGTCTCAAGAAATAATCTCAGAAACTTACTACAGAAGATAGATAAATACAGTGTCATCCCGAATAAAGTTTATAAACGTAAAGGCCGAATAACGGTTGAAAACAAATTTTTCAACAAAATGCTTTATTTATCTGTAGTAAATATAACTAAATATATTATAATTTTGAATACCAGTTATCAAAATGTTTCACTATAGGACATTTAAATCATATCTTATAACTATGAGTTACATGCTAGGGAGATTCAAGTCCACCTCATACCTATAACCCAAATGCCGGCTGCACCAAAATAACTGGCAAAATAATAGGACACCTTGCATGAAGAAAAGTTTAAAAAGTAAAAATTAAGATTTAAATGCTTCCCTCACATCTCACTCAGATTACTCACAGAACAGTTAAATTCCCAGTTGCTGTCAAGTCAACACTCGGTCACTCGATTCGTTTCTGTTCACGCCTTCTGACATCAAAGTTGTAGTTCTTGTTTCCTGAGATCTATAAATAAATTAATAATAATATGGAGGCAAACAAACATAAAATATCCCAATTACTATTTAATATTATTTAATTTTATGATTCAATGTGTAAATTTAAATATTAAATCTAAAATACTGTATAAGTACGCAATAATACCTGTACGAACTGATGTAAAATGGTATGTAAAATAACAAAAAGTAACTCAAGGACACTATTTCATGTAAATGTTTATTAAATTTTTCATTCTGTAAGTTGGGTATTATGAAGAGTTATTGATATATCTTACTATAACTACATCCAAATAACAGGGCTGAAACAAGGTCCTTTGGCGCTTGTGGAAAAACTTGGTTTGCGCCCTACCACCAAATAGAGTAAGGAAATATATAAACAAGCTTTACCTCTATAGCATATAAAGAGAATACTCACGATTCATAAAAAAGCGAATTTTATACTCATGTAATATATAAAAAGATAAGACATTTATAAAATTAATTTCCTAGGTATAGCTTTCGCAAATAAATTGATGATTTTATCCTAGTTCAAGATGTTTTCGATTTTCCTTTTCAATGAAAATTATGAACATATTCCCTAGCCAGTAAACTAATCTCGGACGATTTTGTTATTAAGTATAAGTGTATTATCACCCATCAAGTATCCAGCACCTCCAGAACAAAAATGTAAGATTGCAAGATGCACTTATTGATCTGCCAGTATATCCAAATGTTGCATGGTTTGTGTTGATCCTCAGTGAATAGCAAAACATGCATGTCCCGAACCACGATATTTCCACCAGAGCCTTACACAGTGAAAACAATTTAAAATGGGCTCTATGTTTCTCGGTGTTCTTGTCAAAATCGGCGACTTCCATCAGAACAAAACAAATTATAGCGCTATTCATCGGACCACTTAACCTGTATATACCAAGGCCCTAGGCAATGGTGGGGGATTTAGGGGACCAGTGCCTCCCCGAAATTCCAAAATTCTAACAGACTGTTTTGAGGAAAGAAAATTGACCACGAGTGTGGGTGTGTCATTTGCCTAGTTGTGCATAGACAACAATGTTCTCAGAAAGAGACCTCTTCTGCCATAAATGTCTTGCAGAGCCGCAGGCTTTTATCTACCCTTACCCCCATCCCGTTTAGTCATTCGTGTCAAGATCATTTTCCATAATCTATTGTATATCGTCTAGGGTGCTGCATGGTGAGTATTTTGAGGCAGATTCTATATTCTAAAATAGCTTCAAATTATTACATGAGACTATATTTTGGTATTTAGCTAAATGAGAGATAAATTTATAAGAATAAATGTAAAAACAGTTTTTAATGTTAATTTTACTATTATATTCATTGTGCGTGCAGATACACCATTACTCATTCTAAGCTTTAAATTTGTTCATTATATCTTTTCTTAATCATTTTGTTATTTTAAAATCACATGTTATGGTACTCATTAGGGGTATACATGCATAGGAAAACTAATAGTTTTACTACAGTATCATTCACAAAAACCAATGTCTTTCCCCTTGGTCCCCCTCCGAACATAATTTCTGGCTACGGCCCTGGTATATACTATCTTCTTTTGTTCAAACTCATCTTTCTAGTTACCATTGCAAAATCATTCTGGAGTTTTGAGTAGAAATGAAAGGTTTTCTTACAAGCATCTGACTACGTAATCTCGTCCTCTGCAATTTTCGGCCCATATATCACAGCGAGATCGGTTAGAGCGAACCTTGGCTAGAGGTTTCTATCAGTAAGGGGAGTAGCAAGAAATTTTACATAGCATGTTTCTCCTGCTTCAACTAATTTCTCAGAATTAATCCAGCAAACCTTGCATACATAATCAATATAAACCACTTTTTTTTTTATCTGTAGAAGCTTTTTGGTGTAGGGATTACAACCTCCTATCCTCACTCCTCCTTTGCTACGTCATTACTGTCAGCTGAAAGACAGAAAAGTCCTTTTTTTTGCCGTACGATCCGTCGCATACAACGTCGACTACGGTCTTGGCTGATATCGATGGAACTATAGTTATTTCTTTTGGACTAGGACTGTGGGTTCTATTGAAAACCTTCGAAATGGCTTCTGAGAATCCAATGAGTCTGTTGTCTGTACATAATAACTTCTGGTAAACGAACTTAACATTAAGACTTTTTTAAGTGGTAAAAGAACTGTCATTTTCTCATTCTTGTACCTTTATTGGGGAAGGCAACTGCGCATATTACTTGTACTAGTATTCTGACGACAATTCATTCCCGTTATAAATAGGTTTAGTGTAAGCATGCCGCTGGCGAGCATTTGCAGTAACTCTCACAGGTTTCTAATTCATTGACCCCTATGTGTAAAATGAAATGTGTTTAATGAAAGATTTTTTAATATTATTTTACATATTAGTAATTATTCATTATTTAAATTTGTACAGATTTTATGTTAAGTTCCAATTTAGTTTGTATATTTTAGTTAAATCCCAGTAGAAAGTTGATTTAAAACTTTATATGAACCCATTTTCGAAAAGCCCTTTTTATAACAAGATTGCCTCCTGTAGGAAGTGAATAACATGTCGAGAAACATTACCTTTGTAGTAAACAGACAATCTAAATATTGTCTATAACTTGCTATTGATATTAAAGCACTAAAATTCGTTTTCAAAGTAAATTGTTTGAGTTGATATTTGTTTACTTTATAAGTGCGGTAGTTTGTACTTTTATACACATTATAAAATAAATAAATATGAAAATTTAATAAATGTGAAACATTCATTGCGATAAATCAACAAAAAATAACTAGTCACAATGTCACACAGTGTTATTGATAGCTAGATATCGTTTGAATATTTTATGCAGTATCTTTTTGAAAATATTGTAAAAAGAAATCTCCTTAATATGAATTGAACACTGGTTTAAGGCATATTCTTGCCCCCACTACTTATCAATGAAGAAATTATAATTTTTTTTTCTAATAACGTGATAATTTATCTGCAAATAATCATAAAAAAAAGTGGAAGTTAATTTATTAAGCATTAAACCAAGTGCTTAATAATTTGTAGAATATTTAGATGAGAGTTATAGAACAATTACTGTAAACTAAATTGACAATTGCATGACCAATGCATAACCAAAAGTATATGGACTTCTGAAAAACTTTCTTGCGGCTATTTAACGAACCAGTTGTCAAACACCTCGACATATATTTGTCTATACTCAACAGCTATTGAGTACTATCTGTTAACTTTCATTAGCTTTACTAATATTTATAACTATTCAAAAGTATTATTAATAAAACAGAACAATTTGTAATTTAAAAAAATAGTATTGAGAAAAACCGAAACGTTTTGAGCCGAATAGCGAAGTTGAAAAAACAAAAACACAACAACATCATCCATCAATCGGCGGAAACAATAGTGGACTTATACACTGTCTACCAATAAGTATTTGGACACCTATGCAAATGACAATATCTGCGGCCCTGAGGTACGTCATGGCCTTCGCCGATATACATCGTGTAGGAAACAGCATCGGCATTAGTCGCATGCACGATGCCTCTCAGTTCGGAGCTCTCCGATTTCGAGAAATGTAAAATTATCGGGTATCACAAATGTGGCTGATCCATAAGGGACATATCTAGCGATCTGAAGTACCCAAAATCGACAGTAGCCTATGTGATTAAGAAGTGGAAGGTGAGCGGTGATTGTCGGAATGTGTCCCAAGTCGGCAGACCAACGAAACTGGGAGATAGAGACCGACGAGTGCTGTCCATGGAAATTCGGAAGAACCGCACCCAACCTATAGTCCTCATCCACGAGGAGTTTCAACCGGCATCCAGGAGTATTGTTTCAATGAATACCATCCTTAAGGAAACACATCTGCTTGGTTTTCATAGTCCTGCTGCTGCCCATAAGCTTTTGATCACAAAGTCCAACCGCGCTGTTCGGTTAATGTGGTGCAAAGCGCATCGAAATTGGACCAGAGATCAGTGGAAACGGGTTCTTTGGAGTGAAGAATCAAGGTTCACCCTTTACCGTTTGGATGGCAGGGTCTGAGTCTGCCGGGAGAACGTCTCCTTCCAGAATGCATTGCGCCAACAGTCTAGTTCGGCGGAGGTGGAATTATGATCCAGGGGTGTTTCTCCTAGTATGGACTGGGACTCTTGGTCCCCATTCAACGCCGATGCCTACTGCACTGTTTTGGATGACAATGGGCTTCCTACGTTGTGGAAGTTTTACGGGTTGGACATTTGTTACTTTCAGGACAACAATACCAGTTGTCATGTTTCGAGGTTAACCAATGTTTGGTATGGTGCCAATGGAGTTCATCGAAAGGACTGGCCTGCCCAGAGTCCAGACCTGAACCCTATCGAGGACCTCTGGGACGAGTTGGATAGCCGAATTAAGGGGTGCACTTCCCGACCAAAATCGGTGAAGGAACTTGTATGTCTACTCCAAGCTGAGTGGAAGAAAATACCACTAGCTGTAATACAAACACTTGTGGAAAGTATTCCCCGAAGTGTTCACGCTGTAATTGCCTCTCGGGGAGGCTCTACCAACTATTGATATTGAATAAAGTTAGTTTTTCTTTTCTATCACAGGTGTCCAAATACTTATTGGTAGACAGTGTATGAATGGTTGTGAAGTTAAAGAATATAAAATTTTTTTCGTAGAAGGTAAGTAAGGAGAGAGGGAGAGAGGAGACGTTAGGATAGCTAGGAGCTTTCTACAGTATTGAATAAAGCTTGGTGATTTCCAGACGCAGAGCGGAAGAGATTTGATTGAAGTGAACTGACCTTGTGATTTGTAAACCATAGTTTCCACCGGAGTGTGGCCAACGGATACCGAACGGAGTAGATACCTTCACCTTCCGCATCTGGTGGATGCTTAGTCTAAATGTTTAATAGATTTTATTTTTTAAATTTTTACATGTATGCGTTTCTATTCATGTGGAATGTTTCACTTCTATCAGCCGGAACTAATAATAAAATAAATGTAATTTTTCACACTTATTATTATTATTATTATTTTATAGTTCTATTTTATCGTCTTTTAACACTACACTTTAACTAGAATTTTTAAAAGTTATTTTTCAAATTTTCTGTATTTCTATGCGGGGACGAATCTTTCTTGTGCGGATCCCCTTTGAGCCTGTTTTACGCAAGCATTTTACGCACGGCGTTGTGCCCCAAGACTAAAGCGCCTGTGGCAAATGCTACATTTGTCGCGCCCTAGTTACGACCTTGACTATTACCTAGTAAAACTAAACTATTAAAATAATTTTGGAAAAACTAAGCTTTCAAATTACATTAGTTTTAATGTAGTATTTTTAATAAATCTATAAATTATACATAACATGGAGAAATTTAAAACTAATTTATAATTTATAATTTAAAGTCACATTTAATTTTCTACTGAAAGTTTTTTATTGTACTTACATTTAAATAGCTCTTTAAACTTTAATAAGATTTCTCTTTAAAGAATGAATGCTATTTTTGTCACGGTTAATATCAGATTAGTGATTAAAATAAAAACCATGTAGATTTATTAAAAATTACTGCATTAAATCTAATGTAATTGAAAGCTTAATTTTTCCAATATTGTTTTAATAGTTTAGTTTTACTAAGGAAAAATGTTTTACATCTTTTGTTGTTTATATTATTGGTTACTGCTTTACGAAACTTACCACTCTAAAATCTTTTGAGAGAATATTTACTTTAGATATTTTTTACCCTTGCAATTCACTTTGTTATATTTACTTCCTTATACAAAATAAAGGAAAATCTGTAATCACAAAAAAATTCAGTGTATTGATTTTAATGAAAATACTAATTTTGACAATGTCTGAATCAGTGTTGACAAGTTTTACAGCTATGTATGTACACAAGTACAAAGTCACTTTAATATTTAATCTTTAAATACATCCTTTTTTGTACACCCTTGAGTGCATTTTGACTAGTTTTGATATAACGTCTGAAGTACATGTATAGGTATGTATTTTGCATATTTCAAAAATAATTAGCTGTATATTGTTGAAATTTTGTATTTAGGACTGCCGTAACATCTAGTTGTAGATATTTATTTTAAAAATTAATATCAACACTCTATAAAATGAGAATTTTAAAGCAGTTACTGACAACAATACAAAATATTGATGTATTCATATGCAGTTGTCCAATGCAATGTCCCAATGCTATTGGCACACAGTAATGGTAATATAGTTATGTGGTATTTGTTCATATTAAATATTTTCTACTTTAATAGTTTTTTTTCTAAATGACCAAATATATGAAACACAGGCATATTTTACTTATAAAATCCAGCCAACACTATAAAAATTTCAATTTATGCTACAATAGTAAATATTCAAACAAAATTTGGAAAACAACTCCAACATGGCAATAGTTCTTCAATATATGAAAATGATATAAGCAGAAGTAGAGAACAAAGAAGCATATTAAACTTATCAAAATGAAAAATCCAATGTATTTTGGTATGCTTTTAATTCTCATAAACTAGATTTATAATTAACCCTTACATCAAATAATAACTGCTCTAAAAGGGCAAACAGATTAATGACAGTTTTACAGGCAGTTATTAACTGAATAAACAATTTTATAAGTCAAAAAGCACATTGAAATAAATGAACATACAAAAATGCAGCCCAACCTTTGGACTTAGATACATAAGCAAGCTTGTTAGAATTTTAAAAATATAACGTTTCAAAGAACCAAATTTAACAGTTTTCAAACAAAAAATATTAATAAAAGATCAGGTATTAAATTAAATCATAGAAATAAGTATAGTATTTTTATTAACATAAATTCAAACATATTCTAATCAGACAGCATTAAAATATAACCTCAATTCTTTCATAACATTTCATGTAAAATATTAGAACTACTTTTGAAATTTCAATCAAATATTAATAGAAACATATTTTGATTTACAATGAAGTAATGAAGTCTAAAGGCTGCATGTACTAAAATGAAGCTCAAAAATAAAATGATTATAAAATATATTTTCAAAAATTACTAAGCAACAAGTGTATAAGTATAAATCAGATCTTATTTTGAAAAACTTTGAATTCATACTAAAAAAGAAATAATTCCTTTTAAATACACCGGATATATTTTTATACAGTGGTGGTTTTACATTTGACAGAATTAACAATCAGATAAACTTTTATATAAAGTTTTCTTTTTACAATTCTTGTCTGACAAAAAATAAACTCTTTAAAGCTTTATATAAGCTTTTTATACATTAGAGAGATAAATATTACTATTATCGTTGTTATATTTACATTTGATTTAAAACATTGAATATTCTACAGATCAGCTACAAATATAACTGAGAGAAAATATGTTATACTATATTACAAAAATATCAGAATATATCAATAGATTAAATCTAAATGTGATATTATGAGACATTGAAATAATAAGTTCATTGCAAAATCATCTTCAACTACCGATGACATTCATATTGTAGAATAACAAAAGTAATATAAATTGTCAAAAGGAGAATGACATTTCCAGATGTTGCATGAGAGCTTTTTTATTTGCATTACCTATGATCAATACCTTCTAAATAATAAAGGCATACCCTCCAATATTGGTCACTAACCAATTCACAGTCCTTATAACGTCACAACCTGCATAATGTCCTGATCCAAACATCCCAATGTATATTTATGTTTTAATATGTATGTGTTTGTAAGTAAAAATGAAAAGGCATTCAATGGGAGCAATGGTGCAGACTTTGGAGAAATATGCTGTAAAAATGTTTACTTCATTTAAGACTCATCTTGTGAAAAAGTAACATTTTAAAAAATATTGTTCAGGGTATTTAATGCATGAATTAATGTTTTTATTTAACTTTATTTGTTTTAGTTGTTAATAATGACAAATTAATTAGATTTTCCATTGACAATATTTTCACAACTAGCCAAAATGAGTTACTATTTATTTTTGAAGAACAATGAGTAATTTTTAATGGGCTAAAAGCATAATTTTGTATTTTTCAGAACTATGAAAAATTTGTAGCAATTGGAAGGTATGTAAAGGTATTTTTTTCATAATTTTTGGTCTTTGGGATGTGTTATTAGAAATTTTACATTTCATTTAGGGCTGTACTTTTTATTTGTTACTATACTTAAGAAATAAAGGAAACTTTAAAAAAAAGGACAATTTTATTCTATCATATAGAATTGTCTAGTTTAAATAATAAATGTCTGAAATAATGGCAACTTTTATCTCAGACATTTTCAGACTATAGCCATTAACTATTTTTCTACTTTATATAAAATTGATTCACCAGGGAATACCTTATACATTATTTTCTTCATATATACATAAATATTGATATACATCTAAGCTTCTAAATACAATTAAAGAGATTTAACTTAATGTTTGCTATAATGGTTTCCTCTTGCATATAAAATCACATACATTTGCATAGTTTTTAATGTTTCTGGAAAAAAATTATAAATCCTGATTTCAATTAAAAATTATATTATTAACAATTATGAATTGAAATAGGATTTTCCTTTTTAATTGATCAGAATACCTAATATTGTTCTTTAAATACAAACTAAAGCACAAAATTATCTGCTCAGTTTAAGCTTTATTAATTTTGTCATTATGACAAAAGCAATAAAGCAAACGTTTTTAAAAAAGAAATAATAGCAGCTATTAACGATAAAAAAGCACAATGTTAAGATAAGTATAACTGAATACATTCTTTAAAAGTAGGATTAAAAAGGTAATAACATAAAAGTTAAACAGGAATAAAATATAGGCATTGTACCTGTTTTACACAGGTTGCACAGAGAAAAAAAAATCTTTTAAACCTTCGAAACAATATTTAAAAAGTATTAATGCCCACATAAAAATATAAAATTTATTAATTACATGCACCATTAACATTTATTTATATTGCTATAAACTTTGATTTAATTATTGCACTTAAAGATAAATTACAATCTTTATTACTTATTTATAATGGGAAAGATAATGTAGACAGTGGATTGCATTTACACTATTTATTGAAACATTTAGCGTTTTATGCAGTTACAGTTTAATTCAATAACCCAAAATATAATTTTAGGATTTTACTCATAACAGCAATTTTATACTAATTATCACTGAAATAAAGAGACAAATGGAAATATAATAATTTTTATAACAACATAAAATCATATACATATATAAATATACATGAATGTATGCATGTATATATATGTATACACATATGCACATACATATATATATATATATATATATATATATATATATATATATATATATACACACACACACACACACATATATATATATATATATATATATATATATATATATGTATGTATACACATTTAACTTTGAATTGGAATCAATTTCAAAATATCACAAAACTAGAAAACAAACAATCATAATATATAAAAATGTATATTGATCCCTTTGTTTCACAATAACAACGAGTTATACCAAAGTAAATAAATTAGAAAAAGGTCCAGTTTTAATGCATGCTTCAGTATTCCTAAAATACATCTCCTTAAAAAACAAAAAAGCATTATAATTGGGTTTTTTTAATAGAAAAACTCAGTTAAATATAATGTTATGTACATTAACTACTTTTAAAGCTACATACTACAGAACAAGTTGTTCCCAAATCTGGAAAATATATATATATATATCTTTGAAAGCTCTCCTCTGAGTTACCCATTCTTCAAGAGTGTTAGCTAAAATATAAAAATAAATAAATAAATACATTATAGAGTATGTAAAAGTATTGCATCACTTTAAATTATATAATGTGAATATTTTATACTTAGTGAATCTAGTTTAAAAATTCTACAGCAATAAAAATCTACAATTTAACACTTTGTACTCAAGGGCTCTGGTGCGGAGCCATTTAAAATTTGTCTTCAAACTTGAAAGCTTCGCTACAGAGACAATGCAAATAATTTTCAGTTTTTAACATAAGAACAAAAACAACACGCAAAAACTAATTATTTTGCATGGTCTCTATAATGGAGCCTTCAAGTTTGAAGGCAAATTTTAAATGACTCCACTCCAGAGCACTTAAGTGCAAAGGGTTAATTAAGTTTATTTTGTATACATTTAATCTTCTAAGCTATCATGTTTACTTGTATGTAATGCACACACTACTTAGTATACAGCATACACCATCAGATTGACTTGCAAATGACTTTTAAGACTCTATACCAATTGATAGAGAGACAAAATAAATAAATCTGTCTCCAATACTTCTTCAATTTCATTTTTTGGCTGATAATATTTTTTTTACTCTTAAATCTAAGAATTAAAGAGTCTTAACTCTTGATTGCTTTATCCTCATTTCAAAAACTGGACTGTTTTCCTGGTTCCTGTAACAAAGCTAAGAATTTGCTGAAAACAGCTAGTAATAATAATAGTGTAGAGTCATTAGCACTGGTATACAAAATTAATAGGAGTACTAAAAAGATTTAACAATTATTTTACTGAGTAAGATAAAGTAATACTCTACTTCACATTTCCTCTATGTATGATGTTAATTACTTAAAACTGTTATATACAAGACTGATAGGATCTTTTTTATTTATTTATAAATTTATATGTCTATAAGCAGATAATGCTAATTGTAAATAAAATTGCTTTAAATGAACTGCTTTTTTAATCAATTTATAACTTAATTCAGTAAAAATATAATTCTACAACAGAATTACTCTCAAGTTGTAGTATGAAATTTATCATTCAATAAAAACATGCTGCAACACAAATTGTGCTGTGACCAGGATGCAGTCACAGTATCACTTATGTTACTCCCACCTAAGTGTTCATGGCTTACATAGATATGCTATTAATATTAATTTAACATAATATTAATCACCACTTTCAACAAAGCATTTCTAATTAATGTTAAAATGTTTGATGGGGATTATAGATAAAATTATTGAAATAATTTCCTTTTGTGAATTTACGTAAAGAAAATTACATTTCCTTATTTTAGAACTTTACTATGATTTATAATACAAGATTACCTATAGAAATTAAAAAACATAATTACCTTTTTAATGGTGATAATGCTTTGCCCTCTTCTCGTTCCTTTTCTCGACCACTACCAGAAGTTGGACTTATAGTTGGCAATCTCTCAGCAGCAGCAGCTCTTGACGCAAGAAAACGGTCAAATTCTTTCAAAAGAAAAAAAAAAGTAAAGTTACTGATAGGTGATGTTATATTTAGTAAAAAGAGATATTTAATTAACAACATGCTCAATTTCAAGACAGCTTCCCTATGAAGTCAAGATGAATATTTTAAAGTGTATTTTTACAAAATTTTTAAATAGGGTATCAGGTTTATTCTTAAAATAAGAGTGCTATTATAAAAAGAAAAAAAAAAAACTAGCTTCTGTGAAGAACAAGGTCTCTTTTATATATTTCCCTGTCAAGACATTTCAAACTGAATGTAACAGATGTAAGAAATGTTACCATTACCTGGATCAGTGGCAAAGAGTAGGAAATATGAAGGTTATAATCTCCCATAAGGATTGCTGCAAACATCTAATACATAAAATACTTAGTGTGTATGTATGTAAATATGATTGCTTACAAACAGTATAACCAATATTCATAAAATTTGGTACAGACGTTCCTCATGACACAGTGTTGAACTTTACAAAGTTCTTTCCTTCAAATTTTGAATTAGTTTTTTTTATTTATCTAATTTATTTAGTGTTAAATTTATTATACATTTTTTGCTTTTGGCAACAATTTGTCTTATCCAATTAGCAAAGTTTTCTAGGTGACAACACTAACAAAGAAATGTTTTCTGAGCGTTACATAATTTGCCATCACTTTTTAAAATTTTCTTACTTATTTTTCCTATAATTTGGCATAATTTTTTTATTTGTTTCCTTTTATTTCAAATTGTAATTTTTATTTCTTATCTGATATATGCAAATGAGGCCTCAGCCTTTTATTTCTTGAGGAGAATTTTTACCTTCCCTCTTCAAAGCCCTTTTGGTGTTATGTCACCCCATGGTGCTATAAATTTTTCATCCCGTATTTGATATCTGATAATGGCAATTTAATTTTACTTTTTATTTTAGTTCTCAGTCACTCTCATAGCACTGGTAGGTTCCTGACAATATTTATTAACTTTTTAATTTAAAATATGTTAAAAAAGATGTTTTACAATTAAACTCTAATTGTTACTTCTACTTGTCATTTAACATTTTTTGTCTTTTTTTCATAGTCCTATTTTGTTTTATTTTGTATTTTCATATTTCACTCCACATTTAAATTACTTGAAATTTCCCACAACATGTTAGTTGTTCTGAACTTTTTCGTTCACATTTTAAAATCAATTCATCATATTTTTGGAACCACACTGTCATTGTTAAGATGTAATAATAAGCACTGCATTGCTTCACCATAGCTTTGAAGTTGGAAATGTTTTTTTTTTTTTTTTTTTTTTTTTGCCTAGTATCAGTCTGGACCAATAGTTGTATCTATTTTCTCTAAATTTTTGTCTTCCAATCCTTTTATTATAGCTGTTTAAATTATTTTTTTACTCATATGTTAAGAGGTTTGGACAATGCAGTTTTCTAATCACCAGGTACTCCAAGAAACCCTTGACCTTGACCTTCTTCATACACTATGCTACTTTAGGTACTTCAGTGTGTAGGATACTGTTTCTTGCAAGTAAAGAAATTTTGGTAATATTTTAGTAATTAGTAAATTGAGTATTTTGTTTAAATTTTCCATGCATCCTGTTTTGCATTTTAGTTTCTTGAGATGAATTTAAAACTTATGGTTTCTAGCAGTAGGCTTACTTTGAGAAACAATTTTTTTTTTTTTTTTTTTTTTTTTATTTATGTTTAATTTTGAGCTACAAATTTCCATATATTTTTGTGAATTCTATTTTTTTTATAATTTGTTGCATTTATGAAGGATTAAAAAAATTTTTACTCCATTCATTACATTTTGCCTCCAGTGCCAATATTTTAGCCCATTTTTACATGTTATTAATTAGAATATTATATATGTAAAAAGTGAATTAATTCTGAGGCATGAACTGAAGAGGGAGAAAACTTCTTTATGGAAAGTTTCTTGCTATACCCCTCCCTGTCATTATTAACATACATTGTTAAGGCATAGAAGGAGATCATAAAAAAATTTATAACCATTGCTAAATTTTTCAGTATAAAGGACCTTGTCTGTATGTCTGTCTATTTGCAATAGAATTCTAGGTTGTTTCCCTGATTAGGACAACATTCAGCACAATTAATGATTAGGACTTGGCAAAGGCAATGCAGCAAAAAATAAAAGTTGGGGCTTATTTAGTTTTTTTTTTTATATTTATTATTTTAGCTTTCAAAAAAGAAACAATCTAATTAATTTTTCAGGGAATGCTTTTATTTATCATAGCAGACAATGATTTATTTTTTATAACAGATGATCCAATTAAAACGATTAGTCTGCTGTTAAACTTTTTCTTTAGTATATGTTTATTTATTTTTTTTGAGGGGGGGGGATAAGCGATTAATAAAATGTGTTTAATATGCCAGTTCCTCCAGTAAAATTAATGGGAACTGCTAATTTATCTGGTAGATGACTTTTTTTTCCTGAATCTGGCTAAGTTTTTAGCTTAATTTATTTTTACTTTTTTCTTAAATGCAACTAGCAGTAAAGCTTCTTGTGTATAGGATTAACACTCAACTGTGTTTTAAACTTTGTTCTAGGGTTTGATTTTGAGTCATTGTGAATTCTTTAATAAAGTATAATTTATCACAAGATTCAACAATACAAAAGTAAGTGTTATATTTATAATGTTTGTCAACTTCAGAATCTATAAAAACAAAATTGGATATAAAAGAATTAAATAGCAACAAAAGCTTTATATCTGTAGGATTAACCCTGAACTATGTTTTAAACACTATTCTACGGTTTGATTTTGAGTCATCGTTTATTCTTCAGCAATATTTTGCATTGTATCTAAAACACTGACTATCATACTTTTAAATCAACATACATGAGTTTTTTTTTATATGCATTTGTATTATAATTAACATTTATTCAAAATACAAACAAAAAGTTTGATAGCTTGCAGCTCAGCTTTTTTTTTTTTTTTTTTTTTAAATAACTTGAAATTTATAGAACTTCACACCTATACTAGTTGCAAATGCCTGTCAATGCTGGTTTGGAATGAAAGACTGCAGAACTTACATTTCAGATTTTAATTTAATCATTTTTAGAAATGTATACTTTACATTCTTTATGTTTTTTTGTGAGAGCATTTTTGTACTGTAAATTATCATTTATATTTATCAAGTAGTGTCTTAACTAAATATCTGTTCTAAATTTTGATATTCTGTTTCAATAGTCTTTATAGTCTAATGCCTTAGTTTTTTTTTTTTTTTTTTTTGAGGGTTGAAAGAGCTAAATAATAAAGGGACTTGGTGTATCAAAACTATTCCCATCCTCTTCAATTTTCCAAACATTAAAGGAATTTTAAAAACTTATGTATACAAAGGATAAACAAACTATTGCTTTTATAGACAGAAGCATGAAAGAATTGAACAATTTCAGTCAATGAACTCAAGTAAGCAACAAGAAAGACCATCCTATAAAATGAGCACTGTGCATGATTGACTAGCACAGGGAGACGGCACATGCACAGAAGTGTCCAAATTGGTCTTAAAATTTGCTTTTGTGTTATAATATAAAGGACAATAGCATGGCCACACTGGTTATAAAGCTAGTTCTCTAGAAGACTGTTATAATGGCATGATTAAAAGAAATGTAGATGCTTCACATGTAACTGAAGTTATTATGAAAGCCAAGACATGCTAAATATTAATAATCATCACTTAATGTTTCTTTAACAAGTATCTAATCAATTTGATAATATAATTCCTTTTTAAAGCCCATGTGACTACTATTAATGCCCACAGGTGCAAATAATAGACAAATACTAATGTTTGTATTTGGTTGTTGCAATTCAGTGAAAAAATTGTTTCTTTTCGTGCCACATGCATATGCATTATATACATATATAAAGAGAGATATTCATAACAGTATGCTTTATTACCTATTATAAAAGAAATAACTATAAATACTTATAATTGATACATTTGTAATAATTAAGGATTATAATTTCCTACTTCTTATATGAATAGTTTAGCAGGTAGTTAACCACCAAACAATACAAGGAATTTTTACAAAAAGAGAGAAAACAGTAGAGGTTTGTAAATCTTTAAATATTTAAGATAACATCAATTAAAGTAAAGAAATATTCATTGTATAGAATTTCAGAAATAATACCTGGATTAGATTCGGTAACTCCATCTTCAGGCTGGGGAGAAAAAACATTATTAGTTTTGATCATACAAAATTTTAAAACAATACACAGCAACATACAAAATTCATAATATTCTGAAGTTCTAAATGTTTTAACAATTCATTTTTAAATACGGAAAGAAAAGTCAATAAAATATCACATTCTACAAAACTAATCACAGGGTTCATACTCAGTTGGAAAGAGAAAAAAAAATAGCACTAAAAGTAAAAATAAATAAATAAAAATTTTAAAAATATAAAAATCATCTGCTGAGACAACATTATAGCAGTCTAGGTTTAGTTATTACATTCTATATTGTTTTTATTTTATATTATTTTTGTGCAATCCACTACTTAAGAATACTTATGGTGTTCACCATTTTCAAATTTTACTGTACACTGTAATGTAAAATTACATAATAAATAAACAAAAAATAAACATATATTCTATTGACCAGGTTCATACTGAACTGGCAGGGCAAAAAGCTCACACAACATCATACTAACACAGAATTTGTTATTACAATTATGTATTGATTTTATTCTAAATACTTTTTTAATAATGCATTCATTGAAGCATTTTCAAATTTTACTGTATATGTATAGTATAATAAAAATTGACAACAAAAGAATAATTCAAGATTTATACTATGAAGTTGGTTACTCACTAATATTACATCAAAATAAAGATTGTTATAACAATCAAAAGAAAACACTCGTTAGATTGTCTTCAATAAACAGATATTATAGAAAAAAATTGAAATTTATTATCAAATAGCTTTGGTATTAATATAATTAAAAAAAGTCTGCTAAGAGGGGAAAAAGCCCTTTCAAACACAAAGGAGCAATTTTAAAGACATTTACTGAAGAATTTTTTAAATTTATAAGAAAACAAATATTGCACTGATTACGGAAAATATAATATTATTAGATTATTTTACTTATTGTTATTTTCATAATTATCTATGTATGATTAGAAATGATTAACTAGTTTAATGTAAATTTTAAAATAACAACATTAAATAATGCATTGTTTTAAATTTTCATGTCAAAATATTTGTATCTATCTTTAAATATATATATATATATATATATATATATATATATATATATATATATATATATATATATATATATATACACATAGATATAGATACACATACAAAATATGGTTGTCAAATAAAATAAATCTCCAATCTCACTTACAAAATCATTTGGGTTAGATAGGCTTTATAAGATAGGTTAAGGATATATGTGTGTATATATATATATATGCATGTATATGTATGGCTATAGATATACATATATATATATATATATATATATATATATATATATATATATAACCAAACACTTTTCTCTGATGGACAAAAAAAAAAAAAAAAAAAAAAAAAAGAAGAAGAAGAAAAGCAATTTTCTTCCTTTGTTGTGCAAGATCTGGATATTGATTCTCAAAGATAAGGGATCTTATTTAAGAGATGAAAAGAAAACACATTTGGGAGACCAAGTTTATGAATATTAGAATGTCTTCAGAACGCTTTTTCCTGGCAAGAGCCCACTGGCATTTATATATATATATATATATATATATATATATATATATATATATAATATATATATATATATATACATATATATATATATATAAATATAGATATAGGTATATATATATATATATATATATATGTATATATATATATGTATATATGTATATATACATGTATATATGTATATATGTATGTATATATATATATATATATATATATATATATATATATATTCAGCTAACCGGTAATCTGTTGGATATCTAAGGTAAAAATCTAGGCATTAAATCTGATATCTAGAAGTGAAAATTTCAGCTCTCAGTCAACGACTGGATTTTAAAAATTTAATGAATTATCCATTTTTGAAAATTCTAAATTTAAAACAAAACTGATTGGAGGATAACAAAAAATAGGAAAAAATTATAGGCAGTACATTTTCTTTTTAACCTGGAATTGGATAAGACCAGAAAGGCTGTCCACCTTTACGAGAATTTATAATTTTGGGACTTGGAAAACTTGAAAATTACCTAATGAAGGAGGGAGGCTAGTACCTCTCTTTAATAAATTTCTGTCACTGGAGGACAAGTGGATCTTTAAAATGACTGCATAGCTGGGAAAATAAGATACTGCTTTCTTATGAGTAGCTCCTGCATTTATTCAGAAATTAATTTGTACTATTTATGAATCTCAAAAAGGTCATTTATCTCATTATGGAATAAAAGTGACTTAAAATTGAAATATCCTATTTAAAAATAAAACATGTGTACTAAATTTATTATTTTGAAAATATACTTGTCAACATGAGTTGTTTAATAAACTTTGTTTAAAATAATTTCCTACATAATAGTGAAGTACAAATATGTAAAAAAGGATATTTTAATTTTTTTTTGTGTTAAACTATTAATAAATATGTATTCAAATTTTGGTATACTTAAGTGTTTATTTTTAAAACTGATATATAAAATATTTTGTAATGACACATAAAAATGCACAAAATATAACAATAATAACGAAAAAAATTTAGTTCTGGATATCTTGTATACAATACAACAAATAAATTTAGTCATCCAGAGTTAATTCATTTACTCTGGAAGTCAATAAATTTAGTACCAGATATCTGACAAGATATCTCTGGTACTAAAATATCTGGATATCCATAAACAAAAGACTAGGGAGCTTCAGATATCCTATATCTGTCAAAATAACTATATATTTCATCCCTGTTGTGTATATATACATATATATACACAATAATTTCTGAAGTAGCCTATATAAATATATATCCAAAACAAACTTAAAATTCTTATGTTACTAACTTAAATTTAAATTATAAAAATAATTTTTTGCAATAAAAAATAAGATAATATTTACTTTGTCATCTAGCCACCTAGCGACTTCATGAAAGTCTTGCTCCCTCTGAAACTGTTTGAAAATTCATGTAAATAAAACAATAAAAGCAAAAGGTTCAGAAATATAGAATTTACCTTCCTTTGTGGATT
The DNA here is from genome assembly GCA_032207245.1 of Pardosa pseudoannulata. NCBI lineage: Eukaryota > Metazoa > Arthropoda > Arachnida > Araneae > Lycosidae > Pardosa > Pardosa pseudoannulata. The sequence goes on from CM063504.1 coordinate 100,934,301, forward strand.
GTTTGTCGAAGTTAAAAAATTAAAACATTTAAGATAATTTTGTTGAGATGTTGAATATTATGAAAATTGTAAAAGAGAAGGTAGGTTGGTATGAAAATGTATATTGAAATAATAAGATATTTTGAAAAGTATCATGATTATTTTCTAATGAAGTATAATGTTTTAGGTCAATGTTCTAAAGAATAAAGTAAAATTAATAGAGTACAAAAAATACTACAAAAATATTGAAATTAATAATAGTATAATAGTAAAATAAAATGTACCACATTCTTGTATATTTTACAATATCCTTTTGGGAAAAATCTTTTAGGGAATAGTGTACAATTTTAGACCATTAAGAGAATTGATTACAGGTTGCAACTTTTAGGTGCTACTATTATATATCCATAAGAGTTGCTAAACTTTCATATGATGGGGGAAACTTTTCGGGTAAAAGTATACCTGACGGTGACAATATTTTTTTTTTAGTTTCAAATTGGTGTTTTTTACAAGAACATTTTTGGCGCTTAAATATTTTTGAAGTTTTTAGATGCTAAGGAAATTGAATGACCTTTCCCTATAAAACATAAATTAAGACATTTTTGTATACTTATGATTAAAGTACTTTTAAGTAATTGTTTCCTAAAATTGGTCTTAAAATTTAAATAAATTTTAAAATTTCATAACCCCCCCAAGAAATTTATAGTTTTAGAATTGTATTAAAATAAATTACATGCAAAAATTTACAAAAAAAATTACAAAGCAAAAAATAAAGAGAAGGACCTATTGACACTGTATAATTTTGATAATATTTTTAAAAATTTGGACCTTAAGAACTTAAACTAAATCTTAAGCATGTGCTAAGAAAATTTGCTATTACTTGCAGAAAATAACTCTAAATTTTTAATATTTTATTTTTATGAGATTTAAATCAGTTCTGAATTCATCATTATAGTTTATCAATGTATACAAAAGCTTTGAGGTTGATTCTGAAGGTAACCCTGATATATATAAAAGGAGGAAAGGATTTAAGAGTACAAACCTCTTGAGGCTGTTGATTATCAACAGATGCAAGTTCAGGAACACCCCTAAGAAAGAAAAAAGATAAGTAATATTAAAATCTTATATACACACATATACAATATTCCAAGTCATACATAAGCAATTGTGGTGAAGGAATGGAAAATCTCTCTACATAAAACCCTATCTGTAATGTGTGTGTGTGTACAGGGCTATCATTAGCAAATACAGTACTGATTTTCTTCCTCTACCTCCTTCACACACACTTCAAAATGAATCTTTTTAAATTGCAAATATGCACGAGTGTTATGAATTTAGTTACTTAACCATTGAAATTTTAAAATTTTAATCTTTAAACGGTAAGAAGTAAATAATTGTATTCAGTAGTATGTAGACACTGTAGAACAAGAACATTATCTTATTTTTTCTTCTTTGATGGAGGAGCAAATGTCAGTGGCATGATCACTACAGAATTAAGTCACAAAAAGGCAATATTGGGGTGCGGGTAGAGAGAGATATTCTTTTTATAAAAACATTGAGAGCATGAAATATGGAATAAAGTTTTTTAATAAATTGTTCAATGGAGTAAATTTTTTTATGAAACAGATTCATGGGTACACTAAAGTTCAGGCCCAGGTATTATGGTACTGGTGTCTCCCCCTCGCCCAGGTAACAGCCTTATCTACATATGCCGTTACACATTTCTAAATGGCTGGATGGATTTGGATGAAGTTTTGTATTGATTCAGGTCAACCATGGGAAGGTTTTAGGCAGGTTAAATTGTTCTGAGGTCATGAGCATGATGGAAATGTAATATTTTTATGACTTATATTGGATTTGGTGAATATATTTTAGTGCCATTTGATCTATTTACCTTTTAATAATGTGCTAAGAAAATTAATTTTTTTTCCTTTCTTAAAAAAAAATTAATTTTACATTGTAATTTGTTCTGTTGTCTATGAGTGATGAAAAATACTCTTCCAAAATTTAACATTTTATTTACGTCATGTGAATATCTTTATCTATAGGTACCTTGGTTTTCTTTAAATAATTTTGCCAAAAAAGTAGTAACTTTTATGTAAGTAAAGAGTGAGGATTAATTGCCAAATATTATTTTTATTTTTCAAGTTTAAGTGTTTATGATAAACAGTAGGTTTAAATAAAATGTGTTACTAATTTTATAAAAATAGTTGCTTGTTTTAAATCTTAATAATGCTGGTGTGCTAAATAATTTAAATCATAATTTAAATGTTGAAATAAATATAGTCTTAATTTAGGAACCTTAACTACCTAAACTGATAGCTGATTGCAAAAGTAACTAGCTATTATATATAAAAAAAATATTTTGTCCCCACACAAATCCACATGTCTAAACTCATCGACATCAAATTTGATACCTTGTGTTACGTTGCAGAGAAAATTTTACTATGTTATACTTCACACCATAGCAATACACGGACAACATTGTACATTTTAATTATTCAGATTATTTACTGGTATCAAACTATAATCTACAGTGCAAAAGGTTTTATTTAACATTTTTGTAAATATGCTTAACTGTTGTAGCATTTCTAACACTTTATTTAAAAACTGTAAGGCTGGGCATCATGTGGCTAGTAAACAATAAAACTGTTCATTGCTTAGTAAAAAGAGTAATTACATTGTTAAAAACATTATGATGCTAAAATGTATGCATAATTATAATGCTATTATTTTAAGATGTATGGAATAGTATGAAGCCCAGTAGTGTTGGGGTAGCACTTTGTACTCCCCAGACACAGGTCTCAGGTTTAATTCTTGGGCTCGGTAAGGTTGACTCAGCCGCCTTTCATTCCTTCATTGGGTACATAAACAGAAGACCAAGCATGCTTGGGAACTGAATGCTGGAGTTTCATATAAGACTCACTACTTAACCAGGATATATGCTTTGCACTCAAAGACCCTTTGTCTCAAAAATGAAGATTACCACCAGAGGTCATAGCCCCAAGTTGGGCTGCAGTTTAAGGAAGTTTAGTTTTTAGTGACACGTATATGATTGAAATGATATCAAAGAGTAGGCCATTGAAAAATTTCCTTTTTAATGAACTTGCACATAATAAACAGATTTTTTGCAAAAGTTAATACATTCAAGCCTCTTTATAGTATATCCTGGGCAATGTTTATATGGTGACTTAAAAGCACATTTCTAACAACAAGGTTATAGAATCAAATCACAGTTATTTTTTAAGTTTCTTTATTTCAATTGTTTCAGAGCTTTGGACAAATTTTTCTCTTTTAAGGAAATAATTTTGTTTTTAATTAGTTTCTCTAACTTCTCTATTTTCATTTAAAATATATTTTGGTTCCAAGTGCTTGTTTTAGAAGGATTAATAGGAGGATTTTATATGAATAAAATTTCCAACTTACAACAAACTATGTTCAAAGATTTTTGATTTTCTTTAATGAAATGAACTAGAATAGAGTTGCGTTGGGGGGATGGAGAGCAGAAAACTTATTATTTTCTAATTTAAGAAAATTCATTTTAATTTATGACACAAAATTTGACTCATTAAAACAACACAGAAGTCAATGAAAGAGAACAACTTTCGACCCAGAAAAAAATTATTTGAATAAATTAACATGTGCTACAATATACTTAATTTTTTTAAAAAACTTACTTAGCCACTTGCTTTTCTAAAGTTCTAGACTGAGCTAGCATATCAAATTCATCAGCTGTACTGTCGACATCTGGCTTAGCAGCCGCAGCATTCAAATCTTGAAGAAAAAACATATTAATATGGTATATATTTAAAATTTTGGTTAAGGATAAAATTATCTTTACAGCTTATATTTTTTAAAAACTAAACTAAATGTACATTTTTACATACTTAAATTCTGTAACTGTTCTTCAAAAGAAACAGCATTATCATCTAAATCAATCAAAGGTTTATTTTCAACTACAGTCTGTTGCTAAAATAAAGTAATATGAAATAATTTTCAGAAAAGAAAATGGATAAAAGAAGTTATAGATATTTTAACACAGAAAATAAAATGATTAATCAAAATATACAGTGAAATTTTATATGCATTGCAGAGTTCAAAATCACATATATTAAATACACAATTTGAAACAATAGTAATTAACAATGGCAACAACCAATTAACAATACTTGTTATTCAATGATATATAAAATAATATATTATGACAACACTGTCATAGCAAATATTCCATTAATTAATCTATTTTGATAGCTTTCTCAATTCAAAAGAAAATAATTTAGCTTGCTAAAACATATGTTAAAAACTAAGAGATAATAAAACCTAAAATCCAAAATAGATGTTCACAAGAATTCACATTTACTGTTTACTATGAAGGTAAATTTTAATTAAAGCTTTTACACAACTGCTTTTAGTTAATAACACCAATAATATTTAAACATTAAAATGACTGAAGAGGTCATATTCCTGACACTGAAACTTTCAGAGATGAATCAGTAATGGGCAATTGTAATTCATCAAATTTTGAGTCTTCTTATATTCTGAGTTTTGAAAAATAAAACAAAATGTTTCTACTACATATAATACACTGATTTAATATTCACGATAGATACACAGAAATAAAAAAAAAATCTACTATTATATAAAACTGAAAAAAAAATTGAATTAGGAATTATACCTGTTGTGGTGCATTAGATTTTTCAACAGCAGCTCTTTTCTTTTCAAATCTTTCATAACGAAGAAACAAATTATTAAGTTCATCATTGACTAATAACAGATCCTCTAAAATAAATGAATAATTTACTATGATCAGATAACTATAATAGAAATATTTTAGACAAAAAAATACTAAAAAACCTTAAAAAATAAAATCATCAAAATGCCTTAAAATAATTGTAATAGGACATACTTTTGTTCAATAAAATGGATTTGAAATTTGGGTTAAAAATGTATAATTATAATAGTACTTATTTACTAATATAATAGTATAGATCTGTGATTACTTAGAAAATAATTTAAATCAAGAAGATTTTTAATTTTTGTATATATTGGGGGTTAGAAAATCTCTAACTTAGGGCTGGTTACAAATTGGTAATATCAAGAAATATTTTTAATTTTTTGACTTGGTCCTATAATAAAAACTGATTTGGTGTTTTCATTCATATGACTGATTCTCTGCTTGGTGAATAATTTAGAGCTTGAAAATTTTGTGGATTAGACAAGGTTTAACAAAGGTTTGGTAACCAACTGCTAAATAGAAGAAATATTTCAAATTTTTTCCCTGGGTCTAATAATAAAAACTGTTTTATGTTTAAACACAAATGATCAATTAACTTTTTGTGAATAACTTAGAACTTCCAAACATCAACTTTCTTTTGTGAATTATATTTGTTACTACAACACAAAGTAAAATATCTATTACATACATTCTCAGGGATACCTATACCAGTGATATAAAGTCTATACAAATTTCAAACTTGTAGATATTCTATGTTACAGGAAAAACAAATGGATATAATACAAGGAATATTTTGAAAATAACACTTTTTTATGAAATTGGTTAAATGTTTTAATGCTTACAGCAGAGCAGAGTGTAATCATAAAATATATATCACAAGTAAAATATCCTAACTAATAATTTGTGTTGAATTTTTCAAATACTATTTTTAAAGAATAACAAATAAATAGAAAATATTTTAAGTACTGTAGTAATTTCCAGTAACATAAAAATGCAACATACCAGTAATTTTTTCATTTCCAACCTTGTCTAATAATTCAACAATCCTACTTTGCATATTTTGGCATGTTTTGCATAGATCCTGAAAATTATAAGGAACCTTTAATTTAAGAGGATCTATAAATAAAGCAGTTTTACACATCTATTTAGCAACAAATAACTCCAAATAATTATACCATATTTTATTGCATATAGTCAAAAAATGTATAGGTAAAATTTTTCACATAGTGAAATATTTATAATAAAAACTGAAGGTACATTATTTTAGTGGAAGTTGTTGCATCTTAATATACAATTAGTTCTAAAAAAGAAGTCTTTTAATTTAGTAATCTCCTTTACATCTCAAGATATAGCAAAGGAAGTAGTCATTGGCACTCCAAACTAATCAAACTCTTTTTCATATTAATCTCCTTTTAATATGCTTATTTTGTATTGTTTCCTCCTTCTTAAGAGCAACATGAAAAACTCAAATAATTTCAAAATAAAAAAGATGGTAGGAAAGAACATATACTCCTAGAGTAGAGTAAAATGCAGAAAAATGAGAAGGAGTGACCAAAATTTTACAGTACCTACCTATGTTAACAAAATAAATCAGAACCTAGTATGGCATTAATAAAAAATTAATTAATAAACCCCATAAATCTGAAAATTAAGGTAAACTATTAACACTTATATCTATATATTGATAATGTTCTTGTTTTGTTCGCTAATTAAAATATTTTGCTAATGATTTCTTAACCTGGGAAGATTCAGAACTGGTAAAAAAGGAATTAAAGAATGGGAATTTTTGATAGAATTTTATTAATATTCCTTAACAGTATTTAATAGAATAAACCAACTGTTTAAATCCGAGTTTATAGCCATTTTTTTTTATTCTAACAACATAATTTTTTTTAGATTACATGTTATGATTATTCCTATTTTTGTAGAAAGATGTATGCACACAAGTTTTTAATTTCATCCTTACATATTGGGAAAAAATTTGGCTTTTTTAAATACATACTTGTAAAAGCTCAAGGTCACTCTGGTGTTCTTTTCCTGGAGTTAATTCAGTTAACATCTCACCAAACACTCGCATATTTCCCTGAACTATTTCTAATTCTCTTTTTAGTTTTTCCATTTGCTGAGGATGTATAGTAACAGTTCCAGTATTTTCCTATAAAATATCTTTCTGTAAAATACTTTTACATATTGCATAATGCAACATGCTTTTCATGTTGCATCAAAATTAATTATACCGATATAAGAACAGAACTAAAAGTTCTGTTAATATTAACTAATATTAACAACAGATGAATTCTACTCATTTTATTTTAAAATAAAGTTGGTTAAGTATAACATTACTTAATGTCTTCTGAACTTATTTTAAGTAAAATTTCAACATACTGTTACATATGTACTGCAGAACCAGTACAATATTAATGATATAGTTTTAATAATATAATATTAATGACTTCAAAATCTACTTAAATTAATAACAATTAAAATAAAATATAAATGAATAGTTACCTGACATACAGGCTCTACTGCAGGATGTTGAACAGGAGGCTGAACAGGAACAGTCTAAGTAAAATTATTCAAACAATAAATTATATAAAATAGCAGAACAACTTTTACCAGAATTTGAAAAATAATTTTTTAAGAATGCCATAAACAAATTTATTCTTTGTAATAAGTTAATAGTGTACAAAAAAAAAAATCATCAATAATGAAGGTATAGATAGAAAGGTATCTGGGAAGAAATACATTTTAAATAAACTGAAAAAATATAGTTTTTTGTACTAATAAAAATCAAACAAATTAGGTAGACAAAAGTCTTCATGCAATTTCAAGATACTGCCACTCTATAATAATGGACTTTTTATGAAGTATGAGCAATACAGTTTTATGCAAACATATTTTACAAACTAAATGATTATGTAAAATCCTAACTGAAATGATTATGTAAAAATTAATTGAAGACAAAAATAAATAAATAAATAAAACAAAATTTTAAACAGAAACATAAATTTAATAAAAGACACTTTCATAAACATTATATAATCAAAATACTAATAAAGCATGCTATACAGACCAGTAGTTAGATTCTTTAAAAACTAATTGAACTTATCATTATATTAATTTAATTGTACAAATATTTTAATTATTTAAAAAGAAGTGGGAAACAAAGATTCTCTTATGAAATATAATGTTGCATCATTTTAATTTGTGATAATGACAAAATTCGTAGTTTCAAAAAGACTTTTTCTCAAAATTGTTAGAAACAACAACTTTGAAATATTATTCATGAAGGACGATAGAGTATTAAATGTAAAGTTTAAAAATTACTGAAACAAAATTCACAGACATATTTTTAAAATTTAATTAAATTATGTTTTGATTTGACTTTATGTGCTTCACATAAAATGATAACAATATGCATCATTTTACATCGAAGAATAACAGTTTTCTTTAAAACCTTGTCCTAATATAATATACTTTAGCCATCAATAAATTAAAAATATCTATAATAGGATTATAAATAAGTAAAGTAACATGATATGATTACTTATAAAAACATGAACTTTTACAATGAAATATGTCTTTGAAAAATAAGAAAAAAGAAATACCCTAGATGGGGTGTGAATAGGTGCCATAGTCTCAGAATCAGATGATGGAAATTCTATTCCTTTCTGTTTCAAGTCTGTATATATTTGTACAACTCCTTGCATTTCTGGATTTGATCTAAATGCTTCAGCCCAACTCTGAAGAAGAAAAAATGTAAACATAAAACTTTACATTTAACTTGCACAGATACAAAAGGCTACTTAAACAATACTAATAATGATAAGTAACAATAATTCAAAACAAATCACATAATATAAACAGAAACCTTTATCCCCTCTTTAAATTCTACAATTTTATTCAATTGTGAAAAATCATAAAAAATATTTATTAAAATCAAGATTCTTATTATTAAATCTTTCAATTAATATTCATCCTATATAGCTTTGTCATGAAAATATAAAAACGAAAATATTACAAAGCTGCACTAAATTACAAAATTTCCTACCAAATAATAAGCATTTCACTTTTATATAACAATTATATCTCCAATATAACAGCTGTTTAAACTCTTCATAAGTTTATTTCAATACACACATCATGTAGTACACATTTTAATCTAAGTTATATTTGGAGATTAACTGTCAATAAACAAACCTGAATTAAACTAAGAACTTTTTCTTGAACTGCAGTTGGAGGATCATTTTTTGGACCAATCAGCTTGACAAGTTCCTGTACAAAATCTTTCTGGGTTACATGTAATTGAAAACGTTTGCCACAATTTTTTACACAAGTCTCCAGAACCTAAAGTAATAAAGATAAAATAGTGGATAATAAAAAAATTGGGTACTAATTCTCAAAAATTGACAAAACTAAAAAAAAGATATCAAATACTCACAGTTAATGTATACATGACAACAGTATAGTTTTTTCCAGCATTTTGCATCAGTCTTTTGCGAATAGCTCTAACAGCATCCTTGGGTCTTGAAAGAAAGTACATTTTTTTAAAAATAAACATAGCATTTTACATAGCATTAAAGAAATATTAATCTTCTATGAATGTAATTAAGCTGATCTATTAAAGAGATTTCCCAAATAAGCTATTTTAAAATAAAGGAACTAGTAAATCATAACACCCGACAAAATATACAACATTTAAATGTAACCAGAACATTTTTTTTATCCTATATGCATATTTAAAAAAAAAAATAATAAGAGAATTACCCTTCATCAGTCTCATTGATAATATCACAAATTTCCATATTTAAGGCCCAATTTTCAGATGCTAAGGAACCATCAGTAGCTTGTTCTGTAAAAAATAGTCTATTTTAAAATATCAAAGTTTTAAGAATCAAAATTAATGAATCAATAACATTAAAATCAACATACTACAATATTTTATTTTAGTTCTTAAAGTAAATATTTTGTAAATTTATGCACTCTGTATATTTGTTCAAAATTTTATATCATTTTACAGACAGATTTCCAACAAAACCTGCAGAGAAGACACCTTATGAACTGTGAAACAGGTTCATATCAAATTTAAGACATTAGCAAGTATTTGAATACAAAGTATATTTATACATACACAAATAGAAAAGATAAAAATTAGATGATAAGGCTCTAGAGGGAATATTGTGATATAGTTTATAAAGCAAAGCATATAAAATCAACATAGGTGGAAAAAAAATTCTTATTAGAAAAACAGTTAAATTCATAGAAAGCTCCCACTTGTCATCATATGACAGAAATATATTTTTAAAAACAAAGATTCTTTTTAAACAAAGACTCTGAAAAAGTTTTTTACAAGCAAATAAAGAAGTTCTATATGATGAAGAAATGAAAAGAAGGATGAAAGAATAATGAAAAAACAAAGGTATAAAAGAATTAAGCACAAATTCCAAAGAGTAATTAGAAACAAAAACAATTTTGAATAGAACAACAAAAGATGTACTCCCAGGTCAGTTTTTTTCTTACAAAGTTTAAAAAATTTTGTTCAGGATTAAAGATCCAGAATCATTTAATGAGATGCTAAAATTTCCAGAAACTGAATGACAAGAATAATTTAAAATCATGAGAAAAGAAAAGACATTCCTAGAAGAAAATATTTTTGAATTAACAGAATAGCTCAAAGGCAAACATGTTTCAGTTCAGTTTGGAGCACTACAGTCTACTGTTTTGCTATACAAATGATAATGAGACTGGGATCTACTGCTTAAAGATGATCCCAAACAGCTAAAACATCAATGACAGCAGCAAGATTCAAACTCAACTGAAACAAGTAGTAGGCAGTAAATGAGTTTTCAAAACCAAGTATAATGAAAATGGTGAAGAAATTAAAACTAAAGTGCATTTAGTTATCAAACTATTAACCCATAAGCCATCCAGTGGTGAAACAGACAACAATTCAAGAATTTATAACATGGGCTGCTTACAATCAATTTGATGTAAAAACTGATTTTTGCATGACAAGTTAAATACAGAAAAATGCATGCAGTAACTAGAAAGTTTAGAGGAGGAACAAAACAGAAATAAACTCAATTTACTATTAAAAAAAAATATCATTCAATGGCCTTAAACAATTTGTAAAATACTGGAGTAAAAAAATTGGTGCTCAATTTACACAAAGTTAATCTGATCCTTGCCTGATAAGGAAAAGGAGAAGTGACAAAAAAAAAATGCATCATATTGTCTATGTCGAATATATATCAATTAGTGCAAGAGAAATATATTTAACACATCAAGTTATAAACAAATTTAAGGAAATATATCCTAAAACATACTTAGGTCATCAAGGACTTTCATCTTGATGATACAAAACCAATTAATATGCTGATGGAAATTATTACAATCTAGAAAAGGATAAAAATTTCAAACCAGCAATACAGAAAAGCAACTGGAAAACTTCTTTATATTTCATCTTGCACTACACTAGGCATTACTCCTGCAACTCACTTAAGATTTTTAAGATAATACAGATTTGTGAAACACCAGTTTTCACAAGAATTTTAAGATGGTCCTGTTTTTAAGAAATTGTTATAAAGGATGTGTTTTTAAAGTAGGATATCTTGTGAAGGGTCTGTTTTTACAATAAAATATTTTGTGAAGGGTCCATTAACAGATCCTAACAATTTCATACATCAGAGCAAATGGAACATCACATTGTTGCTGTATAAGAACCAGAATTACATGAAAGATTACTGACTTTTCATCTAAGAAATATTGTGATATTTAAATAGCTAAAAGCTTCCTACTAATCAGACCCTTACATGAATTATCTGTGAATAAAATTGGTTTTAACATTGGTAAAGTAGAAATTATAGAAAATATAAAAAAAGTATGAAACTTCTAACATCCCAGCCACATTTTTGGTGACCAAACAATCTTAGAGCATTTGACATATAGTAGAAATTCAAAATATTTTTGTAATCACTTGTTCTTGGATAATTAATAAAAGAATGTGATGAACAAATTTTATTTTAGCTGCCAGGATGTACAAGGTACAACTAGTAGCTAATTTGTCTAAGTTTGAACAGAATATATATATACAGAGAGAGAGAGAGAGAGAAAGAGCAAGAGAGAGATAAAATGAAAAAAAAAAAGTTCTGAAGAGGATTATCAAAAATATTATAAGAGATTTTATTTTTATTTTGTATCAAGAAATAGGGAATTTTATGGAATAATATAAACTAGTTTCTCACTGCTTATACAGACTGATTTTTTAAGAATTTAAAATACTTGCCATAAATTGCAGTATCTATTATGGAATAATAATTTGCGTATCAACTCAGTAATGAGTAAAACAAATGTTACTGTACATATTTTTTCTTTAGGCCATATTGAATACTATCCTAAATATAAAAGCAAGCATTTTAGTTAAAAAATAATAGGAAAAAGTCAGAGTATTAGGAGATAAAATTAATCCTTTACTAAGTTACATATTATAATAATCTTTTCTAACTTAAAGAATTTGACCTTAAAGAAAATCTTTTCCAAGTACATTTTTGCAGATTAGGTCATTATGATAATTCTTGCTGGTAAGAAGTAGAGAAGCCCTTTAAGGGCATCTAAAGCTTCTACATCTTGAAACATATCTATTGAAGAAATTTTCTAGCTTATCAACTACACACTCAAAACACATTGTTAATAAATGTTTCTTAACTCCTTGTTATCAATTAACACTGAAAAAGCAAAAGTTGTATTAAAAACCAAGGTTAAATGAAAACCTGTACATTATAATTTTTTGAAATAAGAATGTAATGATAGTTGATACAATAAAAATTACCAGATCTTTTATCAAAATAACAATTTAAAATATTGAAATTTTATTTTATCTTTTACTATAAAAATATTTTGTATAAGTAAATGGATGTATGATTTCAGTAAACTGCTAAAATTGTAGAATATAAATCAACTAATAACCTGGGACTGTTTTGACTCAAAAACTATTTGTATAACACATAAAAATTACATGTTTCATTCTTTGTGATGCAAATAATATATACCAATATAATTTCTGTAACAGCAAAATTTTACCTTAATATAAATAGAAAAATTTCTTTAATTAAAATGAACTGGATTTAACTATAAATTAAATTTGTAAAACAGTAATTTTTTTAAAAACTGTAATGTTTACACCAATTATATATATACATCAAACACATTGTCATAATTAATGACTAATAAATTAAATCATAAATATTAACTGAAAACAATCTATTAAACTTGATAATTTTAATAAATTTTGCAAAAAGATAAAATGGGTACAGTAACTTTTAATTATACATTCAATGCATTCAAATCACAATTTAAATAAGTTGATGACAAGTATCGTAACATGACATACACATTTAAACAGCTATATTGTCTTTTGGTTCTAAACGCAAAATATTAATAGACAGAAAATACATTAGTTTAAATGTAAAATATTACTTTTATTTCTTAAACACAATGAAAAATGCTTAGAAATGATTAAATGAAGATCACAAAATTTAAAGGTTGAAAGCATTTTTTAATAACGTATAAATAAGATATTTACTACTTATTTACATGAAAATGCTTGATGAAATTTATGTTTTATTTCAGTTATTACTTAACTAGTGCCTTAGGAAAAGCAGGATCTCTAAACTTTATCAATTTTGGATTTTAATCATCCTACATTTTATTATTTTATTGATAAAGTTAAAATAAAATAAATATTAAAAATTTGATAGATTGAACAATATGTATATACATTTATTTATATGAGGCATATTAAACATTCTATTAAGATAAATTAAAAGCTTAAATGTTGTAATTTTAAATTATTTGACATGGCTATTTTTAGATCATAATACCAAGTAAAGTACAAAATGTAAACTTTCCTTTAATGCTGACCTGCTTTATTTCACATTTTTTTAAAAAATTATACATTATTATTTAAGCTTAATTTATTAAATAATTTCCAATGAAAGTTTACAATAAAATATTGCATAAATCAAACAATTTTTGTAGTTTTATTAAAAAAATTGCTTGATAATATAAGGTGACAAAGTTTAAAAAAAAATGCTTCAGATCTAATAACTTTTAAATATAGAGCTATTATATTTTAAAACTTTTGAGGCACTGGAAAAAAGTAAAATAGTTTATACTGGGTGTGCTTTAATTTAATAAGATCATACATTTTTTAATAGTAATTTTTAAGGGAAATAATATATTCCACCTCAAGTAAACTTTTGATGAGGAGGAAAAGGGTAGCTATTGATTATTCTTGGGAAAAAGAAGGAACTGGCAAACCATGTTTTTATGATACATGATTATTAAGAAAGAGAATTTTGTTTAGTGACCAAAAACAGAGAGGAGCAAAGAGATTTACTAGTTTTACAATTTTTGCCTGCATTATAGAACGTTTATCCTGTTATGCATAACTATCAGTTCATAACATATTCAAAACAAATATAAAGAACACGCTAGTAAATTTACAATAAACTCCATAGAGAAAATTAAAACAGAAATAAGCTTTCAAAGAAAAAGTTCTAAAATATTTTTCTATTGAATTTACTATCATTCAAGGGTATTAATTACGTTACGAATTTATTTATATATCCAAATAATAGAAATTTCATAGAAAACCTATTCTTTGGCCAACAGCTGTGTGAAACGGATTTCCACCAACACCTAGTTGAGAAAGTAATCCAGCCATGACTTCGTTCTCTTTAAAACAATCCGAATTTCTAGAGATGTAAAATTGCCCTATAAAAATTTAATAATTCACAGCCACTACAGATATGTTTAAGGGCAAGCTGGATTATTAAAATCCCTTAAGAGATAAGTGTCAACAATCGTCACACAATAAATTTAAGTGTTTGTTTTATCTCCCGTAAAATCTGATTTCTTGGTCTGTTTACTGTCAAGATGTAAGCAGAATTCTTCGCAAATACCACTGCCATTGCCATCCCATATCCCAAATTGTAGGCGGTAAGGATGCAAAAAACCGAAGAGTGAATTCCCAGCATGTTTGGACATTTTGTACAACTCAACTTACTATGCTCTTGCACTTGTTAATCACTTCAACTTTTGTTAGACAAAATTTTCTTTTTGTGTGTTTATGCTCAAAGTCAAATAATACTGTATTGAAACTGTATATCCTCTCTGAGATACATCTGTATTAATTTATTTTCTTTAATCTTTTTTTCTCCCAATCATTTACTACAAATGCTTTTATCGGATGTTAAACCATGAAATTTGATCATCTGTTTTTTCAAATTAAACTTTTATTATTTGTTTTTGTCTTGTTATTTTAATTAAGATTTAGTGTCACCTACACTAGGGCTTATACAGGTAATTTATTTTGCTCCAAATATTTATCCTTATTTGATCTAGGAACTTCTTTTTGTCTGATTCGCTTTCTTACCAAACTTTAAACTCTTTATACTTCAGTTAATATACTGCTAAACGTCGTGTAATATTCTGAAGGAAATTTTAAATATATTTCAGAATTTTTGTTGTCATATTATTTACTTAAATTAAAACTCATCAAATTTATTTATTTTTCATTAGTATATATTGGGGACATTTTGTATTACTATTTTTGTAGTGAAGTACGCTAGTAAAAAAAGTTTAAAGGTTTCACATTTAAATGTTTTTCACTGTTTATCATGCAAAAATGCCTTTTAAAATGGGGCTTTAAATTATGTTAGTTAGAATTCAAATAATTTGTTAACTATTTCAAATGAATAACACATAATGTTTATCGAGAAATTTGTAGCAAATATATTAAATTTGTTATTGATGTGTGTCACTATATCAATTTTCTTGATTCGATTTTAGTACACTATAGAATTAATTGAAAAAAAATCCATCAAATTTTAACATGAAATAATTTTAGTTGATATTTAATTAACAGTTTGGTTTATGTGTAACTCTTTTTAATCAATTTTTTTCCAAATTGTTTGGTATAGTGTATGTTTTAAGAATACTCTATTATTTATTTACCTCTTTATTTTTATAGAGTTTGTTGAAGATAGATTTCTAGTAGATGCTTTTTGTCTTATAACATTAGCTGTATTTATCCACCTTCAAATAATTAGTGCAATCATGGTTTCACCTCACAAGGAAGATGACGAATTACCAGATAAAAATGTTGCCAGAGATTTTTATGCTAAATATGAACCAAAAGAAGTTCTAGGAAGGTATATATTTCTGTTTTAAAAATATTATCTTCATATTATACATTGTTCATATCTGCATATAATTCTTTGTTTTATAACTATGCATTGTTAGTTTCTTTTTGATAATGTAAAACTCATGAAATGTAATATATATATAAATTCTTACAATCATTATAACTTTTCCTTATATTAAAAATTTTAATTAAAATGTTTTATTTAATGTGTTGCTTTTAATATCTTATTAATAAGTTTGTATATTAAATATTTATAAATGTTTTAATGAGAATATAAATAATTGTTTATAATGAGAATATAAACAATAAAAAAAATTTAGTGGTTTTACTCATAGTTATAAAATTGTAACTGTTTTAACTGTTATTAAAAGGTAATAAATTTTATTCGTATATTTTTCCTTAATGTAGAGGTGTGAGTAGTACAGTACGCCGTTGTGTAGAAAAGGATACTGGCAGAGAATATGCTGCAAAAATTATTGATATTAGTGCTGATGTAGATGACTCATCAGGAAGTTTAAGAGAAGCTACTCTGAGAGAAATAGCTACTCTGAAATTAGTTGCTGGTCACCCTTATATAAGTAAGAATTTGAAATGTGAAATATAATTTTGTTTAAAGTGTATAAATATTTATTGTATTATAATAGTTAAATAACCAGATTACTAGATACATTATTGAATAGCTTTGTTAAATAGTCAAGCAATAAGTAAATAAATAAAAATTATCATTAATGAGCAAGCATATAATGTCTCCCAACATGTCATTTCTTGCAAATATGTCAGACATGGCAATAAATATTCAGGCATCTGTCAGGAGTAACAGCACTGTTTTAAAATTTAACATGCTATTCACAAATTAAATAGTATGCAATTTACATACATAATAAACAAAACAAAATAACCCAAACAAGTTTACATAATTACATATTTATTTTTAAATCAAAAACAAACCCTCAATATTAAATTATATAGAAAAAATGAAAATTTATGCATTTAACAATGTGTAAGCATTTTAGCTTTAACAATTTATTTTTCAGAAATATTTAAGTTTTTTTTTTATGTAACATATGTAATTAGTATATCATTTATTGTTAAACAAATACTTTTGTAGTAACAAATATTTAGTTATAAATTTTTATAAATATTATTTGAGTCTTAATTTTTTTTTGTTTCATTTCTTTTCCAGTTGAACTTCATGATGTATTTGAGTCTTCAACATTTATATTTCTTGTTTTTGAATTGTAAGTTATAGCTTTGTAGTATATTTTTAATACTTTAGACTTGCCTTAACTATACTTACAATTAATTTGTAATTATCTTATATATAGATGTAAAAATGGAGAATTGTTCGATTATCTTACTAACGTAGTTGCCTTATCTGAAAAAAAGACAAAGTAAGTGTTTCTTTTTTAATTTGGAATGCTATCATGTGCAAAATAAGTATTCTGTTATGAATATATACTATAGTGATATGTATGTAAGATGTGATTTAACAGTTGACTATATTAAACTAACTCATTGTTAGTCTAGGTTATTAGTTTAGATTATGCTATATTTTTTAACTCAATGAGAATTTTTTATAATTGGCAAATAGGTATTATACTTTTCTGTACCAAAGTGCTTGAATCTGTTTGCATGAATTTTTGTCACCTTTCAGAATGTTTTGTATTAAGTTTATCACATTTCCAAATGATATATAGCATTTTAGTTCATAACATAAATTGCAATAGTTATATTTTTTTTAAAGCCTGTGTTATTTAGAATTTCTTTTGTACAGATAAAGATGTATACACAGTTGTTATTGCATCAAATTATAAATTAAATACTGTAGGAATTTTTTTGTTTTAGGTACATAAGCTTAAGAAAATAAATGCAATAAAATTGTTAGTAATTTTAAAAGACCTGAGCTTTTAAAATTGGGATAAAATTGAATTTTGCAGTATAAACTAAAATGTGCATTAAAATTTAAAATTCTTTCATTATTTGAAAATTGTTGCTTTGAATTAATTGTATTATAAAAATAAACATACCTTTTATTTGCAATTAATTATTATTTTTGTAATTAAAACATGATGTTTAGAGATTAGTAATAATATCTATGTTAATACTTGTTTGTCACTTAAATCTCTTTTAATTAATGCATTACTCTCTTGTCAGAACTGTAATGAAACAGCTATTTGAAGCCGTAGAATTCATTCATTCACAAAATGTAGTTCATAGAGACTTAAAGGTATTAATATTAAAATATTTGTTTTAGCTTTTTATATTTTATTTTGAGTCATACTTTCATTTGTATAATTGCTTAATTGTATTAGTATTTTAGTTATTTTTATCAAATTTCTTTAATAGCCTGAAAACATTTTACTAGATGATTCATTTAATGTGAAACTGACTGATTTTGGATTTGCTCAAATAATTTCACCTGATGAAAGATTATTTGGTAATTATATCAATTTATCCATTTATTTCACTTACAAAAATTTTATTTAAAATTATATAATATATTAGAAGATGTATATTTAAATTAAAACTTTTAATTAATGTATATTACCTATTGGGGTATGTTTTTAGAGTTAAAATAAAATGGCTTAATTAAATTTGATAATTTATACTATATTCTAATTTAAAAATTGTAAACTATTTTTATGCTTTTTTAATTATTTCTTTATTAACTTTTAAACATGTCTGATTTTTTGACTTTATAAGTTATTTTGTCCAGATTTTCATGTAAAATCATTATATTAATTTCTTTTAAAATTTAGAAATTAGATTTCAGAAAATTAAGACCCAATCAATATTGTCTAGTATAAAGGCCACTTTCAGTTCAATAAATAAAATATAGTACTTTTAAATCTGTGTGTTTACAATGTTAATAGGTATCAACTTTGCTATTTTTCTCCTTTCTATGAGCAGGTAAAGGTGGTAATAAAGAACAGAAGGATAATTGGATGTTACAATTTTAAGGAGAATGAGAATTTTAAAAATTAACATTAGACCTTAAGTGATAATTTGTAAATATCTTATTTTCCTGTACAGGTTTATATATTTCTCGTAGTATGTGAGTTTTTATTCAGTGAAGTAGATAGGCACAATCCAACCAGTCTTGTTATATGGATTGAAAGGGTTATCCATAATATCAATTTTGTGTAGTTGAGAGACAAGGCATTCATCTAAGTTACTTAGAAATTGTGTTACTGCCTCATTACATAGTTTAATATCTTTTTATACAGTGGTTCAGTTTACACTTCAAGGTGATATTATTTCTATATTTAAATATAAATTCCAGCTATTAATAGCAGGATATTAGGGCTGGATTATATCGGAAATTTAATATTGTGATGTATCCTTAAATTAGTATTGCTGTTATTAATATATTGCAGTACTACTTTAAAATAGATCTGAATAGATATCACTATTTTTAAAAGACTAATAGTATGGTACCACTAATAAAGCTACAATAGATATTCAGAGCAATGCATAAATGTTTTATATTTGCTCATACTATATTTGCTCTTAAATCATCATTCTCATAATTATAAAAATACTGTATTTATGCTATTGATTCCAAAGAAATTTTTACAGTTTTTTATACCTTTGTTGATCTCACAATGTTCCAGGTGCATTACTTTTGCAGTATTCTTTTAAATTTTTGTACATTGTCTATAAGTATATTTGTCTTGAAATTGGGTATACTTTTTTAAAACATTAAGAATTTTGTTCAGTTACAGTTTCTAGTATCGTGAAACAATTTCAAAAACAGTACACAAGTTTAAATAATTGTTTTTGATTTTTTGTAAGTTATTTTTAACCTAAGAAAAATACATATTCAGTTTTATTTCTATATAAATGTTAAACATACATTAAAAAACTGTACACAATTGGCTACATGCAGTACATTAGAAACATTTGTAAAATATATTGTTGGATGATTCAATTTTTATGAAACATTTTTGCATTTTAATCAAAAATTCTTTTATAGATTTTAATGTCATATCTTATGCAACAGCATTAATTTTATTCATTACAAATGCTGTTAAAAATTTGAGAATTATGGTCTCTTGTTCCTTTAATAATGATTATTATTCTCTCTACACCAAATAGATATCATCTTAAAGACTATTCTATATAATTTCAATAATTGATGAATTTTACATTGTTCTAATATGCTTTTGTCCAAATAATGAGAATGTTAGCAAATAATAGACACTATATTTAATAACTGGTTTTGGTGGTGGTTTGTCATGTCCATTTACAGGTCATATGACTTCTCAAGGAAAGATGATGCAGACAATAATTGAACTCCTAGTCTGTAATAGAGTAATATAACTATTGACATACAACTACTCAGCTCCCAGCATTAAATAGGCCAGCTTATAATTTTAAGCATTTCAGGTCATATAATTGACTTAATATTGTTCTTTCATCAATAAATGAAGAAGTTTAAGCAAACACTTAAGTAGTTTTGTAACATTGAAATGATTTGGTTTTCATGACATACTGAACTATGGGCACATTTTAAAAAGGCTTAAATTGCTGGTGCAAAATGTTCCTCTTACCCTCCACAACTTAAGTGGACCCAGAACTGACTTGCTTGTAAGGAAACCAACCTATTTAAGAGAAAAATTAGATTATTATTAACTAAGATGCCAGTTTGTTTTATTTATTAGAAACCTTTCCATGGTTTCAATTAGTATACTTTAAGGCATTTCATCTATAATTATTTAAATAACTTTAAGTGTTTGTATTTCTTGAAAATCAATGTTACAGTTTCTTGTTCTGAAGAATAATAGTTGCATCTTCTATATTAAGACTTTGCAAATTATTTTTCATTGTCTTTTCTTCTAAATACTAAAAAATTTCTGCTAGCAAATGATCTTTTTCCATGATTTTTACTGTTAGATAATTTAAATTCAAATTTTGATTTTAAGTGTTAAAAAAGGAACATTAAAAATATTTTTGCATATAACCTTCTACTTCCCAGCTTCAAATAAATATCCAGTATTCTCTCTCGTTTTCATAAATTTTGATTTTTTTTTCTGTAGCTTTCATTGGGTGATAGTATAAATAGTTCTATCTAAAATCAGGACTTAATATTTGTACATTTAACCCACGAGCTGCACATAATATAGAAATCTCATACACAGTTTCTTGTACAATTTTGTGAGCCATACTGTTATTGTCCTAAATGCATTCAATTGCAAGGCATTAAAAGTTTTGGTTTGTAAGGTAAATTTTGAAAACCTGATACAATGACTAGGATACATGCTGATATCTGTAAACCCCACAGTTAATAATTTGTTTTGTGTGTATCAAATACATTAAGTAGAAGGATAATATACTCTGCGACTTTTTGCTATTGGCTTAAGAAATTATATTTTTCACATTTAAAATTCTTTAGGTGGATATATGTAAAACATACTAACTTAATAAATATGTAGACTACATGTTTTAATGAGATTTTTAAACAACATTAACCTAATTAATTAAGGATATAATTATTTAGTTAGCATTTCCACTGTATATTAAAACTGATTGCACTGTGCAAAGCTTTTTATTGTATTGGAAAAAAACATAGACACAATTTAATAATTGACTAGTTAAAAATGAAATATTTTTTTTTGTGAACCCAAGTAAGTTTACTTGATTTATTTTTCATAAGTGTGTTACTCTTTATATAAAGTAACATAGCATAAATTCCTTTTTCTTTGGAAAGTGCATATACTCAAAACAATTTAAACTGTGTTGTATTTATATCAATAATTATTAGTATGAGCTTAGTTAATAGTATGGAGTATTTGATATTTCAAAATATTTTCAGAATTATGCGGAACTCCAGGCTATTTAGCTCCCGAGTTATTACGTTCTTCTATGTATGAAAATGCTGAAGGATATGGTAAAGAGATTGACATGTGAGTTTTTAGAATAAAATTTATATTGATGTTTGTTTATTATTATTAAATGTAGCCATTACTTTTTTTTTGTGTGTGGGTATTTGAGTTGAAAGTCAATTAATAAGTCTGAGATACTGTTGTAGAGTAGTTTACTAAACATATCCATAACTTTCTTTTTATCATGTATTTAAATTTAGTCAGGTCAATCACTCATATTTTCTAGTACAGGGCTGTCCAGCTGTAAAGAGCCCATGGGCCAGAATTC
>CM063504.1:100961373-100986373 GCA_032207245.1 Pardosa pseudoannulata
AGTTGAAACAATCCTTTAAATTTCATTTTTGGAAAGCAAAAATAAAATCTACTAATTGTAAAGAATAATTTTGAATTACTTTTTTATTACTGTCTGGTACAGAGTAAAAGAAATATTGTAAATTAATTTTTGATTTTTAGAATGAAAGATCTATGTTATGGAGTGTATTTATATGATGAATATTAATACTTCAGGTCTCTGTTAGAGAGCAGTACTTGAGCTCAGCTCACAACACAATTACCTTAAAGAGAAATTATTAAAAAAGAACAGAGATTTATTGTAGAATATGCATAGAAGGAAGTCATGTGTACACATCAGTTTTTTTTCTCATTTTATAAAATTTAATCTCCTAACTTTGATTTTAGATTCGGAAGCTGTTGGTTATTGATCCTAAAAAGAGAATTTCTGCAACTCAGGCTCTGAGTCATGACTTTTTCAAGATTGTTGTAAGTATATTTTCTGTATTTATGTGAATCTTAACATAGGATATTACTTTTCTTTTTGGCTATTGCTGTATCTTTGTATAATTACTTGTTTCTTTAAGGAAGAAATTATACAGTTATGATGGAGAGTAATATAAAAATTCTTAATGCTTTTTGGTATAAGACACACACACACACACACACATATATATATATATATATATATATATATATATATATATATATATATATATATATATATATATACACATATATATATTGTGTGCATAATAAAATCCTTTACACACTGCTAATCACTATACAGGCTTGCAATTCCGCCACTTTTTTTACAATTGATCACTTTTAGTCACTTTTCTAAGTAAACAGTCACTTTTTTTGGTGTATCACAGCAAAAGTCTAGTGTTGAAAAAAAATCATAATAACAAACTATTTAAATAAAAGACCAAAATGGGATGCTCTAATCTTATTTTTTTATTAAAATGTAATTAGTCATGGTTTCCAGAATTTAGTGATTTTAAAAAGTCGCAAAGAATTTCCTGAAATCTACAGTTGTACTGAAATGTGCATTTAATATATTAAAGTAATTTACGTCAAAGCACACATTTCTCTTTTTCTTTTTCTTCACAATTTTTGTTTAGATACTTTAATCTCGCTATGTACATATTTCAAAACATCATTAATATATGCAGAAAATTGTGATTATAAAATTAATGTATTGTATGCATTCAAATCTAATTTATAGATTTTCTTGAATAAAAAGCAATGTTGAGTTGTGTTAAACAAAATTTTTAACCTTTTTTATATTAGACTCTAAAATCATGTCTTGCATGAATTATTTGATTTAGAGTTAAAATAAATAGAATAATCTTAATAATAGCATCTGTAATCAAGAGGAGAAAAAAATTGTGTTTTTTTTTTCAATGTTTAGTCACTTATTCTGTATTACTTGTCACTTTTCTCACCTTTTTTGAAAGTACCTGAGCAGTTGCAAGCCTGACTATACCACACAGTAATTGTGCACAAGTTGGAGTGTGGAATAGTTTTATGAACAATATTAATGAAAGATCTATATCAATTTGCTGAGAAAGCCTAAAAATTAGGTTATATAAAATATGCAAAAAGGAATTTGAATGAGCTTAATCCTGCTGAAATAATTGAATTGTGGTGGAATGATACAATTAATAGCAGAAGGCCAACATTTTAGGATTTAATTGTTTTGGTTCTTTATATTCCTTTTCTTACCCTATAGATTTCACATATTGAAAATTTTAAGTATAAGAGCATACATTTATCTTTTTGTTTTCTCTCTTTAAAAAAAATGTTTGAGAAAGAGCATTGTTTTTTAATAATTTAAATTTCTGGCCATATTATATGTGCTTTTTTTAATCTCTTTTATTTAACTTTTGCCAGTTAATATTTTGGAATCAGTTTTTAACTACCTTCCTTACTAACTAGAGATGTGAAATTTTGCACATAGGTTCATTTCCGGTGAGAATCCAATGGTCAATTAAATAAGATTAGAAAAAAAAAATTCAGTTTGGTAAATGCAAAAAGCTGTTTTTCTTACTTATAAATGAGTGTTAACTCATTAATTCAGATGCAAATGTTTTAGGATATTTGAATAAAATGTGTATGTTTTAGAATATTTGAATAAAATGTGTAATTGCATTATTTTACCTAGATTGAGAATGCTTTTGTCAACTTGTTTTGAATTTTATAATTTTAATATTAAAAATTATCATGTTTCTTTTTTTCTGTAGACTACCAAGGGAAGAGTATTTAACGCCCGTAAAACATTTCAGGTAAACAGTTTTTGATTATTAAAAATGAAGAAAAATTTAGATTTATGAATAATTTTATAAATATTTCCTTTAATATTTTCTTAGTTTTTTGATAATATTTAGACTCATAATCCTGTAACACTTTTATAATTTGTACTGTTATATTTTTTTATATTTTGGTTTAATTATAGAATGGTCCATATACTCTTATGTTTTTAATGTCCTGATCAACAGGGCCTTTTTTAATAGTCAATCAATAAAGAAATTTAGTGATCTACATGAAATAAGTCTCTAATTTTTTCTATACTGTAGTCTATTTTATGAACTGTATTCATATTTTACCATTCTCAAATATTGCAGATACTAAAAAGTAATTTAATTTTGAATATATATTTCAAAACAAAATAATTTTTGGGATTTCTAAACTTTTAAAATTTAATTTTTTGCAGATTTCAAATTTCCTGTTAAAAAAAACTACAACATTGCTTAAAGTTTTTACAGTGCCGAAATTCATTTTGCATTGTCTCATTCAGAAAGTTTATTCTAGATCTGTATTTGATGCTCTGTGTAGTCAAATACATAACTGTATACTTGGTTTTTATCGTAAATCCTGTTTATAATGCTTTCAAAATTGTACATGTAAACTGCTTATTTGCATTGCTCATAGATAACATTTGATACTGCTGGCATTGATCTTTTTGCCCTCTCAAAACCAGCATCTATATATCACAGCTTGAGTTAAACTAAGCGCTCCAAACCAATCTTGACACATGCAGGATAAGATATTTTATGATTGCAGTTCTGACTGTCTTTAATTGTCAATGTTAAGTCATAGCTAGGAAAAAATTTCGAGGGTGGTTATTTCCAAGCCTTAAGTTCTGTGTGATAACATTTTTAATATGTAATAGATATACCATCTTTTAAATCTACAATTCATAATACAGACTTCTGAACATTTTACAAAGGAAGACAGTTGTTGAAACGCTGCTGAAATCATAAATATTTTTCTCAAATTCTTTCATTTTTATGTTTAAATACATATCTTTTCCACCAGAATATGCCCATGCTAGTACTGCTGAGGTTTTTTTTCTTAATATGTGTTTTTTATTTTAAAATCTTTGCATTTTCATTTATGATTACAATACAGATGTATATTTTAAGTTCCAGGATAAAAAACAAATCTGATATAAATAAACATAAAACAAAATTATTTTTAAAGAGCATACATTTCATTTGTACACATTGTAATATACCTTATATTTTCATGTACAAGCCAGTGATTTTTAGGACTTTTTGTAGAGCTAAAGTGTAGGGATCTGCAGAACAGATGATGTATAGATTCTTGGCAACATTCTTTGCCGTTGGTGTCCAAGCTGTCATTAAATTGGCAAAATTAAAAGAAACATTAAAAATAGGCAGAAAGTTACAAATAGGAAAAAATAATGATGAAAAATAAATTAAACCTTCAAAAATTTTGAACTGAGAAGAAATTTTAAAGTTGAAAAATAAATTTAATTCTTACCTGTTCTATAATCTCAGCCAAATAGGGGAAGGGAGTCCAAAATTTGGAAAATTTTCTAAAAGGACTTATACTGCATCTGTAGTAATCAGCTAATCTTATTAAAAATATATATTGAGGCAAAAAATTGCTAAAAATAGAACTTTTAAAATTTTAGTTTATATTGCTTAAATTTATGAAAAAAGGATAGAGTAACCAATGTTGAAAATATCATCATTAGCATCAAAGAGTAAAACTAGTATTGGCCACATGGTCTAATGTCATGATTCTCAAACTGGGTGCAGTGGCAGTAATTAAGAAGAGTCATCTTAAAATTACAAAATTAATAAAAAAGTAATGAAAATACTTAAAAAAATTAAATTTAAGATGTCTTCCTTTGTCATTGGTAAAACGGGCCAAGAATTTTCCTTTTTGTTTTGAGGTGTAACCAATCTTCTACTTTTGTAGTTCTCAAACTAAATGCTGCAGCAAAAAAAGTTTTAAGAACTGGCAGTCTAATTAGTAGCAATTTGATTTGAAAATATTTCACCCATTTTACCTGCATGGTGACATATTTGAGCATTACTAAGATTTTATTTATTTATTTTTTCATTTTATCTTGTGTATTGGGTTTCAGTTAAATGTTGATTTTAATTAAATGTTTGAAGAATAAACACACTCTCAACCTACAAACAAAGGGGTATATATTTAGAAACATATGGTGTGTCTGAAAATTTTGGAGGAGATTTGAATTCTCAACTGCTACCTTCATCCTCATGTTAGAGAAATTGTGATTTCTAGAGAAAAATATCTGAACAATAGAAATCAGACATATATTACTTTTCAAATTGTTAAGTTTAGATTGTTAATCCCGTGAAGTAATTTACTTTAAGTTTGTATTTGCTGCAAAAAATCATAGTATGTTTTTGAGATTTACAGTATATTTATAGAATTTGGATGAAGATGTAAGATATTTATACAGGAATAACAGAATAGGAATATCATGCAATAGTTAGTAAAGAATATAATAACTGAATGTCAAAATATGCCAATTGTATAAGTTCATTATATAGAATTGGAAAAATTTTAGTTCTATGTATTTTTGAAACTTTTTTTTTTGTTTTAAAAATAATTGTCTCTTTTTTTAAATCTGCAATTATTCCTTTTGTTAACAGTTTGGTATTCTGTGTGTAAGAGCTGTTATCAGGCTGAAAAGGTTAAAATACACCCCAGAACCTTTATCAATAGATATAGCTCAAGCAGATCCATATCGAATGAAGACTCTAAGAAAAGTAAGAATTTGTTTTGCATAGTTTGCTGTGTTTTGTCTCTTTTTTATTTTTATTTTATTTTTAATGATAGTTATTTTATGCCCATAAATATTATGTATAATTCTAAATTAAATTAACAATAAACACTCAACATGCACACTTATCTATGTACAGGGTTCCCATGATCCTTAAAAGTCCTTAAGAACTCTTTAATTTTAGCTTTTATTTTTAAGAGCCCTTATAACTACTTAATTTTCGTCAAAGGTCCTTAACACTAAATTGCCCGTGATTTCTTGTATACCTATATTGCCCAAAAACAGTCAAAATGACTGCATTGTGAAAAAATAACAAACATGTAAAAAAATTTGTTTAAAATTAATTTTTAATATTATATAATAAAGGAGGGCGGAAGTAACTACAATTATTCATAAACCCATTTATATGTTATAGAAAAAGTCACCAAATTCTAAGAAATTGTGTCATTATATTTTATAATTGTTTTTCTAATTAAAATTAAAAAAACAGTCAAAATGACTGCCTTGGGCTCTAGTGTTAAAAACTCCTTAATTTTTAAATTGGAATGTGATCAATTTCTCCATTTGCGAGATCTGCCGTTGTCATGTGATTTCCTATCAGTTTTCTTATGACAGTTTTCTCTTAGTTACTTATTTGACAAATAATCTTTCGCATACTTAAAAGGTTTAAAGTAAAAAGTCAGCTGCCCTTTCCTAATAGCTAACAGTCATGCAGATTTTAATTAAACGAAGCATGGATTATGGGGGTTAGTAGATATTTCAGTTATGAAAGTTTAATTTTCCTTGCATTTAGTGTAATAGGAAAATCAAACTTTCTTCTTTTCCAGGCAACGTCGGGTATATTCAGCTAGTATATATAAATATGTAATGACTGATATGTATATATCAGTCATTTTTTAAACCCTCAGAAAGTACTGTTTATAATGTTTTTATTCACAATTTA
The DNA here is from genome assembly GCA_032207245.1 of Pardosa pseudoannulata. Lineage (NCBI taxonomy): Eukaryota > Metazoa > Arthropoda > Arachnida > Araneae > Lycosidae > Pardosa > Pardosa pseudoannulata. The sequence continues at coordinate 100,967,345 of CM063504.1, forward strand.
TTTTTAGTTTGATCACTTAAACTTTAGATGTGCATTTTTCAAAATTAGTTTATGTCATATAGATTTATCTTATATTCATTTTTAGGCATTTCAAAAAACTTAATTCTGAAATTTATTGAATATTGGGCATGCCTTGTCTGGTTCATAATCATTAAAATATGTTCCTCGGGAAATAGGGTTTATGTCGTGTATTTCAAGTAGGTCCTTATAAAAAGTTATTTTGATCCATAGAAAATCCTTAAAAAGTCCTTAATTTTTGTTATGGAAAAAGAGTGGGTACCCTGTATGTATATGTACTTATGGGATTTATGTGTTAAAATATTTTAAATTCTATACTTGTTAACAATTGAGTAATACTTTTTAATAAGCAATGGCAATTTTCATAAACATTTTCTTTGTTTATAAAAACTTTAATGAATCATCAGCATATATTTCTCTTTTTTAATATTTTTGCAGTGCAGTCATTTATTACTTTTCTATGTGAATGTTCATATTTCTAATAATAAAACTTTATAAATGCATTTCATTAATCATAATTTTTTTTTTTAAGTTTATTCATTTATAAAGCCTTATGTAATATGACAAGTATTAGTAAAATATTATTACCAACTTTTTATTTATATACCTTCAAAAAACTACAACTCATTATTTAATTACAATTACATATCCACCATTTTGGCATACAGATATTAATTGTGTTGTAGTATTGTACATTTGTATGTTAAGATTAAATAATTTGAAGTGTTTAAAATGGATTGTTTGATATCAAAGCATAGGAACTAAATGTCTAGGGAATGGGAATAAGTGAATATGCAGGTAAATATTATTGAACTTTAGTAATGAATTGTAACCCAAAAGTAATATAATTGTAAACAAATCAGGTTTAAAATCAATTTAATTAAATTGTCTGTTTAGTTATATAAGTTTAAATATCTGATAAACTTAACTTTTTAACTGTTTCATATCTCAAAACATGAGTTATGTTATAACATTTAGTGTGACTTGAGAACAAATCAAAAAACAAGACTGTTGCCACCAAAGTTGACAAAATATCAATTGCACACTTAATGACCAAATGAGCAGTCCCAAAATACAACAAAAATATTTTATAATTAATTACCCCCCCTCTCCCTTGAATAGCTCAGTTGTATAATTATCTCGATTTGAAATTTGAATTTTCCCTTGCCATATATAATTTGAATATTATACCACTTTTGCAGTTTGATAAGAGATTAATCTACATCTTAAGGATTTTCTATAAATATATTTACATTTCATATTGAAGTGTTATGTATAAAGATTTATTTATAAATCAACAAATACACTTTCATCTCTTTATATATTTCTCATTTTCAGTGTGTAAAATTCTAAGCTTTTCATTAATGACATAATTCTATTTAATTTATTTCTCGTCTGATATAAATATAAAATTATTTTATTTATTTAAATGGTGAATGACTGCATTAAGAGGTCAAGATTTCCATAAAAATATTAAACTATGTGAGCTATTAGATTGGTTAAGTTTTCTTTCACATCAAGAAAACAGGACACATCAAAACTACCCAAGCATTTAAGGATTAGTGAATATCAGTAGAAGTAATACAAGAGAAAAAAGTTTAGCAGGCTGTCACTATTTATGTCTATGAAAAGAAATTTTAGGGTTGTGGATACTTAAATTTTGAATTCACTGTACAATACTGTTGCATTGACTGACAAATTAAATTCATTCAGTGATGGAGTTTATTAACTCAACTCTCACTTGTATGAGAAATCCAATTCTCCTTTTGGAAAAAGAATTCAAATGACATCTGTTCTATGACACTCGATCCCTTCCTTATTTTTTTTTCTATATGTTTTTAAGGAAGAAAAAAGTAGTGATAAATATTGTATTAAATCACGTATATATAAAATGAAATATGTAGGTATGTGACACTAAAATCAAGAGTGTTTCTGCATTGCAAATGGCAGCAGTTGCATTAACCAAATATAAACAATAATAGCCAGCCATGGTTTACTACTGATGTGCTGCAAACTACAAATTTGCAATATAGGTATACAAAATGAAATTAAAAATATTCAAAAGTTAGCTAGCTGAAAATTCAGAAAGTAAAGATTAAAATTAAGTAATGATTATATTTACCCTGTTTTCTTTAGAATCTTGATATCGATTTTGTTGACAATGTAACAATTTCTTTTTCATTCATGAAAGCATTCACATTTCTTAATGTGACTTTTAAGAATCCATCATGTAGAGAATGTACCAATAATTAAAAATATTTTAGCTAAACTCTCCCCACCCCCCTTTCACCCCTTAATTATGTATGTTTATGTGGTCAAGTAATGGTAACTTTTTTTATATCTGTCATTTTCAGATGAATTGTTTTGCAAAGGAAATAAAACTAAAAATAACCATGCTGGTCATGTATTTCTAGCTATAGCGGAATGCTATGCATAAAAATTGTCCCCCTTTTAGATATTCTTTACTGTAACTTTTTTAAATTCAGTTTTGACTACTTGCTTCATTTTGTTATATCCTTACATATTACATTTTTTTTAAAAATTTGTTTTGAACTGGTTTTTAACAAGACTTTGTATAGCAAAAAAGCTATTATTTATTTTCTTAGATCAACATTAGAATGACAAGCCAGTAATAAAAATGCTAAGTTTAATATTGCTGTAAATGTAAATATTTTTTTTATTTTTAAATGTTGAAAAATGATATAATAAAAATCTAAGTAATCTCATATTTTTGTTCTAAATTTTAAAATTTTTTTGTCTACGTTGTAATTGGGAAATTTTTATAAATCCCATGAAATCCTTTTTTCTGTAAGAATTGTGAAATCTGTAAATTTGCAAGTTCAAGTTATTTAATTCAGTCACAATGCATTTCTATTCATTTAGGAAGTCTTAAAATGTAGTTATTGCATAGAAGTGTTGCACAGTGTATATTTATGAATCGACATAAATAAATGCAGAAAACTTTTCACACTATTGTGCACATTCCTTTCCTTTTTACAGGTTGGCATGTATGAAATGCACTATAATAAGCTAGTTGAATAGGCATAATGGATCAGATGACTTATATAAAATTGTTTTATTTCTTTTTAGGTGATTGATGGCTGTGCATTCAGAGTCTATTGTCACTGGGTGAAGAAAGGAGAGATGCAAAACAGGGCAGCTCTTTTTGAAAATAGACCTCGCACAGAAATGAAACACCTTTACACTGAAGCCTTGAAACTTGTCGCTGCTTCTTAAGTGTATTTAACTAATAATTGTATTTTTAGTTCTTTCATCCTATGTAAAGACCTCATCTGTTATCTACTGTGTCAACTGTTGAATTTTATTTAGGTGTGTTAATATTGTTTTTGGTGCTTCCCTTATGAGTATTTATTGCATTTTTTTTTTCAAAAGACGTTACCTTTGTCAAGCAATATTCGCTCATTCAGTACTAGGTGCGTAACTTATTTGATTTGTAGTCACGAATTTTAAGCAAGCAATACATACACATTGTACATAAAAATCAAAATTGTTTATATTGTAAATAAACTGCACTGTTTCTGTATGCATGTATTAAATTATAAATCAATTTGTTGTAGATTTTTCCATTAAATATTTATTTTTTACTACTGTGAAAGTATGTATATAGTTTGAGTATGAAATTTAAGAACAAAACATTTTGTTTCTAGCATCGAATAAATTAATACAGTAAAGCACTATTTTTACATCATTCAAGGAACTGATGCATAAATAAAAAGGTGTACAGTTGAAATTTTAATAAACAACTTTAATTATTCAAAATTCATATAAAAGTAATAATTTTAAAGTTTGTAAGATAGAGTAGTATTAATATATTACTACACAGTATTTTGAAAACAGAGTAGTAGGTTTTTAAATTAAGCATTTATCCTAAAAGTGAGATAAATCACACCTTTATTGAATATTTTAATTACTAATTATTCACTTGTATGCATTAAACAAGCATGTTGGCAGTTAATTAAAAAAATCCTTGAACATCATCTGATATGCAGCTTAGTATATGAATCAAATTAAGTACGTTGAAATTTTTTTCTCTAATTTTTGACATAAATAATAAGTTTGAAGTCTTTCACACTGCATTTCTAAAATAAAGGTGGAATAGCTTTTTCACATTTTTCATCATCAACACTTATATTAGCATTATTAGACCACAACCATAATCAGATTCCAGGATGGAGGTGAGGCTGAAATTGATATGAACCAATCATTTATTTCATGATTTTCACTTGTAAAAGCCAAAAATTCATTAGGAATTATATAAAATTTACTAATAATAACATTAAAATTACATAAAATTTAATACTGTATATATATCTAAAAGTTTAGACACAATCTTGTGTTTTATATTTCAGTAAATGTATGAAATAATTTGGAGCAAAAATATCGAAAATAAAGTAGATGATAGAAATTAAATAAATTGAATTTTATTTAAAATTCAAATTTTGATTAATTATGCAGTTTTAAAAATTACACTTGAAAATATACTTTTATATCAATGCTAAAAGGTAATATGTCAAACATCAGAATTTTTATCCCCATCCCCTCAACTCTGGCAATGGCTCAGTACTAGACCATTTTTCTTTCATCTAATTCATCAACTGTGCATAATTTATAGGAAAAAATCCTTTCTTAATAAGAAGGGGATAATAATGACCAATGCCAAAAATTTATGCTAGGAAAAGGAAATCAATGTATAACTATAGCTTTGCATCATATAAATTAAAGACATATCGAAACTAAATTAAAGACAATACAACTGTTACAAAGGCAACAGGACTGTGATAATACATGTTGTATAAATGTAAGTAACACATATAAATGAGAAACATATAAATGGTGCTTTACTGTATTTGATTCACTTAAAATAATTATGTAGAAATTGAAGAAATTCTATTTTTTTCTTTTTATCGAGTTTTATTTAGATTTTATTAACATGAAAGTTAAACTGGTATAAAAAGAATGGTATTGTGGATAAGAAAGACATTACAATATATTTGAAGCTGTAAACAGTCTTGCCAAAGTATGTGCTAAGATTTTGAAAAAGAGGATGCAGATTTGTGATAGTAGGTTGTAACAGCCAAAAACATTAGCAGACTTTGTATGAAAATAAAATTTTGGACAGATGTTTAATTTTGTTTTTGTTGTTAGATATGATATATTTTAGAAAATTCATATTTTTATCTTTGTCCTTGTTTTAATATTTACATAGGTTTTTTAATTAGTTTTGTGGCACTTAGTTTAAAGTACTGGTTTAGCTAGCATATTTGAAAAATTTAAGCTTTCTATTTCATTGTTTAAAGCAATTTAGCTATGTTAGGATAGTTTATGCATCTTAAATGCATATGATAGACATAGTTTTTTATAAATAGTTTTTAAAATGTAATTTTCTTAGGTTGCCCCTCCTCTCCTTCAATAAAAAGGCAGAATAGTAAAATTGTGTTAGAAATTTTATATATATTTAGCCTGCTACCCTTTTTAAACTTTATGTTTCTTTCTTTTAATTCATAATACAGTTATATATCTTAAAAGGCTCCACATATATAACTCTTGACTAAGTTATAAAGTTTTATCCCCCCTCCTTTCTTTTGTAAAAAAAAAAAGAAGTCCTTCTGAAATGTGTTTCAAATGTCTAAATTTGTGTGATAGTTAAACCTTCCAACTGCTGTGAGTTTTTTGTAATAATTCTGAAATATGTTAAGTAATTCCTAAATTATGCATTAGTGCCAAAAAATACGTATTTCAGTATTTTTCCTGTGCATTTACAAAAAGTCCATATGGGGACACACATACATATTTATATAATATGTATGTGTGAGGGTGTATATATATACACACTCATATACACATTCTGACACCAGTAAAGGCTATGACACTGTGTAGGTTGCAACAATATTAAGTGCTTCAAATTCGTTAGTGACCAGTGTTGGAGGGTTTGGATATTACTAAAAATTGCTAGCTATTTTTATCTATAATTTTTTTAAAAAAAAGCTAGAAGGTGCTAATAAGGGAAGGAAAAGTCAATAAATTATACCCTTTCTTCTATTTGCTTAAATATATCTTAACAGGGCATCTGTCCTGTTAAAACATTGTGCCAAAAACTATCAACTTTCTTTTCTTGTATTAATATATGCCTCTAGATATAAAATTACATATAAAATGCAAAAAGAAAAATGAATGAAAAAAAAATTTAATCGGAAAACTCTTAGAGAAACATTCTTTTTGTTAAAAACAAGCTTATCCAGGCCAAAAGACTTGGTTGACTTTGGAAATTCATATTATTCTGATGCACCATATCATTTATATAAACATAATATCTCTATATATTTAGACATACATATTTTGTTGAGATATTGAGGCATAAACATGTATGTATGTACGTATGCTTCTTCTGCATACATACTATGTATGTGTGTTTTCATCTTTTGAGTTGAAAATTTAAACCAATACATTATTATCCTTAAATTAACAATAGAACAGTTAAATATTTATATCTCTACAAAAATAATTATAACCATACTAATCAGTATAATAATTAATTATATTATAATTGCTGTAATCAATGTTGTATATGTTTCTATTATGCATTTCATTAATTCTATTGTTGGTTGCAAAATTTTATAGGTTAGGCCATTGTTTGGCCAGTCTTGATCTAGAATGCACTAAATTTAAGTGTTTATAAAATAAAATATTTTACAAGTTAAAATTTTTTTAGAATTTCACTTTGTAAGGGCACTAAAGAGTTGCTCATTCTGTATATGCAGTGCATTTTATAAATAATGTCATTTATTGAAGTGGCAGTGAAAAGAATTTCTTGATTCTTGTATTTTATGTAGAAATTTATACTTCATGTTCATATATAGTCGTGTCCTTTTGTGAATAAAGTATTGCTCACTTACTACTTTGTGATTATTGTTATCTAGTCACCTATTATTTCTGTAGATTTCTGTTTTTGATGGTTTTATAGTGAACTTTTCTAAAAATAAAATACAGTAAAGCACCATTTATACATTGTTCAAAGCAACTACTTATAATGACATACAAATAAAAAAAACAAAAAATCGAAAATTTAATAAACTTTGGTTGTTGAAAATTTATATAAATGTAATAATTTTGAAATGTTTTTATATATTGAAAATTAACCAGAATACTAATTAAATCTTAAACTAAGCATTCATAGCAAAAGTGAGAAAAATCATATTTATTGCATAGCTTGAATTCTAATTATGCCATCTATGTGCATACAGGTAGGTATTTAATTAAATAAAATGCATAATTCTCATCTGATATGCTGCTTGTGTGTATTACGTATAACAGTTGGAATCAAATTAAATGCATTGAATGTTTTTCACTTTAAAAAAAAAAAAAAATTCATCATTACTTAAAGTGCCACATGACAATTTGTTTTCTATTATTATATCAGTTGTGTATAATTCCAAATCATTATATCAGTGTCACAGGTGATATATTTTTCAAAGTGATCTCTGCTCTCTGACTATTCCAGTCTTCCTCAGGGAAAACAACATGTAACTGAAGCTTTGCATCGCATAATTGGAAGACATTACAGTTATGAATGCATTAAGACTGTGATAAAATGTCGTATACAAATAAACACTGTATAAATGAGAAATATAAACAATGCTTTACTGTATCTTAATGCAAACTTTTTAAAACAAGTGAAAATAACTATCTAGTTAGTCTACTTAAATATCTTTTTAAAAATGCAAAGAAAGTTTCGTAATATTTCATTTAATACTCACATTATTAGTTTTTGCTTCCACTAAAAATAGAAAGGATTTTTATTTTGTAAAAGTTCTGGAATTTATGTTTTAATTATGCAGGATCTGTAATTAAAAAATTAACAAAACTTTTATTGAGTTCTAAATATATATTTAAATTGAAATTATAAAGTTTTGTTTTTTGAAAACAGGCTGTGAGTGATCAATAGTGATAATTTCTGTCTAAGTTTGTTAATGCTCTGCTATCTATAAATGATTTCATATAAGCTCTGATTCACATTATTTTTTTAATTTAATTTCTTTTATGAAATAGTTGGTTTATGATTTTTATTTGTCTAATATTTTATTTATTGAAATTTCTCTACTTTGCAGCTGTTTGGTGACATGTGTAACAACTTTATAAAATGTTAGAATTTGATTATTTTGTAAAGAGACTATCTTGACCTTCTCTTTTAGAGTTTTAATTTGGAGTTTATTTAGTATTTTTGTTTGGTAGTTATCAGACATTTATACTTTTTCATTATGTTGTCTGAAAACATTTGTTGTTTTGAGACTGAAATCAATATTGTAATCAAGTACATATTCTAGACTAACATCAATAATATTTATAATAATGTTCTGAAATATTTTAAAAGTATTTACATAATATTCATTGAAAAGGTTTAACTTTTATTATTGCATTATGTAAAAAAATTCAGTGGTTTTCAACTGTTTTCAGGTATTTTAATTAAGATTTTTTGCATTCCCATAGTTTTATAAATAATTTTTTATGCACGGTTTATACATGTAATTTTTTAACATCTATAGTGCATATTGCTTTGTTTAGTTTTAAGAAAATTAACAAATGTTTTACATCTGCTACATATTTACATTCTGATTCAAAATAAGCCACTAATAGTATATTAATTCCCCCATTTAGTTTAAAACTAACTTCAGCATAGTTGTAACCTTTTTTACTTATAAGAAGTATTGTAGTCTTCCACATTGAAATATTTCTTTCAATATATTTTCAAAATATTGTTAGAGTATTTAAGTATTAAGTTATAATATCAGTTTGAAACCACTGTTAAAATTCAGTTTATCTTTGTAGAGTCAATTTTATGCAAGAATAAATGTTTAAGTTTTCAATAGTTTTGATTTTGATATGTATATAATAATTTTATAAATGGTTAATCAAGAAATTTTTGTATTGCATTTTGGTTATATATAGTTTATATATTTTTCTTCCCAAGTAACGTGTTCTAATGTGTGAAATTTAACATTCTTCTAGATGTGTCTGAGTAGGACTTATTTTTTTACTATTTTAATTATGAATTTGATTCAACAATGTATTTTGATCTTACATTCTCATATCACTACTATTTTCTTTGTTGAATAGATAAACAATAACATTGATTTATTATATTAAAACTATTTTCTTGCTTTCATTGTTACTTTTAAAAAATATCTGTTTTTTAAATTTATCATGAAAGTGTTCCAAGTAAAATCTTTAAATTATGTGGGAAATTCCAGGAGATTGCAAGTATTATCTTGTGTTAGACAAGATTCCTATAGATATATATATCTACTGCTGAAAATACATAACTTATTAGATCAGTTAGCTTTTCATTCATATCACGAAAAAGTTATTTCAATGCTGACCAAATATTTGAGGATTACTCAATATTAATAGAAATCGTAAAACAGGAAAAGATTAAGCAGGATCTCTCTAATTGTTTATATCTCAGGGGTTCACAATCAAAGTAAATTAAGTCCATTAAAGCTCCCTCTATTTCATAATTAATTCCTGGAAATTTAAAAATATTTAATAACTAGGGCATTTTCATCATATACACATATGTATATATATGAAATAATACCATAATGAACTAGTTCATTTCGCAAAAGAAAAAATGGGCTTGATTGTAAACCCCTCATTTATGAAAATGAGTTTTAGCTTAGTGAGTGCTTGGACTTATGGAATCTAATATACATTGGTGCCTTGTCTTATGAGTTTCATTTGTTCTGTGAGATTATAACTCAAATACTTGAATCTTACTTTTCTATTTAGTTCCAATGCTTTTAATCTGTTTTCCTGAAAGAATGAAACACAAACTTTTTCTCTTTTTTTCCCTCTTTTTAAAGAGACAAAAGGTAGATATAAATAAGAGATATTGTATAAAATTACATTATGATAGAATGTACTGCAATAAACAACTTGAAAAAGTGTATGATGATTTAATGAGGTTTGCAAGCAATGCTGTGTATTATCTTTGTGCAGTTCTCCATGCTGTAATCAAACGCTATATCAGAAAGGTGTGTGCTCAAATCATACCCAAATTGTCACTTTTGTGAGTGAATTATGATTATTCCTTTTTAATAAACAATTTATTTTTATAAAATTATATTTCCATTAATTTACAAAGTGATCAAGTCTAAAGAAGAAAATAATTTTCCTGTGTAGTACTTATCATAGATAATATGCTATTTTTCCTGGAAACGAATACAGAACTATGTATGGTTGTTAAATGGAGCAATGAAACTTCTAGACTTTAAGGAAAGTTTTGTGATAGCCTATGTAGTACCATTTATTTCTTCATGGTAGTACCTTCCCTAGAATACTGCAGGGTTAAACTGTTTTACTTCTTGAAACTTTCCACTTATAAATAGATGGAAATATTTTATAAAAAAAAATATTAATAAATTGCCTTAAAAATGACTTATGATAAACCAATATAGAAACACAATAGATTAAATGATTTGAAACAGCGGTTGTTGTCCTGAAAATATTGATATCGAAAAATGATTATTTGTTCCGAAAATCCTGAAATTCCTTTGATTTTCACCCATTTCAACTTTTTTTTTTTTTTTTTCTCTTCAAAGAAAAGCGCATTCAAAATGGTCAGTAGTGGGGTGTAAAGTAACAAAAGTTGCATCATATCTCTTAGAATAGGGTAAGGAGACATTGAGGATTTAAAAAAAATTTTTCATTTGATATTATTTTAGTCGTATCAAAAGCTTTCTTTAACACTTTTTTGTGTTCCTCTATAATTTTTGGTATTTTTCTCAAGGCATTATGCAATTTGCCCATCAGTAATGCTATATAAAAGAATCTATATCAGTTTTTTAAACTAAAATATTGCTTATGTTATTTGTTAGGAATTTATTCTCTAATTTCTGCTAATCATTTTGGTTCGATAGTTTTGTAATTTTTCTGTTAAACAGTTACAGAATTTTGTTCATTTACAAATTGTCTTTCATTAACTATTAAATTTTAGTTTATTATACTTTAAACAATTTGAAGGGCAAATGCATATCTAAAATCATGATAGAGATGTGTATTTGAAATCTATGCCCTGAAGTTTGACTGAAATTTTTTTTAAAAAGTGTGTTCTCAAAATTTGATTTTTAGCTTGTATTATCTGTGCTTGATTATCTCTGCTTGATCTTGAGCCTGATTAGTTTAGTGGCATAGATTGTTGATTGGTTCATGTGTTATATTAATTTTACTCATTTAAATTAACTGAAGCACAATAAATTTATGAAAGGATCCCTTAAAAACCTTATTATTATTTTTTTTTACATGTTTAATATATTTTCTTATGTTAAACATAAGAAAAGTGTATAGAGAATAAATAATTTACACAAGCATAATAAATCTTGTGAAAGACAGCATAAAGGAATAAATTTTTTGCATCTTGAATATCAGATTTCTTTAGGAAAAAAATTGTCTTAACAACACCTCATAATTCAAACTGGTATGTTGGGGCACTCATATAAGTTGAGGCACCTTTTATTACTCCTTAATAAGTGTAATGTTTGTGTACATTTTAGTTTCAGTAGTTCTTCAATTTGAAAAAAAAAAATTCATTGTTTTTTTTATCATTTATTTTATTTGATGTGGCCAGTGTTTTTGTGCCAAGTTTTGTTTGTTCTTATTAATTTAAGGTGCTAAAATATATTATTTTTCATTCTTATTTTAAAAGGGATTGATAGATGTCTCTCAACTACATGAACAATTTTTCTCTTGAATATAGTTGATTTTGATATTTTTAAAATACTTCTGTTGATTTTGCTTTTACTTTTACAAATAAAAAAAATCTATTATCTTTAAGTTCAGAAGGAAATATTAAAATTGATAATAAGATATTACTTTATTTATCTGAATGAATAAATTCAGCATCTTTAACTCTTAATGCCTGGGAGCTTTTATTGTAATATTTATCCTAAGGTAACAGAAAATTAGGTGAAATTCTAAAGTGTTTTACTAAACATTTAAACTGTTTTATTTAGGTATAAATTATTTTCATATTCCATATTGGGAATTTTGTTTTCTATGATATAGATGATGATCCAAGATCTTTTAGCTGTTAAGGGCAAAATTTTGTGCAATTTCTAAGTGTCAGAAATTCTTGCTGTCATCTTTGTTAAGTTAATATTTAGTTTTAATGATATATTGTACCCCAGGGTTATTTATTAAGAAACACTAATATATTCATTGTTCTGTTTTGCATTTTGTATGCCTTAATGACTGTGATGAAGTACAAATATATTTAATGTGATTGTGAGCTTGACATTATGTATATATTTTAGGATTCATGAATGTTTGAAAGGCTTTGTATATTCCTCCTATCCTCTGCTCTTGTCGAATGAAATAAATAAAATAATCTTTGTGTTAGAAAAGTTTGTTAAAATATTCTAGAATTCATGTACTCACATAATATACACAGCATTTTTCGTTATTTATCATATTGATCACATAGTTTCAAATAAAAGTACATCTGAATTTTTTTTTAAACGAAATCCATTGGCTATGAGTGCATTATTATAAATTTCCTATTTAACGTGCGTTTTATAAGTTTCTAATAATAAGTTTAAGAAGTTGAACACGTCAATTTAATTAATTTAAAGGTTTCTTTACAAATGACAAGAGATAAAATTTTTACGTCGTATGAAGAGTAAAAGGAGAAAAAAGGAATTTTTTTTTTCAGTTATACCTAAGCACACTACAATTTTAAAACTCAGATACGAACCAGGTGAAAATTATCATATCTGTCTTCCTCTAAAGTTTAGTCTTAACTCGTCGAGCAGAAGAGGTATTCTGTAGTGTTTGCTGCTATAAGTTACTAATGTCCAAATCAGTCATTCATGCTACATGGATTTGAGAAGCATTTACGGGTTGTTCTAAAACGTACATTTTTGCTACATCAGGGGCAATGAGACTGGGACAGCTGCTTCTTAAAGCTGATTTTGTTTAGCTATGAGTATTAATACCATATTAGTTGTCGATCTCGTTGACTGCTTCCAAAGGGAACCCTATCTGTTCGACCTCTTCCGTCCAACAGAACCTATGGGCTGTTAAGAATGTGTAATACAACCATACGTTCTCATCGTTTGCAATTCCACAAATTCTTCCTTCACTGGATGATAGTAGCAGGGTACTGGACTCGGTGGGTTCGAATTCCACTGCTGACATGCAAATTTGTAACCTTTCGGAATCGTCATTGTATGTCTCGATCTTGTTACTTTGATTGGTTTTAGGGCGTTTACTTTTTTACTACACGAGAATTTATGCGACTGTAGCTTACCGCTTAAAGTTGATTACAAATGACTACAAGCATCCATGGCAGCAGTGGGATTTCAACTCACGAACTCTAGTACCGAAGTACAGCATCCTACTATTCAGTCATAAAAAACGAATAGAAATTGTTTAGTTCTTGGTTACATTTCAGTTTGCGAGCGATGTTATCAGCTACCATCACTTTGATGAGTCATATAAATGTACTCTCCTTTCCTTTTCTCTCACTTTTCCATAGTGTACTGAATGCTTTTATGCTTCACTAGATTTAACCAATAGGAAAATCGCTGATACTATAAAGTAAACACACTTTATTTACAAGACATAAATTGAAACAGTATATTTTGTGTAGAGGCGGTACCGGAAATTGACGTCACAAGTTTATGCGAGTGCTATCAATTGGCGGGCCACATCCTACACTTTCTGATTTTTGACGGGTGTCAAAAATCAGAAAATTTTCTTAAATTTAAATATTACCTTTGCCAAAATTAGCATATATTTTACTCATTTAACTTTATCGAATTTTGGATAGTGTTAAAAAATAATGGAGAAATGAGAGGAATTTGAAAAAGTTTTAACTTCAATAAATTTGTTTGATCAATGAATGACCGTTCTCTTCACTGATGAATGCCGGTTCAACATAACCACCGATTCTCGCCCATAAGTTCATGTGAAGAGAACCAAGGATCTGCCCTTCAATATCTGCGAAATCGATCATTATGTCATCAGAGGTTTAGCGGTCTAAACAGGTATGTTGGATGGCCGCAAACCCCTCCATGTCTTTGAAAGAGCCACTGTGACTACTCTGAGGTATAGGGGAAATATCTTGGAGTCTTATAGTCGCTTTTTCAGGGTAGCAGGTGGGCTTGAATTCATTTCAATGAACGATTTTGCGCTGCCACATAGAGCTATTCTGGTCGACGAATTTCTAGAAAGTGAGGATATTCTCCAGATTGGTCGGCTAAGCAGATCTTCAGATTTAAACCCTATAGAGCATGTCTGGGATGCTCTGGGGAAGGCAATTCCAACACTCAACCCTTTTCCGAGAACTACCAGGGCCAAACATAATGAACAGGAGTAGGATGCTTTTCTTTATTCGTGCAATAACAAGTGTTCAACATGACATCAGCACATTTTACGACGTTATTAAGGCACTCGTTAGAGCAGCAGACAACATGTCGGAATTAATAACAAAAACTTCCCTTGAGATAGAATCTTTAAGTTCGGTGAATTTTGAAGAGAATAGACGGTATACGAGTGATTTCAAATATTGTCATAGCTAGAAAACAGCCTGAGTGAGGCCAGGTGATCAGGGAGTTCATTCGATCTTGCAACCGTAAGAGGAACCATTTTACTAGATTGGAACAGTGTGGTAGTGCGATATTTTACATAAAGGTGGTTACAAATTATACACATCTTTGATTTAATGTGGGCACTACTTTTTCACGCAAAAGAGTGAAATAACGCTCATCGGCCTCTATGCACGTTTCCCAGCCACATTTCAGACACGATTTTTCAAAGAATGGTCTAACGATAAAAATGTGGTGAAACCACACCAAGCTGTCAACTGGGGTGACTGTTCTGGCTGTGTCGTAAATGCACGAGCATTCGACTTGGTTCATATCCCAGTAATCTGAGTGTTGACATCCTCGTGTAGGGAGAAGTACGCCTCATCCGTCCAGAAAATTATGAACAACCTCTGAGGGTTGCTTTCCATACTTTCCATAGCCCATTTAATAAAGGATTTGCGGCTGTAACTCCTGCAGTGATTGCAGTTTGTAAGAATAGAGATGTAATATTCCGAGGAGGATCCGTAGAATCGATAAATGAGGGGCATCCAATACCCTAGAAGCTTTGCGATAACTACTACTTACCGTGGACAATTTCGCCACACTGTTGGGAGATTTGAAATCACTCGTATATCGTTTATCCCCTTCAACACTGGCCGAAGATTCTATCTCGAGGAAAGTTTTTGGTATTCATTTCGACATATTGCATGCTGTTTTAACAGGTGCTGTAAATCGCCTAAGTAACATCATAGAATGTGCAACGAACTACTATCCTCTTCATTGTGTTGAGTCATCAATACTCTTTACCAGTGACTTTTCTAACGAACTTTTTTATGCTTCTAAGCAAAATCCGCCTTATTTTTTACCCTCTTTGTGCAAACTGCCCAGATTTATACCTTCCGTTTTTATACATTTTTAAAAGTTTTAATGGACTTTTGTCTGGTTATATGTATATATGTAGGCGGAGAAGTTGTCTGTGAGAAGTAGTCCCATGTAGTGAGTTGCGGTGAATTTAGAGAGACGGGAGTCCGATGTAGACGAAAATACTCATTCGGTGCAGACGGCATCCAAACTTCCCTTTTGTTGATGATTTAAGCTGAGATGTAAAGCCAGACGGGCTTTGATTTATAACTTAAATATATATTTTCAATTAAATGTTTGTCCTTGTAAATCCAAGCGGTTAATTGTGTTGGAAAATGATCCAGGAATCCTTCTTTACATATACACATACATACATACATATATATATATATATATATATATATATATATATATATATATATATATATATATATATATATATATCAGTGGCGTGCGGTCCATATATGCAGGGTGTGCACTGCACACCCTGGCAAAATTATGAGGGACAATAATTTTCTGCACCTATGTCTACCTATCTTTATATGGTATATAATAAATATTATTTATAGTATATTCAAATATTATGTTGATTTACTTGCTTGTATTCCCGCAGTGCGTGCGGTACTAGGTGCTGCACCACGTAGCACGCAAACGAACATAGGAAGTTCTGATGTGTACGCACTGCGCACTAAATTGAAAATCCCGCTTTATATGTATGGGATACTGGAGAAGAACAGCATACTATGGCACTGAGGCAAGTGCAGCTATTTTTCCTGCACTTGGCATTCAGAATCATAGGAAGGTACGGTTTATTAAGCGTTGTATTAGAACGGGGACTTCTTCTTTTTGTGTTTTTGTTTTTTTTTTTTTTTTTTTTTTTTTTTTTTTTTTTTTTTTTTTAACTGATTAACTGGCCATACGATTTTGCAGATGGTTAGTGATTAAATTTATATATTGTAAGGTTTTGTTTTCATGGAAATAGAGAAGAAGTATTTCATCAATATAAAGTGAAATGTTTTAGTGTGGTAAATTAATTTTGGGGATGTATTATATTTATTGAAATAATTAGCTGAAAAACAATGTTGTTTTATTTTAAAGAAACGAATTTTAACAGAACAGTCCAAATTTTACCATTCATTGTGTCTTACAGACAGTATATAAGTTATATTATGTAACACCATATCACTGGTTTTGTTTTTAAAAATTGTCAAGATGTTTTTCGCAGAATATATGATTTTCAAATATTAAAAACAATTAATAAATACAATTTAATCCACTGACCGAACAAGAAACAGTTCGCTCTATTGTGCCAGCGTGCAGTGAAATCCTCTGTACGTGGAATAGACGTTCGGTTTGTCGGCACCAATGAGCATCTGGATGAGGCACCGCAGCGGTGGGCGCCATGTGGTGCTACGTTTGCTGAACATATAAGTTTTTCGTGGAAGCCCCAAGCTTTGCTTTTTCGACGCTGATATGATACCATACAACAAAAGACATGATTTTCGCTTCAGTGCTAGTAGAATTCTCATAAGTTTAGCTGTTTTTATAGTTATAACTCGACTACTCGTAAGTAAATATTTTATTTATTGTAATCTTTAAATTTATATTCATTATAAATAACCCGTTTCAGAATGGAGAACTCATATGCCTCAATAATTAAAGATTTATTTCAAAATCCATGTTCTCTGCACAGCCTGCATGAAAACCTACCGCACGCCACTGATATATATATATATATATATATACATATATGTGGGGGGTACTGTTTTATTTTACTACTGAGTTTTATAAATACATCGGAATGTTGAAAGTTTTCCATAATTAAAAAAAAGGGGTAAACAACGGCTGATTTAGAGAAATAAGAGAGAATAAAGGGAATAGATGTGTTTCTATGACAAATAAAACCAAACATTTAAGAAAAAATTGTACATCTTGCCATTTTGTTGTCTAATGAAAGAAAATGTGCCAGTTTCTCAAATATTCATCAGGGTGTTCAAAAATAATTTTCCAGTCAATGTTTGAAATTTCCTTCTTTCTGCCGATGTTAATGTAGATGCTAACAATTTCTATTTGCTTTGTGCGCATTTATTTTTCAGAATGATGACTTTCCTGTACAATTTATTATTATTTTATTCATAATGACAAAGGACCTTTAATTTAATCTCAAGTCATAGCGTGAGGAGATTCAATAAACATTTTTGCTCATATTTACATTACTTAGAAAAAATAACTGCTTTGAAGCAATATAACTTAGTTATTAGCCCATTAATACCTAGCGTCTCTTTTTACAAGGAGAGATTTTACATCTAAAAAAAAAAAATAATAATTTGTAGAATTTAAAAGGAGGGTTGCAGCCTGCCAGTTTTTGCTTCTGATGAACTTACCTACCTAGAATTTTTCTCTCAAATGAAAATCATAAATAGAAGGACTTGGCTAGTGCCCCCTACTCATTATGGCTGGTAAGCCGGAACACTCGTTGGTGCTTCCATGAGACAGAAAAATCAATACTTGCCTTTTTTACGCCTTGCCTGTGAACATTCAAAATGTTACTTTTTCTCTGGGTACAAAATCCTACCCTCTTTGCCAAAAATGACGCCAACATCATGCTTCAGCTGAACGTATTTTGAGCTGCTTGGGACTTCTTTGGGTGGAAATTTACACTTCTCCCTTCCTTGTTTCGGACATTTTACTCGTCAACGGATTTATGGATTTGGCGTGACGCCGTCATGCCATTGGAAATAAGTAACAACGACAACAACATATGTTTTGTAAGAACGATTATTTTTTTCAGCAAAGGTAGATGACAATCTTGTAAACAATCTACCAAATTTTTGAATATTGGTTTCTATTTATAATTTTGCTATTTGAATCGACATTTAATGATTTTCACAACCTTCACCGAAAATTTATATTTTAGGCAGGTAAATGGACTGAAATCCTGACAAATGGCTTTGTTTATTATATAGCGTCATTTTACAGTACTGTGTTTACACTCCATACGAAATAAATTTCTTAACAAAGTTTTTCTTTATATAAATGGCCTCTTATGATGTTTGAAACAACAGCAGATCGCTAATAAGGACAGGCTGCTAAGGATAAATAAGGACAGGCATAATGCCAAGATATAATTCATTGTTACAAAATCTTGCTGTTTTCCTAATTTTCACATCATATTTCGATAATGAGTAAGCTCTAATTTTATAAATAATCTGTGAAAAAAAAACCATGCATAGATATATTATAAACTATGCAATCGACAATCGAGCAAAATATGGTAGGATTTATATATATATATATATATATATATATATATATATATATATATATATACATACATATATACTATACATACATACATATATATATATATATATATACAAACATATATATATAATACATACATATATATATAATATAGATACATATATATATCTATATATATATATATATATATATATTATAATATAGTATATATATACATATATATATATTTCAAAATTTGTAGTAAAGTATATGTAAAATAATGGTCGTTGAAAAATTAAAAAACTTT
>CM063504.1:100988873-101053873 GCA_032207245.1 Pardosa pseudoannulata
ATATTTTATAATTTTTTTTTCACTTTTGTCTTGTTGAGAATATTCTATTTCGTTAAAATTGTATTATTATTCTATAGTATACGCTTATACTCCCCTTTGACTCCGCCCCTTTTCGATGACGTCACTTCCGCCTATTTCGATGACGTCACTTCCGCCTACCAGGTACCCCTGTATACTACTATATATATACATATATATATATATATATATATATATATATATATATATATATATATATATATATACATACATATACGTATGTATGTAATGAGACGGACTTCTCCATGGGTGGTTGCAGTCATGACCATAAAAATGATACCGTTTCAGCTAAAGACCTTTATTAAGATAACGTTGAAGGACGGGTTCCCACTTCATCATAGGGACAGGACAAACGGAAGGGTCAGCTAGCATGAAGTTCTATGTACAAGACCCGTAACACCTGGGTCAACATCTGTGGGAAAATATCTCTAGAAAAATTTGTCTCCGATAGCGTGTATCTCCTTTTTATTTGGAAATTTCCTAAATTATCCGCTATGGCCATATAGGATTATAATTGGTCAGGCCCCTTCTCCGAGGGGTAAACTGTAGCCCCAGTGGTCAATTTAGGTTAGGGGTTAAAAAGGGGAAAGCAAAATGACGCGGGAATTTTTAGCCCTTGATTTAAGTTTTGAAAACCCTTGAGAATTTTCCTTACACACACACACACACACACACACACACACACACACACACACACATATATATATATATATATATATATATATATATATATATATATGTGTGTGTGTGTGTGTGTGTGTGTGTGTATTTCAAAAATTTCAGTAAAGCAATTTTTATTTATTTTTCAGAAAGAGGTTTGCTTGAAATGTTATCCTTTTTCCAATCACCCGTTCAATGTCAGTGATAATACTATTCGTTAGTCTTGTTACGCTCTCTTGCAGGAATGTCAGTTATAAAGATCTTACTAGAAGTTTTGTGATAATTTTGGTTTGATAAAGGCAATCTTCAACAGGGAAGAAAAAAAAAGAAGAAATAACAGAAACATTCAATTCCGCAACAAACTTTAATGTCTCAAACTTCAACAAAGTTGAGACGTAACGCGTGTCAGTGCAACATGTTGTCGTGCTCGAATTCGTCAGTCGCTTCCAGAGTCTGATTGTGCAAAGCTACTTGGTTCGGAGAAACCGGATATTCCTGGTTCGATTCAGGTCGAGGAGGGGAAAGTCCGGTATCTGGACTGTTACCGCTGGCACCGTGATGCATTAGGAAAGGCAGGCTGTTTGAAATATTCGGTTGAGTGATGGACTGATACAAGACGGGTGTCTTGGGCAGTTCCTTGGCATTGGTGAACATAGGCAAAGTTCTTAGCGCTGCTGTCGCGACACTGTAGTTATAATAGTTGTGGCTCAGGATGTTTGGTTCCGTCTGCTTCGATAAGGTAAATGCTCCATCTTCTAAAAATAAATTAATAAATAAATAAGATATTTATTTTTCGAACAGCAGTATAAATATCATAGTTAAAACTCCTTCAGTCAATGTATGGGCAAGTGAATTTTTATTTATATCTTTAAAAAATGTATTAAAACTTTTAAGCTGGGTATATGTCATAGGATAAACATTTTATATTAATTTGATTCAAAATCGTGGTATCATTAAGTTAGATAGTTACTTCATTTAGTTATAAAGTTTTAATTTTTTCCAACTTCTGTTTAATTTTCATTCAGTTAACCCTTAATTTGACAAGATGTTTTATCAAATATTTTTTAATTTCTGTTATTTTCCCATGTCTGTATAGACATTAGGATCTCTGTAAAATAAACAAAAAAAAATATATAATTTTCCATTTTTTGAGATAATTAATGTCCGCTGTGGCGAACACTGACAATTATGTTATATAGTAATTATAAATATACATGTCCGGTGTAGCGGCCAGATTTAGCCAAATTAAGGGTTAACACGTGGTTCTTAATTGTAATTTCTTTAAGATTAATAAGAGCTTTGGGACTTTTCTTCGAGATACAAATTTGTATTTTTGACTGAAAAATTCGGATATCAGAATATAGAGAGCGATTTTCAAGGAATTTAAAGTATCAGTTCTATTTGAACGTCAGATTATGTTCAAAATAAAGCTTTTATTCTGTTTTAATGTTTTGTTGGAAAGTTCCTACATTAACTGTCTGAATTTGTTTTATTGAGACAGCAGTGACTTAAAAGACATATCATACAATCAAAAGTAGGCTTAATTATTTACCGATGAATTTGAGATTGTGTTTGCATGAGATGAGAACAAGAAACCAAAACTTGAAATTTGAATAGATGATGTTTCTAAATAATTCTTTTGGGATATTTTTATTAGTGGAATATGAGCTTCTTACTTGTGAATATTTTTAGAGTTGTTTCACGTTAGAAAATGTAATTAAATAAATAAATCTCTTTATATATAATAATGCTTCACTAACGTGCCTAAACAACAACTTCTTTCAATTTTCAAGGCTACATTAAATGCAAAGCAGATAGTCGTCTTAAGGTAGTTAACTGACTGAGAAATTCAGATATCAGAATAGGAAGCGATTTGCTCGGAATTTAAAGTATCCAGTTCTATCTGAACGTCAGATTATGTTTTTTTATTAAAAAAAAAAGCTTTTATTCTGTTTTAATATTTTGTTGGAAAGTTCTTACATTAACTGTCTGAATTTCTTTTATTGAGACAGCAGTGACTCATAAGACATAATATACAATCAAAATTATACTTAATTATTTACCGAGGAATTTGAGATAGTGTTTGCATGAGATGTAAACAAGAGACGAAAATTGAAATTTGAATAGATGATGTTTCTAAATAGTTCTTTTGGGCTATTTTTATTAGTGGAATATGAGTTTCTTTCTTATGGATATTTTTAGAGTTGTTTAACTTTAGAAAATGTAATTAAATAAATAAATAAATAAATCTCTTTATATATAAAAATGCTTCACTAACGTGCCTAAACAACTTCTTTTAATTTTCAAAGCTACATTAAATGTAAAGCAGATAGTCGTCTTAAGATAGTTGACTGACGTCCCAGAACATCGGCGGCATACAAAGGTTGCACCCATTAAGTATGGGTTGCACCTTCTGAATTGCCATCGCGTCAGTTTTCCATTATAAAAGCACAAATAAAAATAATATGTATAATATTTAATATAATAATGTTGTAGCATCACTCTACTGGAAAACTATTTTTATTTGTATTTGTTTGTGCATCAAGGCTCGCTCTGACGTCAGTCGAACGTGTTCTTTGCTATCTGGGGGGTTCCCATGCCTCCATTCTCTCCTCCCTAACCTCTCCTCCAGAAAAGACAGAGATAGGGGTGTGGGGGATTGCGAGTGACGTCACGAGGGCCAAGCGTCGTTTGGTGTGGGAGAAGACTCTAGGAGTTGTCCGGCAGGCCATGAATGAGCCGTGACGATAATGTACATGATGCAAATATTTGTATATGTCAGTATAAATCCTTCTTTCTTCTCCATCTCGCTTGTGTTCGATGTGTCATCCTCATAAGGCCTTTAAAGAACCCTGCTCGACCATCACGATACCAAAGTTACCTATTTTAGAGCTGTGACGTTAGAATATATCTGTAATACTAGACTCAAGACTCGTTTGTGTTACAGGGACACCTGCATTTTTTACGGCGCTAAGGAGCGAAGGCTAACGCATCGAGAGAAGGTAGAAAAGCTACTACCCCAGGGAGGTGAAAGTTCACCAGGGAGATAGATGCCACCCCCGCCCACGCCAGCTGCAGAGGAGAAGAGGAAGATTTTCCCAGGGAGATGCCGAACGATGGCCGAGTGGTAGAGCGCTGCCCTTCGGAACCGGAGTTCGCGGGTTCGAATCCCGCTGCTGGCATGGATGTTTGTAGCCGTTCGGAATCGGCTTTAAACTGTAGGTCCCGGTCTCATTAGCCCTCGTGTGCAAAACAGTAGACCGTAGTGCTCCAAACCAAACCAAACTCTCAGGGAGGCGAAATCCTGATCAAGATAGGGGGGGTTGCCCTTGCCAACAGCGGAGGAGGAGATGCCCGCTCTGAAAGATATAGAACGGACATTCTTGGAGGAGAGAGCGGAAACAGAGTGAGAGAGTTGCAAGCCGCTCGGGACTATTTGGTTATATTCGGTGTTTTTCAGCCATGTTTGTGGTTAACAATGTTCAATGTACATATGTTCAATAATTGTAAAATAATAAATAATTAGTCTAGGATTTAGTCGCTGCAGTATTTAATTGTCGGCAAGACAGGCTTTCAGCGAACCCACAATACCTGCTCCAGTAACAATAGGCGAGCAGGTACAGAAACGAGGCGTTCGGTCATCGGGAAAGACAGACGCAGAAGCACAGGATACTCTTACAATATCATAAATAATTTCCAATAATAATATTTCCACTAATATATTATTTCTAATAATAATATTTCCATTAATATATTATTTCTAATAATAATATTTTGATTATAATAGCTCAAACAAAACAGTAGAATCGAAGTTTATTCTTTTATAAAACAACATTGAAAATACTTGTTAGAAATGATTACGCAGAGCAATCTTTCTTGATATAAGTTACAAATTACTTGCAATGGTTGGTATTTTAATTAAATCGAATAAAAATGTAAAATAATTGCATTTCTGGATTCCAAACTATAAAGAATTTTACATTTTGTAAAATATTAAAAGATTTTTTTTTTTGTTTTTTTTTTAAAAAGTATTTTACAAATTCGATTTAAGTATGTCGTCTTTATAACTTGACACCCCAGGAAGGAGTCCGGTTTATCCGACCTTAGAGACTCTTCTGTCTCAAGAGCCACGTTATGATCAAAAATGACGTTATGATCGCAAATTCAGTATGTGACACATTGTCTTTTTCAGGAAATGATTAAACTATCACGATAAGACTTCAAGATATCAATTCATTTCACGAATGCTATTATTGATATTTAGTATTCAGTTGAACGTTCGACTTCTTTTCAATTAGATTCATATTAATTCAACTTTTGAGCGTTCTCTTTTTACAATCTACCAGGACAAAAAGTGTGTCTTCATGCTGGAATTCCTGTAAAATGCACATTTCACTGTTACACTTACCGTTAACTTCTTGTTTGACAACGGGCCATACATTCTTGGGACTATTCCGTTGTTCGTTTCGCATTTCTGAAGGCTTGGGTTTTCTCTTTCTCCTTTGGATGTTGTCTTTTTTCATCGTCAAAGGACGGTTCACCTAAAGAATCGACAATCCGTTGAACACAATATGAAGATCAAATAATACATACATGCATTTTAAAGAATTATTCTGATACTTTTTTAAAACTTTGTAACACTGTTAGGGGCATTTCTAGACCATTGGCTGCCCTCATACATTTTTAAGATTAAGCTGTTTTGATTAAGCCTTGAATCCGGCCACTCCTCATTTTGGTTGCCCGCATACTTTTACTCGCTGAACCCCCTTCTAGGAATGACCCAGAACTCTGTGTTGCATATCTGCCACTAGCACAAGAATTATGTTATTTCCACAGAGGTCTTGATAAGACTTGTTGATGGGTGAATCGGTAACACTGAAATTAACATTTTCCGGTCTACGATCCTGGTGACTCCGACGGCTTCATCCGTGTATCTGCCAGTAGCGCTGAAAGTTCTAGCTGTCCTCCCCCTCAACTTTTACTAAATTTTTTGTAATTGGCTTTTGGCTCTAATTGTATATAGTTCTGTGCAACTCTTATAAATATTTTCTCCGCACTAAAAATTTTACAATTTTTATTTCAATTTTTGTGCTTTGTTAATTTTATATTTACTTATTGATTAATATTTTTTAATATTATGTATATATATATATATATATATATATATATATATATATATATATATATATATATATATAATATATATATATATATATATATATATATATATATATATATATATATATATATATATATATATATATATGTATATACCGGGTGGTCATAATTAAACTGACAGTGTTCACAGTGTTCTGCAGCGCGATCTATTTTCGAGAATGATGCCACATTTTGTAGGAAGAATAAACAAGACAGGGAACGAAGGATTCAAAAAAAAAAAAAAAAAAAAAAAAAAAGGGGTTTCAAAAGTCACCGCTAGGGGAATATTTGGCGCTGTATAATAGAAAATAGAGTATTAACACTAAACATACCATATAACGGGTCAAATGACCCATAATATTTATGTAAAAAATGCGATGGGAAATGAATTAAAAATTCTTATTCTTTGTGTTTGCAATACATAAAAATTGACAATATACAATTTTGTTAAATTATAATAAAGTTTATTTGTCTATGCCCTTCCAATTTTCTTATTTCATACATTTATAATAAAAAAAAATAAAGTCCGGTCATTTGACCGGCTATGGTAGAAATAGGTATGTATTAAGTGTCGGTATGTTTAGTGTTAACAAATGCAAATTAATACGGAATAAAATTACCTTTTATTATGCACATTTTCTGATTTAGTTCAAGTGCAATATGGCAACACTTTTAAAAAAGCGTAAAATCTGCATAAACACCGAAAAATCTACATAAAGTCTCGTGATCTGCAATATCACCTACGCTGAGCAGAAGAAGAAGTTCTTTATCCAAATTTCACGTTACATCCATTGTCACAATTAAGAATTTAATTTTCGTATTGATTTGCATTTGTTAACACTTTATTTTCTATTATGCAGCGCCAAATATTCCTCTAGCGGCGACTTTTGAAACTAATTTGTTTCTTTGCGGAATCTTTTGTCCCCGTGTTATTTAATCTTCCTACAAAATGGGGCTTCATTCTCGCAAATAGATCACTCTACAGAACACTGGGAGCACTGTCAGTTTAATTATAGCCACCCGGTATATATATATATATATATATATATATATATATATATATATATATATATATATATATATATATATATATATATATATATATATATATATACATATGCCATGGAGAAGTGGTTAAGGCATGGAAAACACATTTGATTCCATATATAAAACGTCTTTATTGTAATCCTTCTCTTCATAGCTATGCCACTTAGAAATCCTTTGTTCTCATATTTTGCCACGCCAAGCGTGGAGGATGTTATCAGCCCGAGTTCTCGCTCAGAACTTTTTCTATTGGAGTTGCTACCTAAGCAAAATTCCAATGTTTACTTCCGCGTCAGCTCTTTTACTCTGTATAGTTCCGTTCGAGGGTATGTCTTTCTCCTATTACGTTATTGTTAATAAGTTCTAACTATTTTTAATTATAACTCTCTTAATTCTTAACCCCCATTTTTAAA
The DNA here is from genome assembly GCA_032207245.1 of Pardosa pseudoannulata. NCBI lineage: Eukaryota > Metazoa > Arthropoda > Arachnida > Araneae > Lycosidae > Pardosa > Pardosa pseudoannulata. The sequence goes on from CM063504.1 coordinate 100,996,187, forward strand.
CCTGACATTTATATATATAAATATATATATATATATATATATATATATATATATATATATGTATATATAAATATATATATATACACATATAATTATATATATAAATACATGCATACACACATATACATACATTCACATATATATGTATATGTGTGTGTGTTTCCTACTGTTAACTGAATGAATCAATGCTGACAATAGGAATTTTGCCACATATCTAATAAGGCTTACTGAGAATAAAAAGCTCTAACGTTCTAAAGAACCCCCAAAATACTCATGTCTGCATTTGACACAATTTGCTGATAAGAACTCTATCAAATGGCAATATTAAATTCAATTTTACCACAAAGATTTTATTTATCACCTGATCAGATGCACATAGTAATGTTAGTTGACTGGTTGATTTGAAGTGCTACGGTCTAGTATTTTGTTACACATGGGCTAAAATGAGACCGGGACCTACTGCTCCAAGCCGATTCTGTGCTGCAAGGAACTAACTTGCCTACAGTGGGATTAGTATCCAAGAATTCCGGTGATGAAGAGAAACGCCCTACTCGTTCGGCCATCGTTCGAGAGTAGTTATTAGTGAAATGAACTTTGGATTCGTGAAATAAAAAGAAAAAGGAAAAATAAACTGGAGACACTAAAAGTAGATTTCTTACAATGATAGTTTCAAATTCATTAAAGATAATTTTTCTGGAAAGTAATTTATAATATTTATAAAAAAATAAATATGTTTTCTTTTGCTAAAAATATACATTTTCCAATATATTTTATTTTTATGTTTAAGATTTTTTTCACGTTTGATATTACATTTGATCTAACATTTGAGAACATATTTTGAAAGTCAGGCTTGTTCAGATAAAAAGGATTTGGGTGGTTGGGTACCTGCTGTACTAGATTCTTCTAGCATCATGTAATCTATGTGGAAAAAAACATTCTATTTCTTCGAAATTTGCATTAGATTGAAAAAAAAAAAATTACGACGGGATAGAACGGAAAATTCTCCAGGGTTGTGTGTGACTCAATTTTTAAAAAGGAGGAGAAAACTATAAATAAATCAAAATTATTTGTGAAAATTTTTGGCTAAGTCTTTGAAAGCAATTAAATACATTTAAGAACATAAATATTAAAAGAGGGTCATGCAATAATTACCCTGGAGAATTTTCGTACTTATTACGTAGAAAATTTTTTAAAGCAATCTGTTAATACTAACCTCCTAAAAGTAGCACTAGTTTTACCCATAGGTTAAGATAGTAGTACTTTCCTTAGTCCTCAGATATCCACAGATTATTCTACAGATTCTTAAGAGATAGAGGAATCCAATATAGCCGGTATCCAACCCCGTTAATTTGCTGACTCTTGTACCATGCCGAACGATAAGCAAATGGACAGATAGTTGTTCTTCGGTTCCGGAGTTCGTGGGCTCGAATCTCATTGTTGGAATGGGTGTTCCTAGCCATTCAGAATCGGTTTTAAGCCATAGGTCCCGGTCTCATTGGCCTTCGTATGGCAAAACAGTGGACCGTAGAGTTCCAAACCAATTTCCCATGACTCAAAGAAAATGTTCTACTCTCATCAAGGCATTTAAAGAAGAGTAACAACTTGATACCAGGTTGTAGGCATTATTATTATTTCTATATTAATTTCCTAAACTTCAGAAAGTTTTGGGGTAAATCGTTTTTGCATATGTTCATTGCAATAATTTAAGGATTCAAAGCCCATCTCAAAAAAAGATTTTACCCCCAGTAATCCAAGTTTTTTCAACACATGTATACCACATTTACATGTAAAAACAAACTACTAAATTAATTAATTTGACGTAAAGCACTTTTAAAAACTCTAGGGAAAAACAAAATGCTGAAGATTGATTTATTAAAGTTGTATTTTAAGGAGTTGTCACTTAACCGGAATGACTGTAGCCTTCATTGCAGGTCTTTTTCAATAATCATTTATAAATATTGCAGAAAGAAAATATTTATTTAAGGAGTCTATCGCATTATTTATTCTTTTATTTATCTAATCCAGTTGCTGAATAGTTGAAGTACTCGTATTTATTAATCAGATATCTTGTAAATATATCCATATTAGCAATAGGTTCTATCTCCACTTGTAGTTATACTACTTGTAGTCAGCCTGAATTAGCTCATTTCTGAAATTCCGATCTAAATAAGCTCTTGGGTAAATTGAGTATCTTAGTTCTTCCAAACAACCATCTTACTTATAAGTTAAACAAAAACAACAGTATAGAAAATAAACATTCTAGTGGTCTTTAAACTTTATCGACTCACGGAGTTCCAAGAAGTAGTTATTTTTTGTTTATTTTTTTTTACCATCCTACACTTATAAAAATGTATGTTAAATTAATATTTAAAGTAGGTCAATATATTATAGATACTTTGTGCAAATATAAAAAAAAGTACTGCAAGTTTTGTTGAATAATTTATTATAAACTTAATGTAATTTGCTCATTAACCACTTAACGCATTTGCCAGTGTCTGACACGGGCACAATTCAAAATAAATATGCAATCAAATCGTTTACACTTTGTCTGTGTAGCAATTTTTTTATAACTTTTACCCCCTTTCTCGCTCTCTAGTCACCACCCAGAAATAAAATTGCAAAAAAATAACTTACACTATACTTATATATCCCTTTCCTGTCTTAATGCAAATAATTTTTTTTTGTCAAATTTTCCTAAAAAAATTCGTGCTTTAAGGGGTTAAAAGCATTAACTCATGCTCAAGGTTTGACCTAAACTTGTATTATATTGAATGTATGAAGTGTGCGTCCAATTTCTTTTACAAAATCTATCAAAGTCTAGTATTATTAATGTTACCTTCATTCTCATTTCATCGTGTATTTCATACTCTCATTGTGTGTTTTTATTCTGTATTTTATATTTTTCTATAATGTATTTTTGCTGGCGTACGCTGAGAGAAAGTTTTCTTTTAAAGGAAGACTTTCAAAATTAATTTTCCTTTTGATCAATCTGCTTGAAATTTTATGTTATTGGCCATATATTTATGTAAAAATGCTTACAATTCTAAAACAAAATCTTAATAATTTAAAAGCTATTAATTATTAATCTTTACAAAAAGAGCAAGCATTATTGAAAATGCTCCATTCGCGTTACGTTTTAATACTCTGCAAGGAAAATTGTCGATTAATTTCGTAGTTATCTGCAGGTTAGAAGTGCAGCTTTAATGTTTCGGTTAGAAGTGCAGCTGGAATGTTTCAAATACTTATAAAATTAAAAAAAATATTTCCTTTACAACTTTTTAAAATAATGATGAGTAGTAATTGATTTTTATGTTGGGGTAGTTATTATAATTATAAAATGGTGAATATAAAAAATCTTCTTTCTAATTCTTAGTAGCCATTTTTTTTCACAATTCAGTAAGATATGGAATTTTGATGCAAATTTCGGCCAGCTACTAGCCTAAAATAGTTTGCATACTACTCGCATATTCCATAAGGTAATTTCACGCAGCAGGGCACATCTCAACTTATGACAATTCTGGCTTTAATCTCAAACGGAAGGGCAGTTTATCGTTTGTTTGTTGGCTGTTGTAAACATGAAAATGAATAGGAAGGGCATTATAGTAGTTCGTGACGTTGCGACAAATTGCTTTATAGGAAAGGATTTGAAGATTGAGGTGTAGAGTTGTTACATACCCTATGTAGCTTGTAGTAAAGTCCGCAAGCGTTGCAAACAGGATCTCCTTGGTTGTTCCTCCTCCATAGGGATGTGGTCGTCGTTTGGCAGTTGGTACAAAATAAGCCCATTCGACGTGTGGCCGACTGCAAGAATGAAAGGATTGCATGTGGAATCAGCAGTAGTACATTGAACTTAACTTTTTTCAGTGTTTAAATCCCAAGCAAAACACTGGATTGTATTATTAATTATTTTCGACAATAGTAACAACAAGGATTAAAGGGAGTTTTTTCCTTAATTTGCTTTATTCGGTGAGGAGAAATTTGAAACTGGATATGATTATTATGCAAATAATGTCTATATAATATATCTATAACTGCCCAAAATAAAAAGAGGAACGTCTCCACGAGAAAAATCTAATCGCAAATTAATTTTTTTTCTTGTAAGTTCATCAGATGAACTACTAGATTTTTATTTAGTGGAATTATTTAATTTCCATAAATATAAACTATTAAGTAATTGAAAAATATATTGTATATATTTATTAAATGTATAATAATCACGAATCAAACTAAGATCTCATATTTTGTGTTGTAAATTCCTATAATAATATATTTTTAATAAGAACTACTATTACTAATTTTTTTTTTGTTTCTATCGCAAAATATTTCCTGTTTCAGCAGTACAATAATCCCTTCTTAAAAAGTGTGCGTGCACGATGTTCTAAAAGTTCTTGGCTGTTGTATGGATTTGCTGTATCGTCACGCGAAATAAAATGTGTTGTGCTTTTGGATGTACTCGCCCATATTTCATGTATGTATGTATATACATTATGTATGTATGTATAAACATTCAAAGAAAGTATTAAAAAATTTTTAGAAAGAGAATAATCTAATCTATATTTATTAAGAAAATGTATTTCTTTTCCTCTATGCCTTTTTGCGTTTCGGAATAATTGTTGACATAAATCAGGATTAGTTTTTAATGAATGCTTCTTTGCATATTTTGTGGAAAGCCAAAATGGAGCTCCTCTACTCATTATCTTTCTGTTGAGAATGTTTTCAAAAATCCCCTTATTGAAGAACGTGTCATCAGCCGCCACTTTCCTAATGTTTGGCCACACCGATCCCCAAACCTCAACCTATACGACTTTTAGCTTTGGGGACATTTGAAACATCTACTCAGTCTTCATAAACAAAGAACTATACCTAATCTAAAAGAGATCATTTCACGTGTTCTCAGCATTTCTCCGGACATACTATGGTCAACTGTGGTCAACTCCGTAATACTGTGGTCGATTGTTTAATTTGGAGTTTCCGTTTCAGGCATGGCTTGCGCCATTTGTATTTATTCATAGCGAAGACACGCGTAGAGTGTGTTGACAGCTCCATGACCACGCACTAACTGATTCTTCTCACTTGATTAACCATCAACTTCTTGTGAAATACCTCTGCGCCTGACCTCATTACTCCAAAAGGTTAAGCAAGCGTGGGTCGTTTCCATTTATTTTATTATTAAAAAAGAGTTCCCTTTTTAAAATCGTTTATAACTCCCGTAATTTCCAACTACCCCTGTTTTAGACCTGACACACACACACACACACACACATATATATATATATATATATATATGCTATAAGCATATGTATATATATTATATACATATATATATATTATTTATATAAATATATATATATATATATATATATATATATATATATATATATGTGTGTGTATGTGTGTGTGTGTGTGTGTTTAAATGCAAACTAATCTCTGATTTCCACTACAGAAAATACACACTAGGTTATGAAATATATTGGTTAGACAAACTTAATTCTAATTAAATCCTGCGTTAAAGGCAAACCTTTTCACCTGGATCATGCGAGATCAATAAACGCTTTCTCGGGATTGACCTAATGGCATTTTGAATGAATATTGATGTTTAAATTTATGCTTTAATTCTTATTACATTACTTTTTTCTGTAATTCCTATCTCTTGTGTTTATGCTCGTGTTTTTACTCTGACCTGAAATGCTAATTTTTGACTATTCTCATTGGGAACATTACTACCTTATACCCTTGAGTAATCTTTAAATTTTGTATGTTCAAATTAATTATTCCATACACACACATATTTAAAGAATGTGGGATTAGAAAAATATGCATATTTTACCCTATATCTCATTCATTATCTACTAGTGTCAAAATGACACTAGGTGGCGTTCCAGTGATAAAATAAAAGCTTCGTGGGATTTTACTAAACTTTACTTCCCTACGAGACTTTTTCACAATAAAAAGAGGTTTAAAATACCTTGTCTACTCACCAGTCGCTTTTGGTTTTTGACCACTGGCCTGTTCATGCCGTTCATGCGATGATACAGGCCGCACGCGTTGCACAGGTAATGACCTGTACCATCTCGCCTCCAGAGGGGTGTGGATATTGCACCACAATTCACGCATTCTCGGCTCTCTAGACTTGTAAAAATCTCGCTGTCACTTGCGCCTAAATAAGTATAAAAAACTATTAAATCACTGACATACACTGGTGTCGAAATAGTAAGCATAATTCATAAAATGCAAGACAATGAAGCAAATATCGGTAAAATTATTCAAAAACACCCGTTTTTTAAGTCAAACGTTGGATTAAACATTTCTATCGACGATGACATGTCCAAAACATTTGCTATAATCCAAACTAGTTTTAAACAAGCTAATGCAACATAACCAAGTTTTTTTTTCAATTGTTGTGCTAAGGAATGTTGCTAAACGATCGAAAAGAGCGAATGGTGTCCCAAAGACGCCAAGAGGATATGTTTGTAAAAGGGAAAATAACAGGAATGCTGAAATCTAGACGACTTCAAACTAAAGTATCTTTTCCGTGTGTGATATAAGGGTTTTATTTATTTATTTATTTTTTTTTTTTTTTGGGGGGGGGGTTCTACGGTATACTTTTTGCAACACGAGGGGTAATGAGACCGGGATCTACAACTTAAAGCCGATTCCGAACGGCTACGAACATCCATGCCATTGTGCGATTCGAACCCACGAACTCCGGTACCAAAGGTCAGCACCCTAACCAATCGGCCATCTTTCGACTGTATGATATCAGGACTGTAGGAGAGGTTTCAAATAGGGTTTATTTTCTGCGAACCTGATTCCTAGGGTTCCGAAAAAGGAGGAGATTTTCATACTTTTTGTATTCCCAGAAACTGTACTTGATGCCCAAGAAAACACTGCTGATCTTTCATGTTTTCTAACATAAAAACTCTTTGATTCAACAAGATTAAAAAATTTTAAACAAGACTTTTGTGCAAGGAAATCTAATGACTGTCTGATTCTCCAAATTCAGAAAAACGAGTATGGAAATTTTAAAAGAGAAATCTTAAAAAGGCTATTAAATCAGTGACATACACTGGTATCAAAATATTAAGTATAATTCATAAAATTCAAAACAATGGAGTAAATACTGGTTCTAATTCTGGACGAATAATTAGAAAAAGCGATTCCTTCAAAAAACAAATGTCCTACGTCTCCCAACTAGCAAGAATTTGAGCTTGAGGAAAATAATAAAGCCAGAATTCAGCTTTTTGACATTAGAAGATAAGAGGGCTGTCCCTCCTAAAAGCTTATAATAAGATAAGAACTAGGTTGAGGTTTAAAAGCATAGATTATTTTGTTTTTTTAATAAAAAATTGAAAATTAACGATCTAATTTATTTGCATCTTATAGCTTTATATATATATATATATATATATATATATATATATATATATATATATATATATATATATATATATATATATATGTGTAATGGGACGGACTTCTCGCAATGTTTTTCTTATTTATTATCATATGTATTATATCTTTGTAATCCCTGTTTATTGATACAAAACGTATACTATGTATTTTTATTTTGTGTATAATTATGTATGAAATCATCAGTTATTTGTTACTTAAAATCATCAGTCTTATTTTGTTACTTAAAATTTTTGTAAAATCTTAAGTTAATGGAAAGGTTCTCACTTCGTTCACCCCTTTCTTTTTGCCCGGGGAGGATATTGTAAGGAAAATTCTCAGGGGTTTTCAAAACTTAAATCAAGGGTAAAAATTCCCGCGTCATTTTCCATTCCCCTTTTTAACCTCTAACCTAAATTGACCACTGGGGCTACAGGTTACGCCCTCAGAGAAGGGGCCTGGCCAATTATAAACCTACATGGCCTTAGCGGACCATTTAGGAAATTTCCAAATAAAAAGGAGATACAAGCTGTCTGAGACAGATTTTTCTAGAGATATTTTCAAACAGATGTTGACCCAGGTGTTACGTGTCTTGTACATAGAACTTCATGCTAGTTGACCCTTCAGTTTGTCCTGTCCCTATGATGAAGTGGGAACCCGTCCTTCAACGTTATCTTAATAAAGGTTTTTAGTTGAAATGGTATCATTTTTATGGCCATGACTGCAATATATATATATATATATATATATATATATATATATATATATATATATCTATATCTTATATATATATATACATATATATATATATATATATATATATAATTTTTTTTTTTGACAATTTCAATTTTTGAGACCAAAAGCCATGCATTGCGAAGTAAATGTCCCGGTTTAGTGTTCAACCTTAACGCGGAACTCCCACTGTTTAGGTCCCAAGCATGTTTTTCCCCTGTTTATCTACCAACTAAAGGGATGAAAGCTTAGTTAAATTTAGAAATCTTAGTTAAATTTAGAAAGTTAGAAAGCTGAGTTAACTTTGCCTAGCCCGAAGACAGAACCTCTGACCGGAACCATTATCCCAACACACCAGGCTTTTACAACTTTTCATTTAAGATATTCATAAAATTTGTGAATAAACGAATATCTTTACTTTGTGTAATTATCAATCATATTAATTAAAAATAATAAATGTATATATTTTTTCAAATTATTACGCATTGCCGGGAGATCCTGATAATGATTTATATATATATATATATATATATATATATATATATATATATATATATATATATATATATATATATATATATATATAATATATATATATATATATATATATATATATATATATATATATATATATATATATATATATATATATATATATATATATATATATATATATATATCGTCTAAAGTCGGAAGATTTCCCATGCTGACTGACCTCACATTATCCAGAACAGGACATTTCTTTGCTTGGAAGCTATGGGGACAGCCTTTTTCTTGAATATCCGTCTATCAGCTGACGAGCTAATACTATATGGAATGCTAGATGGCTTTTAGATGCGCTTCCCGCAACTGTATTTTGGAAGATCATCTAGGAGAGAAGTGATCTCCCGAGGCGCACGAAAGAGTTAAACTACATAATCTGTTTCAACAATTGTCAAAATTATCAAAATCATGCTTGGATTATATGGTTTGAAATGACAAAAATAAAATACTATTTAAATCAAATTGCTTGATATTTTTTTTTAAAAAAAGGGGATCTTCTGATATTTATAACAAGGTATTTATAGCTCCTTTTTCGAGAATTTTTAGTAAAAAATTAATGCATCCTCAGTGGATAATCTATGAAAGCTCCTGCTGCTCCGAAAATATTTTTTCCATACTTTAAACATTGATATCAACGTAAAAAAGCTCATTCACACTTCTAAATTTTACAAAAGTGATACTTCTAGGTAGACAATCCAACGAGACCGAAATATCTCGAGGACAGAACATGGACAATTCGGCAACGACGAGTGCCGGAAAAAAACCGTTGGTTCTATGGCGATAAATTTGGAACCAAATAAATTGAAAAAAATAACTTCAATGTAAATGTTTTACGATCCAGATTTCTTATAATTCAATATTATTTCTCTATCCCTTTCTCTCCCTCTCTCTCTCTCTCTCTCTCTCTCTCTCTCTCTCTCTATATATATATACATACATATATATATACATATATATATACATACATATATATATATATATATATATATATATATGTGTGTGTGTGTGTATACACATGTTATACATATATATATATATATATATATATATATATGTCTGTGTGTGTGTGTGTGTGTGTGTGTAAGGAAAATTCTCAGGGGTTTTCAAAACTTAAAATCAAGGGCTAAAAATTCCAACGTCATTTCGCATTCCCCTTTTTAACCCCTAACCTAAGTTGTCCGCTAGGGACATGTAGGATTATAATTGGTCAGGTACCTTTTCTGAGGCGTAAACTGTAGCCCCAGTGGTCAATTTAGGTTTGGGGTTATAAAGGGGGAATGCGAAATGACGCGAGAATTTTTAGCCTTTGATTTAAGTTTTGAAAACCCGTGAGAATTTTCCTTACATATATATATATATATATATATATATAAATTCGTTTGCATGTAGGTGTGTGTATGTATGTTTGCTATGCATTCATAAATGTTTGGATCAATCTTTGCAGAATTTTAGGCAGGAAAACTTCTTGGAAGTTAAGGGTGTTTGGAAACAGAAAAGAACTTTTTATATCTATATTTTTCTTTTTATTAAGGGATTTAAAAAGTCTTAAGTGAATAATTCATCTACTAGAGCTTAAAATACGTTTTCAGAAAATACATTTTTTCCTGCTTTTGACCTTATTTACTTTGCTTATTTCATTTTATCAAAATTAATTTGTACATTTCTTTTCTTTTCATTCAGTTCGCTATTTTTTATTCAGTTTTTAGAGGCCAATATTATTTTATTGCTAATACCGTTATCGTTTGTAAAACCATTTAACATATTCCGAAAAATATTTAGCATTACTCGATCTAATTTGCCTTTGTATTGCTAATTAACAGCAGAGTTTACGAAAAAAAAATCTCTACATCTGGATGCATTTGATGTACACAAAAATGTGCTTCCACTAAAAAAAATTTTTCTCACACAACAGTTTTTGTAGATAGATATTTTTTTCTCTTTATATGACCTATTAGTAAACTTAGACTTTTTCCTTTATACTGTGTGACGAACGATGGCCGAATGATTAGGGTGCTGGCCTTCGGAATAGGAGTTCATGAGTTCGAATCCCACTATGGCATGGATGTTCGTAGCCATTCGTAATCGGCTTTAAGCAGTAGGTGCCGGTCTTATTAGCCCTCGTGTTGCAAAAAGTAGACCATAGCGCTCCAAATCAAACCAAAACCTTTACACTGTGCTAGGATAAATCACCAAATATCATTTATGGTAATTCTTTTATTTCGTTAGATTATATATTTTTTAAGTTCATCATAAAAATCAAATTTTAATTAAAGTGTTATTTGTTTTGTGATAATGAGTTCTTTTATTTCCAAAATTGTGTATATTATCAGTGTAATATAATCTAAAAACTAATTCGAATTTTGAAATAAATATAACCTTTATTTTAAAATCTTAATTACTCAGATTAAAGCCCGGTTATGAAGTGGTTAGTATTATTCTAAGAAACAAAATTTTTTGCATCTTTACAGAAAATTTTTAAAGTGAAAATTTTTGTAAAATAAAGGATTTTAGTATTGAAGCAAAAAATATATAATACCTTTAATAAACAATATTTTTAGAAGTTTTTTTTTTCAATTTTTTTGTAATTTGTAAAGTAATTCGGGTTCTAATTAATTAACATATAAACTTTAATTTACATTAAAATAATTAGAAATAGGTGGTCTATGTGATAAATTAACTACATAAAAAATGTGACATCAACGACTAATTAAAAAACCAAAGTTTAGTATAATGTTGAATTGTGAAAATATTGAATGTTAATTGCAGAAAAATAATTCGTTATAGAACTTTTTTGCACTTTTTTTGAACGTTTAAAAGTTCTGACACACATTAAACTGGTTCCTTTACTCAAAAAAGGGAAAAAATTAGACAATAGCATTCTTTTCAGAAGTAGAATTAAAATTTATATACATTTCAATTTTTATAATTTAAAATTTTTCTAAAAAACTTCAAAACTTTCAAGAAGTGTTCGAAAGCAAAATAATCTTTCTTTAGGCATAGCCAGACGAGGACCGAATCGGTAGGGCGCTGACTCTCTGTTCAAGTTCTGAATTCGAATTTTCCTGACGGCATAGAAGTTTGTAGCCTTTCAGAAGCAACTTTAAACAGTAGGTCCCGATATAATTATCCCTCGTAATGCAAATTAATTTACCGCAGTGCTACATCTGCATATATTTGAACTAAACAAAATGGGCTTACAATAAAAAATAATAGAATTTATCCTAGATTCCCTTAAAATGAAAAATCTCCGAAAAAGTTTTATTATGTGAGAATAAAAGAATCTGAAATAATAAAAATCATTTTATGTCGGTATAAAAGTAGATTGAAATTATACAAGGTAAATATAACAGGGACTATTTTTTGGAGTTGATAAGGCATCGAAATATTCGGTGATGAATAATAGGTATTATAAGGAAGTTTCTCCAGTTAGTTCTATGTATGTTTGAAATCATATAGTTGGTGCATTTTCATATTACTCTTGGTAAAAACAAATAGCTTGGAAATTTTAAGTACAAGAGTGGTATATATTCAATAACACTAGATTTATTTAAAAATATTTATCGGTAAAAAGAAAAGCAGCATAAGAAGAAAGAGTGTACAATCTGTCTGCGGAATTTATTTATCTACTCTGAATGTGAATGACATGGCAAGGGAATGGAAGTAATAAACAAACAAGAAAATGACCTACATCAGTAAACATAGGTTAGAAATAAACCATCGTATATTAAGTATTTATGATAAATGCAAGACCGTTTCCTTGATAGCGAAATCATTTAAGGCATCTAATTCTTAGCGTGTATCGTTAGCTTCCTATCTGTCGGACTAGTTGTTCATTCCTCGTGATAAGTGTTTATGCTTTTTTTTTTTCTGAAAATCAAGGATTAGATATCATTCGACAAGATGAATGAATCATTAGAAAGCCAACTAACTTCTGTATCCTCTAATCTGAGGACGGGTATTCTTTATTTCTTCATATTTTACTCTTTACGTTTCAGATTTCTTACCCATGGAGTAACTTAATGTATAAGTAGAAGCATTAGTGGAGCCTGCACGGGGAGATTAATGAAGCTCAAAAATTTCCCTGGAGTTAATATTTTTCTGTCCTATAGAGCAATTTGTCGCAACGTCACGAACTACTCTAATACCCTTCCCATTCATTTTTATGTTTACAACAGCCAATAGACAAACAATAAACTGCCCTTCCGGTTGAAACTAAAGCCACAATCGTTATAAATTGAGATGTGCCCTACTGCGTGAAATCGCCTTATATTAACTTTTTAATTCTACAGCTACCATAATATGAAATAATAAAAGCTATATAATTCTTAAATTTTTTATACAAAAAAATTGGGGTACTACTGAAGAATAGGGTGCCCCTTGGCAAATTTAGTGTAATTATTGGCGATGTTTACTAAAACACAAAGGTATTTTATCCGAACATAGTATCTCTTTCTATTTGGGCGTGACTTTAATTGATGTAAATTGCGCCATTGAAATAGAATTATATACATTTTATTAATTAACCAAAGCCACTGAGAAACCGGGCATTTATATTTATGGGCAGTTAAAAAAGCCATCAGCTTCAAATTATTAAAAATTAGCCATATAAAAATATTAGATATAATGAACCATTAAAGGTTCAAACAACCTTTAATGGTTCATTATATCTAATATTTTTAAACATTACGCTCATTTAACATATAAAAAATAGGTTCCACAAGAGAGCTGGATAGAAATGTAATATAATTTAAAATATAGATACAGATTGATTGGACACAGCGAGATCAGGAGAAAATGTGAAGCTACCCTGCTTAGAGCTTTATCGCCAAGTTGGCGAGGGCACCCTGTTCTTCAGTCAAGCCAAAATTGGGAATAAATTATTACATTGTTGGCAACAGGATACGAATATGTGACATTTAGCTATGTTATCTTTTTGATCAAAATTAAAAGGGAAAACTAAGAAATGGTTTCAGTAATTATGCTATCTAGTGTTCTACTATTCACCTATTTGGCTAAATCCCAGTTCAGGGGGCCCGCCGAATCAAGTTCAGTGGCCAAGCCAAGCGTGGGCGATGTCACCAAATTCTAGAACCCAGTTTTCTGGCAAACCTTGCTCTATTTTTAATTTTCTATTGCTTTTTTTAAATTTGTATTCATCTTAACAAAATTTCAAACCTTTTTTGTTCAAATATTCTTTGAAATTGGGTATAAGCTTAATACAAAACAAAGCACAAATTGTAAACATCACTTGGCGACAATTTGGCGATCACTTGTACAAAAATAGAGCCAAAAACATGGCGGCCGGCCCCCAGAACTGGGATTCATATTTTAGTGTACAGCAATTTAAAGTAAAACTTTTAGAGTAAATAATTACTACAGTGTTACATGTAATCTCTCTTCATAATGTGATTAATATCGACGAGATTCTCAAACTTTTAGGTAGCTGTGTGTAAGTGATTTTACAAGCCTGATCGAGAGGTACATGAAATCCATTGTGATTAAGTAAAGTATTACTTTTTATTTTCTATCTTTAGTTATTATAACCTTTAAACCCCCACAAACATGACTTTAAAGTGTAGAGTTTGCGATGCTAGCTTTCCATACAAAGATTCTGGCTGTACTGCTGTCGAGCAGAATATTACCATCGAAAAGTAACTGTTGAAAACTAATCGTAGATGAATCCCCATGTAAATATACGATATCAATTTTTATTATATATACTATGAAATACCCATGGGTGTTACGACGAATGAGAAGTAAATCAAGGGTAACTGAACAGAAACGTTAAAAAGCGTCTTTCAGCTGTAAAAAATCAGTATATTCCTTTTTGAACTCTTTTTTCACTGTTGAGTATTCATCTTCCAGGTATTTTTTGTATTCGCTTAACGTTATATTTACGGTCTAATAACTCTTCATATTTCAGATTTGTTACAATTAATCAAGCAACTTAATGTATAAGTAGAAGCAGAACATTAAAATCGAACAACAGCTATTGAGAACAAACAAACATATTAAGCACTATACAAGGATTTCTTAAACTTTATACTGTGGGGTTCCCATAAGCATTAGGCAAATCCGACACAATTCGAGTGAAACTGTTAATTCCTCTACTTTTACTGTAATATACTATTGTAGTTTTAGATTATTAATTTTAATTTTTAATTTTAATCCACAGAACAGTATTAGAATTTTAAATAAGTAACAAACTTTACACTATAATAAAATATTAAAAAATAGATTCAACAACTTGGATAAATTCAGACTTTATCTATAGTCTGTCCATCAAGTGTAGCTACTTGGTTTGGTTAGGAGCGCTACGATCTACTGTTTTGCAACAAGAGGGCCAATGAGACCAGGACCTACTGCTTAATCGGGTACTGCTTAAGGCCGATTCCAACCGTCTGCGAACATCCATGTCATCATCGGGATTCGAACCCGCCAACTTCGGTACCGTGGAGCAGCGCTCTACCATTCGGCCATCATTCGGGAAAAAAGCCACAAGTCTAGCCGCTTTGAAGGTCACTATTGAGAAAACTCTAGCGTTCATGTGTTACCAAAATACTCTGATCTTGATTAGGTTAGGAACGCTACGGTTTTTTTTTTTTTTGCAGCATGAGGGCTGATGAGACCGGAACCTACTGCTTAAAGCCGATTCCGAACGGCTACGAACATCCATGCCACTGTGGGATTCGAATCCAAGAACTCCAGTTCCGAAGGCCAGCACCCTAACCATTTGGCCATCGTTTGGCGTCTGACCTTGTATAACGCAGGGCCTTGAACGGACAGACAGCATCACGTTCATAACAAGTAAAATAAAACTTTTCTATTATTAAAAAATACTTCGAAACGTTTTCGTTTTTTTCTTTGTCTGTATTGTCTTTATATATTTTCAGATACATGGTGTAAGACATTTGGTATTTGTAAAATTATTATAATCATTTAAAGAAATATCAAAATTGCTAAAAATTTTAGCGACCCCTGCTGCAGGTCCTGCGACCAGAATTGGCTTTCGACGACCCACAATTTAAGAAACTCTGCACTATAAAATTACATGAAATTAATCAGCAGTATATACATTACATCATCAGCATTATACAGTAAGAAAACACCTTGCGTGTTAAAATGAATGAAGAGTAAATTCTGATTTACCATCCTTTTTCACTGTAGAACGTTGGCCCTCCTCATATTTTTTAGACCCGTTTATCGAAAATAGGAATTAAAATATATTCACCGTAAAATTTACGCCGAATGACTGGTAGATTAAACGTATTATAACCTATTATGTGTTTATATATTCATCAATAAAGAAAAAATCTTTTATTCTGCTCTCCTTGTGTCACTTCTTAATTAAATTTTATTTTGATGATTTCTTTTTAAAGAAGTTTGTTAATTTTTAAAAATTTTTTTGGTTGTGTAATTTTTTTATAAATATAAATTCAGAACTGAAGTATGATGCAGCGTATAATTAACAAATCTACTATGAAAAAATAAGTAGTAGAACACTGAAACTGTATTATTCAGTGCAAAATGACTCTCTGTTTTAAAAAAAAGTCTCAACCAAAGATCTCAAATTTTTTTTTTCAAAATGTTTCCAACTATTTTACAATTTCTGTATGGTCTTATTATTATTATTATTATTATTATTATTATTATTGTTATTATTAAAGGTACATAGTACTTTTCGAGCTAAAATATTTTCATAATAGCAGCCCACATTTGACTCATTATAAAATAAAAAGGTATGCTATGTTAAGAATAAATTTTTCCTCAATCCGTAATAAAGGTCTAACTTTATAAAAATTACTTAGTTTTGTTACATTAAGTTATACAGTTAAAAAAAATTTATATTAAATAGATGCTATTTATCGTATTTATTCTTCTAAAGAAAGAAAATATTTACAAGCAATATATTTGATTTGATAGCATAATAAATGCTAGTTTTTTTAAGTTTAAAGTTAACAGTTTTTAATTTTCTTTAGATATTCAAATACTACATGCTTTTAAAATTTTAGTTTACAAAGAAAAAACACATTTTACTTCAGTTTTGACGTAAAAATTTGGTTTCCAATACACATATTTCAAAATTAATTTTGTGAGTAAGAAAATTTTACTTTTGTTCATTTGTTGTACATTCTTAATATACTACTTGAAATGACAAAACTAAGTAAAAGCTAGAGTATTATTAAAGAACTTGTAAAAAATACACTCTAGAAGGGGCAGGACTTTTTGTTTTACCATGAATGGAATGAAGGTTGTTAGAGGAGAATTTTTAGTCTCGAAAAGTAATATGTCTTTTTAAAATTTGATCTAACTGATTAGGGTAGATCCGAGTCTTGGAAAACGCTAACAAAATTCGTTAAAAAAATACAAAGCAAACTTTCGGTAGACATCAAGATAAAAGAATAAGATCATATTTAGAAGAAATTCAAATGCTTATCAGAAAATTTTAGCAAAAATCAGAATTTTGTACATAATTAGTAACTTTTAGAATAATTTTTCTTAACGAATGTAACAAATGACGATTTGAGATTTTTCCTTTTTTGAGGCAATTGAAAGTGCTCTGCGAGATAATCAGTACCTTTTATCCCGTGTAAAAGTTACGCGAGAAAAAAAAATTACATCGATTTTTGTTGCGAGCACATCGGTTTGATAACTAGCGAAGGAACGTCTATCTTAACTTGTATAAACGTTGCTATTGTCACTCGATAAACCCTTCCATTCTTATCCCATTTCGGAGAGGTGGGAAATTTTTCAGATTCTGTGTCTCACTTTGGGCCAAAATGTAGGGCACTGCCTTTCGATTATAGAATTTACTGGTTCAAATCCCGATGCTGACATGGTTATTTGCAGCCGTTTGAGATCGGCTTTAAGTAGTAGATACTAGCCTCATTAGTCCTTAAATAGATAAAATGTAGATGGTAGCGCGGCAAACAAAAGAATCAAATAAATAACTCCGTTCCACGGCCAACCTTAGTGATGTCTGGTCACTAAAGCTAAGGTAGGAGAAAAAAAACCTCACCACCTGGTATACATTATTATTTGAATCTTGTAACAGTATAAGAATCTTATCTTTAGGACATCATAATGTCATTTAATAACTTCATAAAGTCGTATTTTTATCATTTCTATTAGGATGCTAACCGAATGTTTCTACATTACATATTTTAATGCTTTTAATTGAGCAAGATTCACGAGCGAAGTATTGCTAATGAAACTAATAGAACCCCACGAGCAGAGTGAGGGTCTAATTTACCATTTATTTTCAAGAATATGGGAAATGACCCATATTTTGTTACAAAGTATATTGATATTGTTTTTCTCATAGTCATCATCTCATATCTACCTTTAAGTCTATTGTTCCATATTGTCATTTAACATTTAGTTAACATGTATTCCATTTCAGTATTGATTCTAGAAAAAAGCAGTTCTAAGTAATTCTCATTATTTAAAGACTGTTTAGCTAAGTAATTATCATAATCATTACCAACCATGACCATGCGACTCTCACAGGAAGAATTGGCTGCAGCCAATTCTTCCTGTGAGGGTCGAATTTGAAATTGACTTCCTGGGCCAAGTCCTCTAGTGCTGGGATACTATCGATGGATATGTAAAAACTAAGAAAATGAGTTGGCATAACAACAGAATTAAAGAGTTCTACGGGTGGGAGGGCAGTAGTGCATGAGTTTCGACGAGAAATAGTAAAAACACTTAAGAAGAAAAACAGTTTAATCAGCACAAGAAGAATTAAATGAAGTTGCTGGACATAGAAATTATGATGACAATACATGTAATTACAGAATTATGCTACGAATACAGATTAGCTCTTTATTTTTATTTATTTATTTTTTTTTCCTACAATAAGAAAGACAACTACAGATCCCAAGACCTGTGCAAGCACAGAGTACTAGAGGATTCAACGGCTAAGAAAAACTGACCACTAGAATTTCTCGAGGGGCCGACCAACGGCAATCTTAGGATTTCACCCTCCAAGGAGGAAGCTCTACATTTTGCTGCTTCAGCAGCATCAAGCATTTCCTAAAGAGGGGGAGGGGGCAGAAGTACTATCGCAGGGGAGGATTGAGACCTAAGAACATGCAACCCAGCCACATAGGACGAATTGGCAACAGTACTCCCTGGGCCAAGCCCTCTAGTACTGGGTTTGCTGTCAATGGTAATGCTTCAATCTATGAGTACTTTGTTGGCAATAACATTAAAAAGAAAATTATGTGAGTGGGGAAAAAACGCGTGAGAAAATGCTTGAGTTTAGACGAAAATTAATAATCGTAAGGTGAATGGCAATTAGAGAGACACAAGTGCTAGAATGCATCATGGTTCTCAGATCAAAACAAGTTAAGGGTATATGATGAGAGACCATCTATTAACTATATGAAATGCGACCCAGTAATCAGGCTATTTTAGATATTTTATTTCTTTGCTTATAAATATTGGTAGGTATATCTCTATTTTAGAATTTGAGAATAAATTATTAAAACTCTTAATCAATGATTGGTTATCCAAAAAACACTTTGATTATTTCTTCATTGCTTATTACTGACCAGTCTACAGCATAATTTATCTCCAGCTTGATAAACGACATTTTCTCCTCGTAATTTTATTTTCGAAGCTAGACTTTTATAATCATAAATCATAATCCTGTACTATTCAGCTGTTTTATTATTTAAATTTAACATCATTTAAACAATCGTTTATTGTGTTTAACTGCATCAATTCCACCTGTAAATTTTTGGATACATAAAAGAGTCTGTATTACGTTTTAGAGAATATTTTACCCTTTTCCAATAATATTGCGTCACTTCCACAGCTATTCCTCGTTTTCGTATGATATATTTTACTCAATTTTTCCATAATCAGGTAGCACTCTACACCAAACCAAGTTGTACCTCTATACAAATTACCTAAAGTCTTTCCGTTTATACAAAAATATCTGTATACAAGCTGCTATTGCCAAAAGATAAAAGTATATGTCGCATGAAAATAAGTTTTCCTGTATAATAGTTATAATCCAGGTTATTTTAACTAAACATATGGATAGATCAAGTCGGGATGTAAAAGAGAAGGGGGAAAATGTACTACTAAGCATTCAAAAATAAAATAAAAAACCTTTAGATGAAATATTTTTTGTAAAATTTTGATTAAAAAAAGCATCTAATCTTACCAATAAATAATGCAAATTATAAACTATAGACTATATAAACTATAAAGACTACGAAACGATGAAACAAAGGGTGTATATACCAAAGCAATACGAAATCCTATTTTCTGTCATCATCAATTTAATCCACTGATTTCATATGTTTTCGAGAAGTTTAATCGTTTTAAAATAAGGGATTTCTAATAATTTGCCTCTTTCGCTTGCTTATGCACAGACTATCATAAACTAGCATACAGCCCGTCATATGACGGGATCAGTAAAAATTTTAATTTTCTAGAATTGTAAAATTTATTTATTTATTTATTATGTATTTTTAGTATGTTTCCAAATAAGAATAACTTAATTCCATATTTTTATTTCATTATTTCATTATTTCTGTATTTAATTTTTTATTACTATTACGTCATTTCTTTTCACCTTAATAACATCATTTGAAACAGTTGAAGTTAACATTAGTTATGACGTCATCTAAGAACAATTATATTTTGTTGTTCGCTTATTCTTGTACATACTAGCATATAGTCCGTCATATGGCGGGATTAGTAAAAATTTTAATTTTCTTGAATTGTAAAGTACTCTATAAGGCAGATAAAAAATGGTTTGTTTTTTTTGGCTGAGAATTATCTGGTGCATTCTCAATAATTTGTTTATCTTCATACTCTTCCAAAGTCTCCCGATACTGTGAATGCAGTTTAGAATCACGTTAAATTAATTTATTTTGCAGTAACGTAGTTGGAATCAAAACTCTACGAACGGTCGATAAACAAGAACATTTATCACACTAACAATGTGTAATGCATAAAAAAAGTTTTTTTTTAAATTACGATATAACTTTTTTGCTTTTAATGCATGCATTTTGTATTAATAAAATAAACATCTCTAATTATTATTTTATAAATATATTTATTGACTTTTTTATTTTAAATTTAAAGTTTTCTTAGCTACGTCGAAATTATCGTTAAGTTCTTCCCAATTTTTTTGCCACAGTAATTAATGGAAGTAAAAGAAGGAAAATATCACTTCCACTGCAGCTGCAGGTAGATAGAATTTGTTGTTAATAGAGGTGATAAAATTTCCATTGCAACAAAAAATAATCGATGATTAAATTTAAAATTATCACATATGTACCTAATCTATTATTTAAGACAAATATAAAAGAAAATTATTTACGTAATATTCAAGTTAAAACGTAAAACTGAGATAAAACGTATGAAAATAATGCCGACGATATTTAAGTATTCTAAAATAAAAAATGATTAAATGAGATGGTTAAAGAAATGACGTCATAATGCTAGAAAAAATGTTATTTTACCTATATATTATGTGAAAAATTGATAAATTTAATCTCCTGCTCTTAACAGGGGAAAATAGGGTTTAAAATAATGGAATTAAATACTAAAAAAGGGGGAAGAGGAGATTTCGAACATTGCTTATACTAACACAATAAGAATTCAATATGGATGCCTCTATCCATTTCAGGTCCAACCGCTTCATAAATTCGAGGACAGAGGGACAGATAACTTCGGTTATTATTATATAAGGGTAGTTATTCGTTTTATAAAAAAGCCTTTTTAATATATGTATAAATTTTTATTGCTACAAATGATATATTGCTTTTTATTGAGTAAGCGTATTTTTACATGAACTAGTAGTCAATGTCTGTTAGCCTTCGGATACCGAAACTACGATTATTTCATCAGATGCTCATCAGACCGGGACGACCTTTGCTTCAGATGAGGAAGGAGATATTGTTTTTCCCCTAAATCTGAGACACGATAAATTAGAGTGTGGAAAGAATTATTTATATTTAACTAACATCTCTCAATGGATGAGAAATATCCCGATACTTGATAATATACAGCACTTGTTTATCTTCCCTCTTAACTCCGATCGGAGTCGTTATCTTCTTTAAGGGTTAGAATGCATTGATTTTGCTTCAACCGGGGTTCAAGTCTAAAATACCCAAGAAATGTTTTTATAGGGAAGTGGATGGATCAAACAAGTTTTTTCTTCTTCATTTTGTTGAAATATTTTGAACCTTTTCTGACTTTGAATATTTAATAAGTAGCATTAGTTTCTAGAGGGAATCTAACGTGCTTTTGATGTGTAATTGCTAAATCAAAGAATTGGGCTGATATTCAACGTGAGTAGAAGATAGTTTACGGAAGATATATCTAATCAGTTTTTTTTTTAAAGAGGCAGTTTTAAATTAAGCTTTTGCACCGTGGATCTCAGCTTCATAAGAATACGCAAAGAATAAAGAATACGTGGCATTTTGTAAATATTAGTAACAAATAACAATGCTTGTTTCTGAAAGTCAAGTATTGTTATTTGTATTATTATTTTTGTTCTACCAAATAAGTCTTGGAACTTTGGTGTGGAGTTTTTTCTTCTTCATTTTGAAATATTTTGCACCTTTTCTGGCTTTGAATATTTAATAAGTAGCATTAGTCTCTAGCGGGAATCTAACGTGATTTTGATGTGTAATTGCTAAATCAAAGAATTTGGCTGATATTCAACATGAGTAGAAGATAGTTTAGGGAAGATATATCTAATCATTAGTTTTTTTTACTAAGAGGCAGTTTTAAATTAAGTTTTCGTACTGTGGAGCTCAGCTCCATAAGAATACGCAAAGAATAAAGAATATGTGGCATTTTGTAAATATTAGTAACAAATAACCATGCTTGCTTCTGAAAGTTTTGTGCTACCAAATGAATCTGGGAACTTTGGTGTGGAGTTTTTATCTTCATCATTTTGAAATATTTTGCACCTTTTCTGGCTTTGAATATTTAATACGTAGCAGTAGTCTCTAGCGGGACTAATGCTACGTCCCACATATCTTATGTCTCTAACGTGCTTTTGATGTGTAATTGCTAATTCAAAGAATCGGGCTGATATTCAACATGAATAGAAGATAGTTTAGGGAAGATATATCTAATCATTAGTTTTTTTTATAAGAGGCAATTTTAAATTAGGCTTTTGTACTGTAGAGCTCAGCTCCATAAGAATAAGAAAAGAATAAAGAATATGTGGCATTTTGTAAATATTATCAAAAAATAACCATGCTTGTTTCTGAAAGTTTTGTGCTACCAAATAAGTCAGGGAACGTTGGTGTGGATGTAAACCCCTCAATGCACAGTTTTTATTTTAAAAGCTGGCAAAAAAAATCAATTTTTTTAATGTAAAAAAAAAATTAGAAAGTTGAATTTAGAAAAAATATCTATATTTTATACTTGAATAAGTAAGTGTTATAGTTTACGATACCATGTAAGTGATAAATATCAATAAAACGGTTTTTTTTCTTTCTCATTGTTATTTTCAATTCTCGATTGCATTCGAGTGTGAAAAATTATAGCAACATAAAGAACAACGCCGCTCGAATTATCTCGAGTGTGCACAATTTGGCCAGTTTAGTGCACTCGAGTTAACTCGAGCGTGTATGTTAAGTGATTAAAAGGTCTATATAGCTTCTGTAATCATCTTTATTTACAATTGACTATAATCTAAAAAAAATTATCTGTTAAAAAATGAAATTTTGAATAAATGTGTCCTTTTTTAATTATGGAACATCAGACCTTTTAAAGATTGAACAGAAATATTTTAAAATGTCAAACTTTTTACGATAGATTTTTAAAATGTTATATAACTGCGCACAACGGTAAAAGCTTTATTCCTAATTAAAATACAACTTTTGTAGCTTAAATCAAAATAATATGAAGAGTTTTAGAAACAATGAACCATTTTTCTATTTCAGAGCTAAAATGTTTAATCAAAGCTAAACTTATCAGTTAAACTTTTTTATAAATTATTTAGCTCGTGAATAATAACAAAATAATATTAATTTCATTATTTTCATTTTACAAATATGTATTAAAGTTCTTTAATTTTAATTAAAATATTGCCTTTATTCATAAGAAAAAATGTATAATGCCGCTCGCAATCAGAAAAATGTATAAAAAATACTATAATAAAAATTTTTTCATTAAATTTTTTTTTGTTAAAACCTAATGAATGTTTATGGCATGTATTTAAAAAATGATAACATTCAGACAATATATCCTTTATATAAATAATTATTTTTTTAAATAAATAATATTTGTGAATAAAAAGTGGCTTTGCTGACTCTTTAAACAGATAGCAGACATATTAATATGTTACGTCTGATCAGATTTTTCCAGTTTTCAAAACAGATATGTAAAAGATGGAGCCGTAAGTGATAAGTTCCTTTCCAAAATGAATTTATGTAGTAATTGTTATACACTTCTATTTCATAATCAAAATAAAATAATTGTATCTAAGGTACAGAAAACTTTTGTTAATGAGGAAGAAAACTTTCTGGCACTGTTCAGGTTGTTGCATACATAAGTTAATCTCTCGGCATCACGCCAGCAATAGATAAGAAAATGTCTTGATATTGTCTTATGTTGATTTTTTTCATTAGAAAGTGCAATTTATAATTAGAAGAGAATGTCGTTTAACCTTTAAGTGTAGACTTGCTCCTGAGACATCGAACGTCTTTTTACTTTTAAATTTATAAAATATATTGTGTATGCTTCCATTTTACAGGATACCGACCGAATTTAGTTCCTCTAAATTTTAACTCTTGTATTCGGGACATTCACTGCATACTCGCCAATAGCGGACCTGCTTAACCCTCTAAGCGGTTTGCACGTACAATTCCGACGGTTGTGACGTGCAATTTTCGACCTCCAAAAACGTTCCGAAAATGGATGCATTGTACATTTCTGCCAGTGCTTTCCCCCATGGATTTAGAGGTAGGAGGGTCAGGTCGATTGTTTAGGAACTGCACCCCTCTTTGACTGAAATTTATTGAGGATGCACCCCTACTCCCTGAGGAACAAAGATGCTGATAGCTTCTCATGGCTTTGTAAATCTCCATTTCGAAAAATTACGTTTGCGGTAACAGATGTATCTCTAATTGCACCACTTAAATATCTTGGATGACTTTCTTAAAAATATATAAATAATTCTCTTAAAAACATTTTTTCGTACATTTAGAATCCATTATTTCTTATTGGATGATCTTCGAAACTTGACGAGCTTTATGTGTATTTAAAATTAACAATCTATAATGTCTACTTATATATCTATAACCGGAAGTAAAGGGACAATAACGAGGGTGGGTGTCCCGTACTCCAATCTAGTCGACAAAGGGTGAAGTAAAAAATCATAGAACACTTTGGTCACTGACACAATAAAACGTATTTTTGGAGACTTTTTTTCCTCGGTGTGTTCCACTCGGAGGGTTAATCGCAGTATGCAATAGACCAGCAGACGCCAAATGGTGGTCCACGAACCACAAGTGGTCCGGGAAAGATTGTTGATGTTCCACAGAAATAAACGGACGGTTATTTATTGTATGCTGCAACACAACTAACAAAAAGTTTCATTAACATTCAGATTAAAATATATAAACTAACTTAACTTATGAGGAACTATGCTTTTTATTACTTTTTTAATCTTAGGTACCACAACTAAGTGAGAAAGTACTGAAAATTATAATTCAATTTTCAACAACATGTTTAAACAAACAAACAAAAAATCTGTCACAGCAATTAAAACTTGATATCGCTCTAGGCTTGAAATAAACGCAGTTTTCCGTATTGCAGTGACGTACTTGGAACCAAAACTCTAAGGATGGCTAATAAGCAAGAACATATATCCCACTAAAAATATGTAATGCATAAAAAAAGTTTTTTTTAAAATTACGATAAAACTTTTTTACTTTTAATGTGTGCATTTTGTATTAATAAAAAAACGTTTCTAATTATTATTCTATAACTATATTTATTGCCGTTTTTATTTTAAATTAATATAACTGGTAACCGCCAAATAAAAATTATATATGTAGTGGCCTTGAAGTTTAAAATTTGTAGATCGCTGTAATAGACTGCAGAGCAAACATGTCAAACTCGCGGCCTCCAATATAACGGTATGTGGCATTAGTATTAATTAAAATTTTTAACTAAATTTTAAAACTACTAATCCATAGAAATAAATTAAAATCAAGGCTTTCAGATTTTAAATCTTTAGAAGATAATTTTTTTTTATATATTTTTTTTATTTCTCCGATTTCTCCGGTAAACATCGAATGTGGAAATGTGGGATATAAATAAGTTTCAGATTTATAGAATAGATTTAACCTTAATCTTTCAAATAGTTTTTACGAATTTTATTCAATATTTAAGAGGTAGATTGCAACCCAAAAAATTAGGACACGATATTTACATACAAAAGATTCCTTTGGTAATGGGTTACGGATTGAAAAGATATGGCAGGGGATTTCATAATTGATCACTCGTAACAAAAATGTGAGCTAGTAATTTTAAAATATCAGCAGGAAAGGAACTCTTTGACCCCCCCCCCGAAAAAAAAGTGGGTTGCAAAGAGGAATCTTTCCTTGTAGTTCTCCGCGGATAAGATATCAACGATCCTGCCTTACTTCCAGGTTAAGATGAAAAGAGCCAAGCTCTCATTCAATTGGGGGGGGGGAGAAGTTATTGATTCTTTAAAATGCATTATTATATCCCATGGATTTCATGATAGCACAACTTTTTTATTATAAGAATTATAATAGAAACAAGCAAAAGAAAAAAATTCTTAAGTCTTCGTATGAAGGAATAATAAAAAAAAAAGAATTTGGGATATAATGTTTAGTTTTCAAAGCCATGCTGATCGAATATCTCTATTTCTATTTGTTTATGTCCAGAAGGAAGATTAGCATACAAATTCTCTTTGTAGTTTTTGTTTACGGTTTACTTTGGATTGCAGCGCTAGGTCAATTTTTTGCTACAAAAGTCCTAATTAGACCTCAGGGCAAAGTATAGTTCGATATACTCTAATCTCCTATAGTAAGAAAAGGAAACTATACTCTGTAATATTCTGGAAGAGGAAATTTTACGGAAAGTGAATGAATATACAATATTTGTTAAAGTATGTGTGATTTATTCTCCTAATAAGCAGAACTGTGATCTGCACATTTCGATAGCTACTACGGAATATGAATCTTATATTAAGTCAAGTCCAAATGATCGAATATGAAGTCCTGCTTAGCCTTGCATCGCGGCGCTGATTTTCTAATCATCTCAATTTTCTTATGGATTTGTCTTCATCCTACTGTATGCTGGTATCCCAGCAAGAGAACTTTTGAAGTCACGATTTTATCTACCTTATACTCTACTTATAGAAGGAAATAACTGCTCTTAATCCCGGCAACGTGCAAAGAAAACATAAAAAAGAAAAGTGTAGGTAAAATTGCCGATTTTCTTACGTAACTTTTTCATATTAAAATTTTATGAAAAAAAAGAAAAGAAAAAAGAAAAAAAGAAACAGTTACTTACCTCCGGCCGAATGGGCCAGCTGTAAGGATGCATTTTGAGCAACATTGTCATATCCACTCCATGCAATATCAGGAACGTAAGTTGACACATGCCCGGCATTGGACCTTGATAGCAGGTTCTGCGTAGGAATAGACAGAGGAGAGGATTTTGCCGAAATGTCGTCGTTCACTGGGCTCCACATGAGAGTACCCATATTTGTGACCTCGTGATTACGTCCGTAAGCATTCATACCGAGCAGTTTTGAAGAGCCTAGTGCATTTGCGGAGGTATTCACACCAGGCAAATACACTGGGCTACTTGTCGGCGTAACAGGACTATCCGCAACTTCTGGCAAGTGGTGGTAAGTAATAGAAGGAGTCGAGACAGCATGAAGAGCATTAGAGTCGAGTGGAAGATCTCTCTGCCCGATGACAGAGGAATTTGAAGTCAGATAATTGATTGTTGTCGGAGCAAGCATATTCCTCAGGGGTAAATTATCAATATTAGAATCTGGATCATTTATTGCTGAAAGGGTTCTCGAGAAATCTTGATGCAAAGATGAGTTAACGTGGTATCCCAAGCGATCAGGAATAAAATCCCTTGGCGACGTGGGGCTTCTGATGTGAGGAAAAGAAGAGTTATGGCTTAAATCCAAATTTAGACGGGGGACAGAAAGATCTCCACCGTGATGGATGATATGAGCAGCCATGTCTTTTTCTTGAAGGAGTGGCGATTGTTGATTCTGGTTATGTTGAGCCTCGTTTGGATTGTGGTCCACCTGTTGCAGTTCATTATGAAGATTCTCGTGACTTTGTAAGAGTTGCCGTTGACGTAACATATGACTAACAGCAGACGAATTGGATGAATGGTTTTCGCTTTCTTCGTCATCTTGTGCAGAAGAATCAGATCGATGCAAATGTCCCAAGTGGGAATCAATGTTTATATCATTGCAATCCGTAAGGGAATGTCTGTGGATTGCTTGGTGATGAGAAATATGAATTTCAGCTCCACTATCGTCAATTGCATGATGCTGCACATTTTGACCATGAGAATCATTAACCCTTTCCTCTTCTGAAACAGCATTAGAACTGTGGTTAATTTGAAGGATATGAGTATTCCTGTTGTTTTCGTTGCAAGTTGTTTGCTGGTGATGCTGTTCAACATCGTCTCGTGGCTGATTATGGGATTCGTGTTGAACCAAGGGTCGGTGGTGGGGTATGGTAATGAGAACTCCCTCGGGTACTGAAACAGAATATTGTTGCAGTTGATTTATGTGCGTATCTTCCACGGTGCACTGATTGCTTTTGTCAGGAATATCTACAGAACTAACGGTGTGGTCGTCATGAATGTTCCTCTGCCCTTGCTGGTGTTGCTCCGAGACAGATGGAGAATCCTCCTGGATGGAATGTGGAATGCCGTGGTGATTATGATTCATCCTCAGTTCCGTCTGGTCGGCATTCTGTTCGGAAATTGGATGGTGATAGCTGTTATAAACATGATCCCCATGTCGCAGATGAATATGTCCTTCATCGTCGTGATGATATGCAGAGTGGTGAATATGAGGTTGTTCGTGGAAGTGAGAGCTGTGATCCAGCTCTTTGTCTTCGTTAAGAACATCGTTTAAATGGATTTGCTCGTTTAAATTTGGAAGGCTGGATAACTGATTAGAATGAAGTTGAAATGATTGCCTCTCTTCAGAAGAGTCTCTGGAATTATGGACGTGGGCTGATAAATCCGTTACTGTGTCTTCTTCTGGGTCTTGATCCTGATCTGAGCTTGAATGTTCTTCTCTAGTCTCTAAACTATCATTCTTCCTGACGCACGAGAGCCTTTCTGTTCCAAACCCTTCAGCCTTAGATCTTGCCATTATTTACAAAATAGATGAGTATGAAAACTATATGCAATTCGTTTCAAAGGATTCAATACTATCCATTAATATGCCTAAGGATTATTGTACAATGTTGCTGAACCTTATTTCATATGAAGTACGATAACATGCATACAGTAACTTAGAAAAAATATTAACATGGAGCTTAATATAAACACTAAACTTTATCAATAAAAACTGAAATATTAATCAAACGATGATTTGCGCAGGATATGAAAATAATAAAGTGCTTCTTAAAGGAGAAATTAAAATAGAATAATGAAAGAAAGATAAAAACTTACTAAATATATGTCCTCGTGTAAATAACAGTTGTAAACGCATACGACAGTACAGAGAAATATTGAGCAAAATATGAGAAGATAAGCGGTTATGTGTACTGATCAAAAATCCTTAGAATAATTTTTAACAAGTAATAGAGATCATTGTTACTATGTTCAATATCAATATTTTTCTTCAAATCACTCTTTCTTGAACTCACGTAGTACGATTTTTCACAATATATTCGGCGATACATTTGCTTGTTGGCTTTTGTATCAGACCAGTTCATCATATTTGAAACATAAGGTTTATCTTGTACTCTTTTAGGTATATTTCTTCTACTTGATTAAAAAAAAGGAATTTTCACAAAAATAAATTCAATCAAAACCACCAAAGGGAATATCCAGTTTGTATCAACTATGCAAAGAGAAAAAACAAGTAAACAGATGTATTCAAAAGAATTATTTGAAGTAAAAGGTCGTGAACACTTGCAAAGTATCTTGTGCGTTACAGACTAATAGAAAAAAATCTTTTGAAAAGCAAATACTTGTACAAATTTCAAATGTTGCCTTCCAATTCGTGACATTTATGTCTTATTAATACTCTTTTCAAGGCACTGGTAGTAGACAAAACAACATTTATATAACCACAATGTAAATAACTCTTTAAACACCAATACGTTTCACCTCGTTTTCAGAAAACCATATATTTCTACTAGTAAATTAGCCAATCCTCGTCTCTTCCACCTCTTTCAAGCCACTTTTATTTAAGTGGGCAGGTATAAATTTAGATCAAAACAAGGAATACAGGGGGTGTATTCTTCCCATGATGTACCTATAAGAAAAAAAGTGTTTATCAGTAAAATGCAGGTGTTTTCAGTTCGAATTGATAAGAGTTATCGATATACTTGTAAGATAATGCAATCCTCAACTACATCTTTTAATATTTTGTTTGAAGAGTACAATAATAAAAATTACAATCTTCATTCGTAGCAGTTTTAATTTGAAAATTTGAAACTTTCTCCTAGCAACGACTACATAAATGAATCGATATCAATTTTTTAGGAATCCTTTGGAAAATACTTCTCTGTTTGAAGTACCTTCTATTTCACAGAAAAAAAGGTTAAGAAATTGTCGATGCTCTAGAACAGTGGTCGGCAAAGTGCGGCTCCAGAACCGCATGTGGCTCTTTGGCTCCTTAAGTACGGCTCTGCCACAAATATCCACGGAAGGCGATTTTCATTTAATAAAAAAACTTGATAAGAAAAAAATTACATCTTATTTTGATAAATTAAAATTCTTCTATTAATCGAGAACAAATATAATTTTTGGTTTAAGTTAAAAGATAGATAGGTAATTAAAATTTTATACTGTTGTAAAAATACGTAACGAACATCGAGTTTAATTTTACTACTCTTCGTAAACGTAAACACACACCACGTACAAGCTACCGGCTGAAATTTTACGTATGTTTTCTGCTTACTCCGGTGTGATATAAAGGTACTACTAGCATGTGCATGCATACTTTTTCTAAAGTAGTGTGTATGGGGTGTGTGCAAATTGGCATCACAGACTAGCAAATGCAGTGTGAACAGTTTAGTCTTATCTACCATTAATAAATATCATTAATAAATATTTAATAAGTATTAAAAATTTAGTTTTATTTAGTGTACCACTAATTTAGTGGAATAAAAGTTTACTAAATAGGCAGATTAGGCTCCTAATTTTTTTAAAAATTGTTGTGATGTTCATATTTGGCTCTTTGACTAATAAGTTTGCCGACAACTGCTCTAGAATATTTGATTATTATGATATTTTTATAACCCTAACCCCTAAGGAAAGAAACACATTGTGTGCGGGTACATTTCGCAGAGTAATTGTACCGGGAGCGGGCCTTTTGTGTGTAAATTTAGTCATTCAGTTAAATCTCAATAGATCGAAAATTATTAAATTTTTATCCAACTTTTCGTATTTTAAATTAAAATATATAAACAAATATATAAATAACTGCCATAAGATTTTTGTAAAAAAATATATTTTTAGTGGATACATTGGTAATAATATCATAAATATGAAAAATCAAACACATATAGTAGTATAATTTTAGTTTTTTTCGAATTATGTTATAAATAAACGTTTTTACATAATAAAAAATGTAAAGAGCAATTATAAAACTAATGTTTTTACAGTGTGGTAGCGTTCAAAGCATTTTCCTCTATGAAGAGGTGCACTGCAAAACCCGTACTAGTACGTGACCTGATCTCAAGTATCAGTCGTCAGAAAACTTATTAGTACGTTTTCTGTACGATAAACGTACGATAAACATATGATATCGTACAGAAACGTTTTCTGTACGATAAACGTATATAAAAACATTTTTTTCATTCCAGAATCTATGTAGTAGTCCAGAATCTATGTAGTCAGTCTTTAAATTTCTGTTTATTTTATCTGAAGCCTGGCACCCTACACTATTCGATAGGTATTCTAAAATTGCAGATGACATTAGAATCTGGTACGGTCAAGTAAAATAAAGTTACCAGTTACGTTATTTATGAAATTGGGAACAGAATCCCTGGTAGCCTATTATTTTTATGCCTTTAAAGTTAAACTTAAAAATATAAAATGCTGAATTAGTATTTTTGCGAAAAATAAATGTAAAACATTTTTTGTTTTAAAAATTTACATTAAAGTTTCAAATATAACTTCGTCGTCAAAATAGCTGTAGTAAATAACTAATCGAGTTTAAATAATTTAAAGAGTATGCATCTAATTGGTGGATCAGGCTGTACTTGTGTTTGGAACCAAAATCTGTGGGTTCGAGTCCCACTGTTGACATGAGTGCGTTTCTGTTATAAATTTCTAGTGGAATCAGCCCAATAGAAAGAATTTGTTGATTGTAGCGTGTTCATTTGAAATAAACATAAATGTAATTTACCTTTTATCTAACATATACGCAGATGTAGGTTATATATATATATATATATATATATATATATATATATATATATATATATATATATATATATATATATATATATATATATATATATATATATATATATATATATATATATACATATATATATACATATATATACATATATATATATATATATATATATACATATATATATATATATATATATATATATATATATATATATATATATATATATATACATATATATTAACAATATATGTACTACGAGTATTAACTAAATTGGAGAATTTACAGACCTGCATAAAATACAGCCAAACATACACACATATATATATATGCACATTATATATACATACACACACACACACACACACACACATATATATATATATATATATATATATATATATATATAACTTTTCGTATTTTATATTGAAATATATAAACAGATATTTAAATAGAAATATATAAATAACAACCATAAGATTTTTGTAAACAAAAAATATATTTTTTAGTGGATAAATTTATAATAGTATCGTAAATATGAGAAATCAAATAGAAATAGTAGTATATAGTTTTAATTTTTTTCGAATTATGTTATATATAAACATTTTTACAGTATAAAAAAATGAAAAGAGCAATTATAAAAATAATAATGTTTTACAGTGGGTAACGTTCAAAGCATTTTCCTCTATGAAGAGGTACACGGCAAAACCCGTACTAGTACGTGACTTGAGCTCAAGTATCAATCGTCAGAAAACGTACTAGTACGTTTTCTGTACGATAAACGTACGATAAACATATGATATCGTACAGAAACGTTTTCTGTACGATAAACGTATATAAAAACATTTTTTCATTCCAGAATCTATGTAGTAGACAAGAACATTCGGCTTCGTTTTCCTGTATATACCGTTATTTTTGTACCCACAAACAAACCATGTTGTTACACTAACCCGTACTAGTACGTGTCCCGATCTCAAGTATCAATCGTCAGAAAACGTACTAGTACGTGTCCCGCATACAATGTGTTAATGTACCCAATTTGTACAAAAACTGAAAATGCAAAATGAAGTTAATAATCTTATGCTGAGAAAGTTTATCGCTAAAGTTGATGGAGGCTGTGCGAATATATTATGAAATATCAAAACAAATTTTGACTGGGATGTGACCAAAATTACTAGATTATACCTCTAAATTTTCCTTTGTACAACTATCATTACTTTCTTATCTCGAATCTTTACTATGCTTCCAAGAAATAATTGTAAACGGAAATTACGACTTATAAAGCTTTTGTTAGGAGAAAATTTTAATAAACTTTCAACTTTACTAGATTTTTTTTTCGCAATGAAATACATAATGTTTTGTATAAAATGAAACTAAATGTAAACAGCTTATATGTGTGAAATGAAATTTCACAAACGGATTCTATCCATCTATTTTTTAAGGATTTGCCGATATGATATTAGTTGAAAGATGGCCGATTGGTTAGAGTGCTGACCTTTGGTACTGGAGTTCGTGGGTTCGAATCCCACAGTGACATGGATGTTCATAGCCGTTCGGAAACGGCTTTAAGCTATAGGTCCCGGTCTCATTATCCCTCGTGTTGCAAAAAGTAGACCGTATCACTATAAAAACAAAACAAACCAAACCCATTTGATATTAAATCGAAAATTTTTCTCTTTAAAGGCTATTAAATAAGATCCAAGGTAAAGTTCATAAAACATAACTTTATACGCTTTCTTAGATAATCTAGGACTAATGTTGAATTAATTATATTAATTATAAATAATGGCATTCAATGAGAAAACTGTTTATAAAAAATTAAATTACTGAGTTTAGGAATTTCGTTTCTGACATCGTTTCATCGTTTATGTCGGGAATAAATATGACATGATTAAGTAAAATACTTGTCTTAGCCGCATGGAAGTTTTCCCCTGAATTTAAGAAGTAATGAAAACATTTTTCTTTTTTACACTCATTTAGTATTTAAACACTGTACAAGAGTAGTCTTTACTTACGAAGTCCCAGACTTATTGGATAGTTTTATTAAGCAAAGAAGTGCAATTTCCCATGACAAACGTGCTATGAAAATATTGTGATCCACATTTTACTAATCAAGGCCTAATTAAGCCAAAATCCATTGTCTAAATTTTACACTAACGCCAACATTAGGAGTAAAATTCATAGGCTTTGATTCACTGTAGCTTGCGTGTTCAAGTCATAATGTAGGAACTGTATAAATATGAATTGAAAAAAAGGGGGGGGAAGAGTGTAAAATACCCTAAATAATAATAGCCTAAGTTATCTGCCTGTCTGTCCTCGAATTTATGAAGCGGTTGGACCTGGAATGGATATAGGCATCCATATTGGATTCTTGATGTGTTGGGTTAGCAAAATTCAAAGCGAGTAAAGTTTATCTTCTCCTAAACTATCGTTCCGATTCTAAAATAAATTGGTATAAATATGCTTCATATCACAGCGAAAAATACCGTTGCTTTAAAACGTTCAAAATCTACCTCCACCCCTATCGAATGTTTAATACCATTATTTCAATCCCTATTTTCCATGGTTAAGATCAGGAGATCAAATTTATTAATTTATCACTTCATAAATAGGTAAAAAAAAAAAACTTGCATTTTTTCTAGCATTATCACGTCATTCCTTTAACCATCTCATTTAATCATTTCTTATTTTAAATTATTTAAATATCTTCTGCGTTATTTTTAAACATTTTATCATTCAAATTAGATATTACGTAAATAATTTTCTTTTATATTTGGCTTAAATAATAGATTAGGTACATATGTGCTAATTTTAAATTTAATCATCGATTATTTTTTGTTGCAATGAAAATTTTATCACCGGTATCAATCACAAATTCTTTTCACAAAAGTCTAAGATTCTATTTCGTTGATTAATAAATATCTAACGTTTAATTTATGTATTTTTGAAAATTAAGAAGTTTGTTTATTTTTTATACATAACCATACGATTTACAATCGATTCTTTAAATTTAGGGCATCATTCATATATACCGCCAAATAATCACTGTCAGTATTAAAACCTCTGCTGTCCATCCTATCACGTTATATGACAAGATAAATTAAAGTTGGCAACTAACATGCGGTCAGTAAAGATAAACAAATTATTGAGCATGTACCAGGTGTTTCTCAGCCAAAAAAAAACAAACCATTTTTTATCTGCCCATAGGGTACTTTACTCTTCTGGAAAGTTAAAAATTTTACTGATCCCGTCATATGACTGGCTATATACTGGTGTAAGATAAGAATAAGTTAATATAGTTTTTAAACACGGATGTATTTGTTTAAAATAATGTAAAAAATGTAATGTTACTGTAAATGTTGAACAACGATATTGAATTTTGGTATATCTTAAAATATGAAAATGTGTATCCAAAGGTGATACGTGTTACAGTGACTCAGAAGATTGTAAATTTATTTATTTTTATTTATTATTTTTAAGTAGTTTTCTATAAATACAGGTTTTTATCTGTTTTCCTGGAGTCACTCCCCCTCTGGGTTATTCTAGATAGTGGAAGCGGATTTTCCAGTCCACCTCGGAATTTTCATCCATAAACCTTTAACATCCATAAAACCATAGGAGTTTGGTTTGGTTTGGAGTGCTACGGTCTACTTTTTGCAACACGAGGCCTAATGAGACCGGGACCTACAGCTTAAAGCCGATTCCGAACGGCTACGAACATCCTTGCCACAGTGGGATTCGAACCCACGAACTCCGGTACCGAAAGCCAGCACCCTAACCAATCGGCCATCGTTCGGCTCCTTCCATAGGGGAATGGGAGTCCTTATTTACTCCCATTCCCCCCCTTCCATAGGTTTGGTTTGGTTTGGTTTGGTTTGGAGCGCTATGGTCTACTGTTTTGCACACGAGGGCTAATGAGACCGGGACCTACAGTTTAAAGCCGATTCCGAACGGCTACAAACATCCATGCCAGTAGCGGGATTCGAACCCACGAACTCCGGTTCCGAAGAGCAGCGCTCTACCATTCGGCCATCGTTCGGCCCCCCTTCCATAGGGGAATTTGAGTAAATAAGGACGTCATAATGTCGGCTGCAATTAATCAGCCATCACTGGATCATGTTTTGTAAACGATTCTAATGAAAGAGAGCAATCGTGCTTCCGTTTGTAAACATAGAAGCTATTTTATTCCATTTTAAAAGAATATTTTTTAATCTTAAATAAGAAATTGTTCTAGTAAAAGTCATTGTCTCACATAGTTCGAGAATAAACATATACAGTCTGTTCCATAAGAGCGTGTTCTTCATAACTTCGTCAATAGATAGAGCGCAGATACCAGCTTAATTGCACGTGTTCTTCAAACATTAGAAAAGAATGCTTTATGGTTACATTCTTTATTCGATTTGTTTTGCTGTGTTTAAATCAACAATTCCAAAATGAGTGCCGCGTATGCGAGCCGTTTTGAAGCAGTGTTTCTGTGTAACCATCCAAAAGGACAAAAAATCTCTTCTTCAGCTGGAGCCCGGTACATGAGAAAGTCGGAGTCGTTCTTCAAGAAGTGGGTAACACGTTATAAAGCGGTACAAAATGTTGACGACCTATCGGAACAAGGTAAACGCCGCTCAACGTCAAAATCGAATGATAAAGTGATTCTTCCATAATCGATAATAATGGGGACTGGATAACTTATTAGGTGAAATGCATTTCAGTTTAAAATGTATACTACACGGTACGAATGTATTTTTAACTAATTCGTTTGTATTTTCAGAGAAATAGACGACACGCTCTTATGGAACATACTGTAGATGATACTTGAACCACTGGAATTTAAAAAAAAAGTTAAATAGTACGCGATACCTGTATCCTTTTTTTCTGAGCCTTTTTAAGAGCAGTAATGCTAATCTTCCTGAATGGCCTTAAATAATCCATTCAAATAAAGCTTAAGTGTCTTTACTTGAGTATCAAATTACGATTTGCACGTTATACACTAAAAACTATCCTTCTCCTAATTATGTACACTTTACGGAGATGTTCTTTGATGTGAATAGAAGTAAAAAAAATAACAAGTTTACATCGTTGCTGGAGGGAAATATCAAAATGCAATCTTGAATAAGCACCGCATCAAATTATGATTATTCAGCGAATATTCAATCCCTTTTATCAAGGGGTTTCAGTCAACTGTTGCGAAATGCTATGCTATTAGAAGCAAAAAATGTCTGGATTTGCTTAAAGACAAGACTTATTTTCCTTTTTTATTTAACGCCACCTTGCAAAACTGAAAAAAAAAAAGATGTTTTCGAGATAATCCATCCGAACATTTTACTTTTGTATTATATAACGGATTTTGAAATAATTTTATTAAACAGTCGTATCATGTTGAATTGTGATTAAAAACGATTCGGTAACTATAATCCAATACCCTACACAGCAAATATCATCGCCTCCCTGAAATTTAAATGTATATTAAAATAAAAGAAAAAACTTTGTACTGAGAAAAATAAAACTGATAGAAGGTTTTAGCTTTGTAAATTTTTAACTAGAAAAAGTACTACCTCGTACAACCCTCTGAGATAATCCAACTTACTCCTCAACTCCACAAACGGGTAAAATTTCCAACAATGGTTTTCAGACGAAATTTGAACTTCTATAGTGTTGGAAATTATCATATTTGCATAAAAATAATATTTTTGAACATATTGAATACTTTTTGAACTTTACAGTTTTTTTTTTAAACTTTAAAAAATTTTTGTCGTTACAATAAAAATATTAAGTTAACCGTTTGAGTGCTGAAGAGTTTTCTTATATGTTAATAGTGCTGAATGAAATGCGTAGTAATTTTTTCTTTGGAGAACAGTAGAAATGGTTATAATTAACACTAATTGTTATGTAACATGGAATTTTTACCAACAAAAATATTCTTTATTCTCACTTATTACAAGAATGTTTTGCTGCACAAATTCCATGAATTCCTTTTTTACATATAGCGCAAATTAAGTTTGATCGTCTAATTCCATTACCATTTTTTTACTGCATACATTAAATTGTCGCAAGTTTCGCCCAGACAATTTTTCTGAAGAAAACTTTGTACTTATCGGTAGTCTTCCTGTGGCATTTTTGCTTGCTAACCATTCCTCCTCTATAGCATCAATAATGATCAGTATAACACTTGTTGGGAAAGTGAAAACAGTTTCTAATTTCTATAGAACAACGAATTTTTTTTTTACTAGAAATAAATAAATAAATAAAACACGCTCATTTTGTCTACCGTACCACAATTCACGGTTCTACTGCATTACTACTGACCACTGTATCTTATTTTAATTCTTATATTATTAAAAATCACAATTGAGTAAAATGAATATAAACTGCGATTGATAGGCATTCAACTGCTTTCAATAGATGTGAAAATTATACTAACAGCAGCGTCTCCGCATTTTCGGTACAAAACGAGAGAAGTTCGATAGAGTTTCGCAGCACTCAAACGGTTAAAAAAGGGCAATATTTTCTTTAATTATTTCAAATTTATAATACATATACCCCTTTCAAAATAAAATATAAAAAACTTATTTTAGAAGCACGTTCATCTTTACCTGGAATCAATCCTAGGCCAACCATTTTAGTACCGAATCATAAATACATATGTAATACAGTGGTAAAGAAAGAGGATAAAAAAGGTTCTGTTTTCATTAAAATGTATGTTTATTTTATAAACGTCTATTAAAATTAATTAATTTACCTACAAAGGAATTTCTTATGATTGATTCATGTATTGCTCTTGAAGGTACATTAGTATTCAAAATTCCAACGCAATGGAAAATTGGGAAGCTAGCGAAAAATTGATTACAAGATAAAAACCCTAAATGTGAAAGGGGGCCTAGTGATAACGTGTTGTACTATCGTCCTGCTGACCTTTCTTCGCCTATCTGACCTTTCTTCCCCTAGCCAATCTTTATTTCTCCCCGTGAGCTTATACACGGAGGTCAGATTTACTTGTTTTTCAATGTGCTTTTTCAATTCTAAAAAGTTTGATCTGAAATATATGTACTCTCACTAGGGCCGTAGCCAGTAATTATGTTCGGAGGGAGACCAAGTGGAAAGACATTGTTTTTTGTGAATGATAATGAGTAAAACTATACGTTTTTTTATGCATGTATACACATAATGAGTACCATAACAAATGTGGTTTTAAAATAACAAAATGTCTAAAACATGATACAATGAACAAACTTAAAGCTTAGAATGAGTAATGATGTATCTGCACGCACAATGAATTTAATATTCAAATTAATATTAAAAACCGTTTTTACATTTATTCGTTTAAATTTCTCTCTCATTTAGCTAAATACCAAAATCTAGTCTAATGTAATAATATTATTCTATTTTAGAAGATAGAATCTGCCTCAAAATACTCAGCATGGAACACCCTAGACGATATACAATAGATTATGGAAAATGATCTTGAGACGAATGACCATAGGGGATGGAGGGTAGATAAAAGCATGCGGCCCCGCAAGACATTTATGGCCGAAGCGGTCTCTTTCTGAGAACACTGTTTCTATGCAGAGCTAGGCAGATGACACACCCACAAAGTAGTCAAATTTCTTTCCTCAATCCAGTCTTTCAGAATTTTGGAATTTCGAGAAGGACTGGTCCCTAAATCCACTCCCTTGCCTACGGTCTTGACTTTCACTGCACACAAAGGTCGAAAAAAGAGCTTAAAAGGGAAGAGAAATCCTGCTTCTTGACACTGATAAAGAAGGAGGAGTCCCCAATTACTGTAGCCGGATATATCAGTATGTCGAGTGCGATAATCGCTCTGCAGCGTCCCCGTCTCCCGGGAGAATATCACAGAGGAAGGCATGCCCTAGTGCACCTAAGATTTCACTAAGGACTGATAAGCTTTTAAAGTGGGAAGTAATGTCAATCCTTTCTAGAACCACAATTATACTGAAAAACAAATATCCTGAGCGCCTCCAGAACATCTATAACGATTCGTCACTTGCTGCAGAAGAACCTAGATTTACTAAGTCGTCATGCGGCGAGAAAAACCTATGTTACAGCACCTGATAGTCAGTTAAGGGGAAGAAGGCTAAACCTCAGTAAGAAATATGAAGATTAGACATCTGAAAAGTGGTAAAAAGTTGTGTTTGGTGACCAGAGCACTTTTAGGCTGGTCAGGGGAGGCTCAAAGATAACGCGTCTTCTGCGTACTACTTCAAGGTACGAAACTTAATTTACTCTTAAAACTGTTGAATACCCTGATAGTCTGATGCTGTGGGAACATATAGGTCAGAGGAAATTTGTACTTTCTTCTAAGGATGTAACAGTAAAATCAAGCAATTATATTAAATTTTTTGGAAAAATATTTGCTTATTTCTTAGGAGATTCATCAATGTGATTGATTTTCTGCTTGATAGGACCACTGTCAAAGTTGAAGTCGTGGCAAGATAAATAGATGTCCACAGAATAAAGATTTTAGAGTAGCCAATTAATATTTCTATACGTAAGCACATAGAAAA
Organism: Pardosa pseudoannulata; assembly: GCA_032207245.1. Lineage (NCBI taxonomy): Eukaryota > Metazoa > Arthropoda > Arachnida > Araneae > Lycosidae > Pardosa > Pardosa pseudoannulata. Next base: position 101,036,972 of record CM063504.1, read on the forward strand.
TTCCTGAAATTGCTAAAAAACAAAATTGAAGAGACGCACTCCAGCAACATCAGCTGTCTAAAGGAGTCTTTGAAAAATTGTGACTAACTAGGGTCTAAACTTTTGTTGAATCTATGCTCAAACGACAGCAGTTGGTAATAAAATGTAAAGGTGACATGACAAAATACTAACTATAATGTCCTATCTGAAATTACCACTTGTAAAATTAGAGTTTAGTGTTTTCATCAATCAAGTAGAGGTTTTTTGCCGAAATTGTATAGGCTTAGGGTAAAATTAATTGACTAAAAGAAAACTTTTACCCATTAAACCACGAATGATTTCTAAAAAGAAGAAGAAGAATATTATTATGCCATATCAAAATTATTATGTTATTAAGGATCTCAAGAGTAAAAATGTGAGAAATTTAAAAAAATTCCACGTCTTGGGGTAGTTTAAAATTACAGCCATCCACTTATATGCACTAGGTATTGTTTATAAATGACAGTGGATATTTGAAAATTTGTGAAACAGTTTAAAGAGGTACTATCTACCTTCACTAAAAAATTGTCGTTTTTATCGTTCACTAAAGCAAACATTTTACATACTATTTTATTAATTTCCTTAAACAAGAAAGTTGGAAGCTAATAAATAAAAAGCAAACTTTTATGAGGGAAATTTTTCTTATATTGGTTAGCATGAATCCCGGCGAATCCAATAGTTGGATGACCAGACTTAACCTTTAAATCTCCAAAACCTGCTGTAAGTGGGGGGATATAATCATAGTTTCTACAATTGACATTAAATTCTAAATTGTAAAAGCCGGACAGTAGCCAAATGGGTAGTAGGCTGCCTGTCGGTGCAGGAACCGACGGGTTCGTATCCCACTACTACATGAATGGTCGTAACTATTCAGAATCGGCTTTAAACAGTAGGTCCCAGTCTAATTATATCTCGTGATAGAAAAAAAGATCGTACACTGTCTTTTAGTGAAATTGTAGAATCTATATTCCTAGCTTTTGTGATTAGAATTCGTCTAGCGAAATAGTATAAAAATATTAAAATATTTGATGTTTATGTTTCATTTATAAAAAGTATTTGCTCTATAAACTTAGATATGGTGTCATTCTCGTGTTATCTTTCTTTAGCCATGCCAATTTATTTAAGCATTGCATTTAGAGAAAAAACCTTTGTATTTTACCTACAGTACAAAAAAGAAACACAAGTTGCGCTTAAAATTTTCAATTGCTCATCAAGGACTGGCCCTTTTTTATATCGATTTCAATTGGCAGGCCTAGTTTCTGATCCCTACTTTTAATCACCTCTCGAGTATCTTTCCATCGACAATGGCGTTATTTATAAACACAGAAAAACATAAACAATTTGTTTATTGTTTGGATGTTGCCGTTACTTATCGGGATCCTTTTTAAACGCTAGTTTTTTTTCAAAGAAGTAAGTAATCTGAATTTTAAAAAAGCATTTTTTCTCGAAAAAATATATGCACATACACTTTTCTAAAGATACTATCATATAGCCCGTCATATGACGGGATCATGTAAAATTTTTAATTTTCCAGAATTGTAAAGAACCCTATGAGGCAGTAAAAAAATGGTTTGTTTTTCTCGCTGAGAATTGCCTTTCAACAAAAATAGTCAATTAAAATTATCACACATGTTCTTAATTTATTATTTAAGTCAAATAAAAAAGAAAATTATTTATGTAATGTCTAAGTTTAGTGATAAAACGTATGAAAATAATGCAGAAAATATTTAAATAATTTAAAATAAGAACTCATTCAACGAGATGGTTAAATTAATAAAGTCATAATGCTAGAAAAAAATTGTTATTTTTTTACCTATTTATTATGTGATAAATTGATAAATTTAATCGCTTGCTCTTAAAATGGGGCTCGATATAATGGCATTAAACTCTCGAAAAGGGGACGGGGTGGATTTCGAACGTTTTAAAGAGCACAGTATTTTTCGCTGTGATACGAAGCTTATTCATACCAATTTACTTCAGAGTTCTATAGTTTAGGAAAAGAGAAACTTTACTCGCTTTGAATTTTGCAAACCCTAGCTCATCAAAAATTCAATATGGATGCTCTATCCATTCCAGGTCCAACAGCTTCATAACTTCGAGGACAGACGGGCAGATAACTTAGGCTATTATTACATTACGAGAAGAAAGTTTAAGGATTCACAACATGAAATGTTTATGTGGTCAGGGACATCCGTAAAGCAATAAGTGAATTTAATAAAATAAAAATAATAAAAATTATTAAAAGGTGAAAAAATAGTAAAAATTTATTTTAAAAATAATAAAACAACTTTCGGAGTAAGAATTTAAAAGAAAAACAGAAAATATTAAATTTATTAGACATTTAAAAAATTTGACTGCTTCGGGGACAGAACCGTCATCCAGAGAAGTACAACGATCAAGTGGGTGGACATTCTACCAAACGTACAATGCCTGCACGTTGTGAGCAAACTGATTAGAGTATATGAAGGTTTAAGTAGAAGCAGTCCAAAAATTCAAATATTACTCTTACTTCAAATATTACTTTGCCATCCTATCAAGAATGAATTTCGTATAGAATAAGAAGGATAAGGCTTGAAATAGTAGCATTAAACGTTCGAAAACGGGGTGGGGGGATTTCGAACTCGCTTTCAATTTTGAAAACCCTAACTCATGAAAAATCCAATATGGATGCCTGTATCCATTCCAGGTACAACCGCTTCAGAAATTAGCTGACAGACAACTTAGGCTATTATTATATAGGGGATTTATTTTGGAGGTGAGTAAATTACTTTCGTTTCACTCGATATGTGTATTTTATGATTAAATATCTATATAACACTCGAAATGATAGTACTAAATATTATCTTATGAGGATAGTGAATGATGCATAACGATTTTGCGAATAAGTAGCTTAGAATTATGAAAATTTGTACACACAGACATTGAAGTACGACCAAATCATTCACATTAAAAAATCGTTAAATCAAGTAATTTTTAACAACTTTTTCAATTTTTAAAAGTATCTTACGCACTGCCTTTTCCCTTGTCATCTAATTTTATTTCATTATGACGTAATTTTGTACACATTTGGGCATTACTTTATTAATTGATCGAAAGGTTTATTTATTTACTCAATTCAAATTTTATGAAAAAAAAAATTCAGTCTTCTCTAAACTTAAATTGAGATTTATCACCTAGATGGAGTCGAAATTTAAAATGTGTATAAAGATTAGTTTTAATGTATAATAGGAATGTTTCATAAAAATTTAAGTAGAAATCTGTGGAAAAGTAACTTGCAATTAAAGAATTAGAAACATTTTAAGGTTTGGTTTAGTTTCGAGCTCTAAGGTCTACTATTTTACAACACGAGGGCTAATAAGACCAGGACCTACAGTTTAAAAACGATTCCGAAAGGCTACGAATATCCATGCCACAGCGGGATTCGAACCAACGAATTCCAGTACTGAAGACCAGCCCCCTAACCATTCGGCCATTGTTAGGAAAACTCATTTTAAGAATTTGAAAAGTTTAAAAGTAGAATTAAATCTATCTGATTAAAATAAAGTTAATGAGAGTGATTTTTGTTATGTTTTAATGTATATTTGTACAAAATTTCATAACTATAAGTTAATAATTTACAAGATATGCTTTGTTCACCATATAGTTAAAAAATATTAAACAATTTGTAAAAAATAATTTATTCTTTTTTCATTAGAAATTTCTTGGTTCATGATAAATAGAAAAACTCTTAGTAATTTAGGTTTGTTGTTTTTCATTTAGCTAAGAATATACTATGCTTTTTTTAGTGTTTTAACATTCAAAATATCTTGATAACTGCGAACATCCTCTACTCCCGAAAGATTCAAACATGTTGATTATAGAAACGAAAAACATCAATTTACTTTTTCGGTTATTATTCCAGTCTTTAAATTTCTGTTTATTTTATCTGAAGCCTGGCACCCTACACTATTCTATAGGTATTCTAAAATTGCAGATGACATTAGAATCTGGTACGGTCAAGTAAAATAAAGTTACCAGTTACGTTATTTATGAAATTGGGAACAGAATCCCTGGTTGCCTATTATTTTTACGCCTTTAAAGTTAAACTTAAAAATATAAAATGCTGAATTAGTATTTTGCGAAAAATAAATGTAAAACATTTTTTATTGTAAAAATTTACATTACAATTTCAAATATAACTTTTTTAATTCCGTGATGTCGACAAAATAGTTGGAGTAGACAACTAAACGAGTTTAAATAATTTAAAGAGCATAAATCTAAATGGTAGATCAGGATGTACTTCGAGTCCCACTGTCGACATGAGTGAGTTTCTGTCATTAATTTCTAGTGTAGATACTAGAAATAAACTCACTAGAAATAAATTGTTGATTGTAGCGTGTCCAATCGAAATAAACATAGATGTAATTTTTTTCTTTATGTAACAAATACTCATATGTAGGTTATATATATATATATATATATATATATATATATATATATATATATATATATATATATGGATATATATATATATATATATATATATATATATATATATATATATATATATATATATATATATATATATATATATATATATATATATATATATATATATATATATATATATATATATATATATATATATACGAATATATGAGTATCAACTAAATTGGAAAATTTACAGACCTGCATAAAATACTGCTAGCAAAACGCGCACACACACACACACGCATATATATATATATATATATATATATATATATATATATATATATATATCATATATACTCATGCGAGCAAAAGTACACACACATATATATGAATATACATACACAAATACGAGACATGATTATTTCTTATGGTGTACCTTCCTGGAGAATTTAAAATGATATTATAGTTAAATGTTCGGAAATTATAAAAAATACTCTATAGCTGAATAAAAAATGTTTATAAATCTCAACTGATTTAATAATTTACGTATTTTTAGAACACTTCCTTAAATCTAATTGTAAATTTCCTATACTAGGAGTATCAACTAAATTGAAGAATTTAAAGGACTGCTTAAAATACTGCGAGCCACATGGGCTTATCGTCGTCCATAATTTATTACCCTTTTCGTGTTCTGAAAGATTTTGTAGGATTAGACAAAAAGCCAATTATTTTTCTGTTGATCGATAAGCTTATCCAGAGTTTAATAACGCTGCATGGAAAAAAAATTGGCTGTAATCTTATTGCACCAACAAATCTCTATTTCGGTTAGAGACCTTTCCATCAAATTAAGCACAAAAATCTCTGTGATAGTGTAATTGGGAGATCATTAACGGTGAATAGTAAAGGACTAATGTGTGGTGGTTGGTTTAATATCCATCGAATAGGTTATCGTGACTTAAATACAATTAAACGAATCCCACATACTGCCCTTTTATACTGACTCAATTCAATGATATAAGATGGCTAGGTATCCATTACTTAAGATAAATTTTCTATCGCTGAAAAGATATACTGCAAATGAACTTTTACCGCAACAGAATGTAAAATTCTGTAGATCAATCCTATTTTACTATTTTTTAAAAAGTTAGAAAATTATTTTTAATTTTAATCTACTCTGGGTAAATTTACGATACATTTTTTAAGTAAAAGTGCTTATATTTGAGAGACAAAAATTTGTTTTAAAATTTTGTTTAAAAATTTGTTTAAAACCAGATAAAAGAAATTTTTATCTGGTTTGGTGACATGAGGTAATATTTTTATACGAAACGAGAAGATTAATTAGATCAGGTTTGGTTTAGTTTGGTTTGGATTGATGCAGTCTATTTTTTAGCTACACGAGGGCTTATGAGACTACTGCTTACAGTTGATTCTGACCAACTACGAATCTCCAGTGGAGTTTGAACCCACGAACTCTAGCACCGCAAAGCAACATCCAACCTTTCGACTATCGTTCGTCCTAAATACACCGGAGCCTACTGCTTAAAACCAATTCCAAATAACTACGAAAATCTATGCCAGCAGTGGAATTCAAACCAGCTGATTCCATTTCTTTCCAAACTGCAGTGATCTACTCATTCGGCCATCGTTCTAGTTAAATAAAGGAGGTTTGGATAGTTATTACTGAGCCTCGTTGAAAATTTCACTCGTTCTTTCGGGAAGTTGATAGGTCATCTGGTGTACTCTCACCTCAGAAAGCGGCAGGAACAGGTACTTGAGCCCCATAAAGAACCAGTCTTTTCCTCAACATATTTGAATACGATATAGATACCTAATGAAGGTGATTTATTTGAGACAGATGCGTTTCTAAGGAAAAATTTTCAATTTAGAGTACAATAAGGAGTAATACTAAACTTAAGAGATTTTAAACTTAAGAGAGAAAAAAAGTAATCTAAACCACTTATGAAATTGAAAGCTCATAAAACAGTGTAAATCTGGAGTCAGATTCAAACGTACGGAAAAATATGATTTATCATATTTTTCTACCTTACAAATTTTTTATCTGAATAAAGACCACAGCGCTGTAAAAGACTGAATTGAATAAGGAATTCTGCAGCGTGCACCTGTAATAAAGCTATTTTAAACACCTATCGAATAGTTGAAATATGTTTCGTATACTACCTGCCTTAATCTGCCTAACGTTTAGTAACTCGAATCTTGATATATGCTTGTCAAACCCAATTTTTTCTGCATTTACTGTGATCCACCTTTCGCTGTATTAGATTCTTTAGCTAAAATTTCAGTTAACAGGAGAATTGCTTAGTAGTATCTACTTTAAACATGGACTGGATTAGCTAAGATTATCGGAGGGGCAAAGTAGCAGATTATCTAGCGCGTAGTGACGTTTTCATAGGCGTTGCCGGAACACTGTTCTAGGCGATTTACTATTTGTTGTAGGTCTGTTGATAGGAAGTTGCATCAGCTCACAACAAACAATGTATCTTTACACCTCTCTGACCGGTTTTAAGGTGACGTGTCTTAACTTAGTATAGGGGACTGTAGAATAAAACACGTCACAGCAGTTTAATTTTTTTGATACATTTAGCGAATGAATCTTTTAAATATTATTTATTTGATGATATAAATTTTCAAACGGAAATTCATTCAGCTAAACAACTATTATTCCAAAAAGAAGTTAAAATAATGAAATTGAAATGCAGAAGCTTAATTTGGAGCTATTTCCGTTTTCATTTTCAACAGATTATTGGTACAGTCTGGAAAAAATATTGTCCTGGTTGAGATCATTTACACTTCACACATTTGTATGCATGTGTGTAGCTAAGTTTTATCCTTATGCAGATATAGATCGATATACTGATTTTTTAAAATTATTTCTCTTGGTGATATCTTGCTTAAGAAAGTATTCCATAACACTTATAACTTTCCTCAGCCAAGATTTTTACATTAACTTTCAGATAGATTTTTGAATTGTTTGCAGCATTGGGCCTTTCTTAACCTTTAAAAGGACACTAATATAAATTTCTTAGGATTTAATGAAATCAGTTTATAAATGTTGTCTATGAAGCTTATAAATGTAAATTACATGAAAAAAAAATACTCATTCATTGGGAGGAATAAAGGTTAGAGGGTTAGTTTAAATGCACAACCCACCCTTTGTACTGAGTGAAAATAATACTTTCTTTAAATTTTTATTAAGGTGGAAGTACAATGAATAATTACCATTAAAAGTGTATAATAAAATAATAGCTAAACAGTTTTTAAGTATTATTAGGATAAATATAGGTACTTGGGGCGGCAAGGAAGATAAATAAAATTTCTAAATTTTCTGAGTAAAACAAGTTTAAAAATGCATATTTCAAACGGAAAAATGAGTTAAGTGTAGTGTTTTTATCTGCTGTAAGTTTGAAATGTCATAAATATAGAAAATTTTAAAAAAATCATTCATATGTCTTTAAAAAGTGGAGAAAAGAAACTTTTAACAGATGGATTCATTGCAAAACCACAGTTCGTTAAAGGGTTAAGCAAACTATTACGACAAATTATATTGTGGGAAAAGTCATGCCATCTTGAAGAAGACAAATCGCGAAAGAATATTAAATTAACCCCTTTCCGGTTTTCCCCAAGCTGAACTCGGGCAGGTGAAATGTACCATCCTGGCTCATCCCGAGTGTAGCTCGGGTATGCGAAATTTAAAAAAAAAATCATTCATATGTCTTAAAAAAGTGGAGAAAAGAAACTTTTAACAGATGGATTCAGTGCAAAACCACAGTTCGTTAAAGGGTTAAGCAAACTATTACGACAAATTATACTGAGGAAAAGTCATGCCATCTTGAAGAAGACAAATCGCGAAAGAATATTAAATTAACCCCTCCGCGGTTATCCCCGAGCTGAACTCAGGCAGGTGAAATGTACCATCCTGGCTCATCCCGAGTGTAGCTCGGGTATGCGAAATTTAAAAAAAAAAAAATCATTCATATGTCTTTAAAAAGTGGAGAAAAGAAACTTTTAACAGATGGATTCAGTGCAAAACCACAGTTCGTTAAAGGGTTAAGCAAACTATTACGACAAATTATACTGAGGAAAAGTCATGCCATCTTGAAGAAGACAAATCGCGAAAGAATATTAAATTAACCCCTCCGCGGTTATCCCCGAGCTGAACTCAGGCAGGTGAAATGTACCATCCTGGCTCATCCCGAGTGTAGCTCGGGTATGCGAAATTTAAAAAAAAAAAATCATTCATATGTCTTTAAAAAGTGGAGAAAAGAAACTTTTAACAGATGGATTCAGTGCAAAACCACAGTTCGTTAAAGGGTTAAGCAAACTATTACGACAAATTATACTGAGGAAAAGTCATGCCATCTTGAAGAAGACAAATCGCGAAAGAATATTAAATTAACCCCTCCGCGGTTATCCCCGAGCTGAACTCAGGCAGGTGAAATGTACCATCCTGGCTCATCCCGAGTGTAGCTCGGGTATGCGAAATTTAAAAAAAAAAAATCATTCATATGTCTTTAAAAAGTGGAGAAAAGAAACTTTTAACAGATGGATTCAGTGCAAAACCACAGTTCGTTAAAGGGTTAAGCAAACTATTACGACAAATTATACTGAGGAAAAGTCATGCCATCTTGAAGAAGACAAATCGCGAAAGAATATTAAATTAACCCCTCCGCGGTTATCCCCGAGCTGAACTCAGGCAGGTGAAATGTACCATCCTGGCTCATCCCGAGTGTAGCTCGGGTATGCGAAATTTAAAAAAAAAAAATCATTCATATGTCTTTAAAAAGTGGAGAAAAGAAACTTTTAACAGATGGATTCAGTGCAAAACCACAGTTCGTTAAAGGGTTAAGCAAACTATTACGACAAATTATACTGAGGAAAAGTCATGCCATCTTGAAGAAGACAAATCGCGAAAGAATATTAAATTAACCCCTTCGCGGTTATCCCCGAGCTGAACTCAGGCAGGTGAAATGTACCATCCTGGCTCATCCCGAGTGTAGCTCGGGTATGCGAAATTTAAAAAAAAAATCATTCATATGTCTTTAAAAAGTGGAGAAAAGAAACTTTTAACAGATGGATTCAGTGCAAAACCACAGTTCGTTAAAGGGTTAAGCAAACTATTACGACAAATTATACTGAGGAAAAGTCATGCCATCTTGAAGAAGACAAATCGCGAAAGAATATTAAATTAACCCCTCCGCGGTTATCCCCGAGCTGAACTCAGGCAGGTGAAATGTACCATCCTGGCTCATCCCGAGTGTAGCTCGGGTATGCGAAATTTAAAAAAAAAATCATTCATATGTCTTTAAAAAGTGGAGAAAAGAAACTTTTAACAGATGGATTCAGTGCAAAACCACAGTTCGTTAAAGGGTTAAGCAAACTATTACGACAAATTATACTGAGGAAAAGTCATGCCATCTTGATGAAGACAAATCGCGAAAGAATATTAAATTAACCCCTTCGCGGTTATCCCCGAGCTGAACTCGGGCAGGTGAAATGTACTATCCTGGCTCATCCGGAGTGTAGCTCGGGTACTGTGAAATTTTACACTGTCTCTCCCGAATTATCTCACATGGGCTTTCTATGGTTTCGAATGCTCTTGTTTATTTTTCTGGCTACTAGATTATTAGCGGCTCAAAGAGAGACAGCAGGGGGAAGAAAGTAAGGAGAGAAACAAGGTTCTATTGTCCAGATTGCGATGTTGGACTCTGTGCAGTACCGTGTTTCCGATTGTATCATAAATGATCAAATTTTAATTAATAATTTTATAATCATTTATGTAAATGCAAAGGATATCAATAAAATTTAATTCGAAGTCAAAAGCTAGGTATTCTATGCTTTATATTTATAATTAGTGTGAATTGACTTTTAAGTCTAATGATTTTAGGACGCACAGAAAGCCAACTATACAGGTAAATTATTCATTTATTTAAATTGATTATTTTACATTAATTTTTAGGAAATTTTGTATGCGGATGATGCTATTAGGTGTAAAAACTATGTATGTATGAAAATAAGCATAAAAATTGACATTTTTTGACCCATAATCCAGAAATAAAATGAACCAGGAAGGGGTTAAAAATTCTATTGAATCAATTGTTTTTCTTCTTTTAGAAACGTGTCAACTTCAGCTTCCTTCTTAAGAAATACCTTCTGATGTCCGCTAACATTCGATCTGATAACCCTGTAGTTCAAAAACGTACTTTCTTCAAAGAGAATTTGTTTACAATATTTTTATGATTTTAATAGCTCACTTATTCTGACATCCGCTTCCCACGGAAAAGAATTCTCTTTCTCTCTCTCTCTACATTTACATGGCTTCTTTTTTTTTCTTTTGCTGTTTCTACGATTCGTGGAAGTTTCTCATTTAGAATGCTGTATTGCACGAAGTGAAAGAAAAAGATTTTCAAAAGGTTTCTCAGGAATTTTTCTTATTTAGATGCACAAAATAACAGAAAAAGATTTTCAAGAATTCTCTGATTGTCGGGTATTTTTTTTTTCTTTTGCATTAGCTTCTATTCATGGAAATTTTTCATTTAAGCATAATTTTATAACTTAATAATAAAGAACTTCCAAACTTCTTCTCTACTTTATGTAGATTCTCTTTTTTCGCTATTTATTCCTACATTTCGCTGAAGTTTTTAATTTAGAATATTATATTGCACTAAATGAAAGAAAAATGTTCTAAAAAAAATCTCTGTTTTTTTTTTGATTTTTTTTTTTTTTTTTTTTTTTAATATTCTACGACATGGGAAAAAATGTCATTCTGCTGTTACGCTGGCCAAAGTGGAAGAACAGGATTTTCAAAAGATCTCTTCTTACACATTTTTTTTTCTTTTGCTATTTCTACGATTCGTGGAAGTTTCTCATTTAGAATGCTGTATTGCACGAAGTGAAAGAAAAAGATTTTCAAAAGGTTTCTCAGAAGTTTTTCTTATTTAGATATATATGGTACAAAATAATAGAAAAAGATTTTCAAGAATTCTCACATCGCCCGATTTCTTTTTTTCTTTTGCGTTAGCTTCTATTCGTGGAAGTTTTTTTTATCTAAGCATAATGTTATAACATAAAATTAAAGAACTTTCAAAATTTATCTCTACTTTACTCTTTTTTTGCTATTTATTCCTACATTTCGCTGAAGTATTTAATTTAGAATACTATATTGTACAAAATGAAAGAAAAATATTCTAAAAAAAATCTCTGTTTTTGCAAGACTCTTTTTTTTTTAAAAAAAAGAAAAATATTCCATGAGATGGGAAAATTTCTCATTCTGATGTTATGCTGACCAAAGTGGAAGAACAGGATTTTCAAAAGTTTTCTTCTTACACATTTTTTTTTCTTTGCTATTTCTACGATTCGTGGAAGTTTCTCATTTAGAATGCTGTATTACACAAAGTGAAAGAAAAAGATTTTCAAAAGGTTTCTCAGAAGTTTTTCTTATTTAGATATATATGGCACAAAATAATAGAAAAAGATTTTCAAGAATTCTCACATCGCCCGATTCCTTTTTTCTTTTTTGTTTGCTTCTATTCGTGGAATTTTTTTATTTAAGCATAATTTTATGGCATAAAATTAAAGAATTTTCAAAATTTCTATTTATATAGATTCCTTTTTTTCGCTACTCCTACATTTTGTTGAAGTTTTAAAACTTAGAATACTGTATTGCACAAAACGAAAGAAAAATATTCTAAAAAAAATCGGTATTGTTTCAGGACTCTTTTTTTTTCTTAAAATATTCCACGACATGGGAAAAATTGTCATTCTGATGTTATGCTGACCAAAGTGGAAGAACAGGATTTTCAAAAGTTTTCTTCTTACACAACTTTTTTTCTTTGCTATTTCTACGATTCGTGGAAGTTTCTCATTTAGAATGCTGTGTTGCACGAAGTGAAAGAAAAAGATTTTCTAAAGTTTTCTCAGGAATTTTTCTTATTTACATGTTATATGGCACAAAATAACAGAAAAAGATTTTCAAGAATTCTCTGATTGTCTTATATATATATATATATATATATATATATATATATATATATATATATATATATATATATATATATATATATATATATATATATATATATATAATATATACATATATATAATATATACATATATGATATACATATATACATATACATATATATATACATATATATATATATATATATATATATATATATATATATATATATATATGTATATATGTAAATATATATATATATATATATATATATATATATATACATATATGATATACATATATACATAATATATACATATACATATACATATATATACATATATATATATGTATATATATGTAAATATATGTATATATATTTATATATATGTATACATATGTGTATATATATGTATATATATATATATATATATATATATATACATATATACATAATATATACATATACATATACATATACATATATATACATATACATATATATATATATATATATATATATATATATATATATATATATATATATATATATATATATGTATATATATGTATATATATGTATATATATATATATATATATATATATATATATATATATATATATATATATATATATATATATATATATATATATATATATACATACATATATATACATACATACATATATATATATATATATATATATATATATGTGTGTGTGTGTGTGTATATATATATATATATATATTGTTCAGAAGTAATTTGTTCAGATACTAAACAGAATTTATTATTTCAAATTGGAAAGCATTACAGCTAATTTACATTATACATTTATGCCAAGTTATATTTTTCGAAATCGAAATTAAACTCATTTCAATGGAAAACTTCTTCGGTATCTGATTCTTCGGGTTTGAATTTTGCTCTCGGCATGGATGCTCGTAGTTGTTCGAAATCAAATTTAAGTAGTAGGTGTCGTTCAACAGCGTAAACAGTACTTTATATTGAAATATGTGGAATATTCAGAATATCTTTTGGCGATACACGATATCGAGCTCGGAGGTAGATGATCGCTGATGGGTGATATATCAGCAGAGCAGAATTTTAATATTGTTATCACGTTACTTAAAATATATCAATATTTGACAATTTATTGCTAAACAATCCAGCCCTAGTACCATATTACTGTGTAGATAGGACTTGAAGGGGGAAACTCTACTTTGAAAATTTTCTCGCTACGCTTCTGCTCTCAGGCGCTATTGTTCAGTATCAAACTTTTTGGAGGAACGATAGCCGTCACAATAGCATATTTGTATATTATTAACCCAGAGTTATGAAACGTTGCATAGATATATGCGTTAAAGTAGAAATAAGTAACATTAAAATTTGAAAATAAATAGACTGTATAGTTTAAAAAATCATTTCTAAAAATATTTATGAATTTTTAAAATGTTTTTTGTGTTATAGCTTACAGTTTGTCAGTCTAAACTTCCTCTAATTGATTTTAAAACTTATTTTGAATATATTTGGACTTATTTTGAAATGGTCAAATAGTTAATTTATAAGATTTGTTTTTATGTCTTATTTGAACGTTTTATGTAAAATTCAAACTCTTCTAGTCTTAAATCGAGTTATGATTATTTAAATGAAGTCCAAACTTGGATGAAAATATTTATGTATATTAAGAGTGCTCGCTAATAATTTTGCAAGGATTAAAAACGTTTAAATCAAAAGGGGCATTTAAAAAAATAATTTTTAATTGATATTTTAAATTATCTTATTGAAAAATTAGTGTTAATAATTTAATCCTAATTCAATGTACATACGTAACTCTAAGTAATAATTTATATAAAAACTTTTTAAGGTCAGTCATTCTCTAAAGGTAACATAATTTTCTAATCAAGAAATCTTCGTTATATAGCAGCCTTTTCTCAATTTATAGTAAAAGGTTCTGCCTATTTTAGAACACAGCTTTTTTGAAGTTTTATGAAAAGACCTGAAATTTAAACAAATTATTTAGTTTTGTTGTTTCTTATATATTTTTTAAAAATAGAAAATAGAAAAAAAATTCCAAAGGAAAAGAATGAAACAAAAAATATAATTTGTTTATTCACAAAGTAATTTTTAAATATATAAATTAGAATATATTTTTTTATTGAAGTAAAGTTAAACACTTTTTTTTCTATTCTGCGAACTTCAGTTAAATTAATGAGCACACACCTTCTCTCTGTATTTATCCAACTCTCTCTCTCTCTCTCTCTCTCTCTCTCTCTCTCTCTCTCTCTCTCTATATATATATATATATATATATATATATATATATATATATATATATATATATATATATATACATATATATATATATATATATATATATATATATATATATATATATATACATATCTATCTATCTATCTATCTATATATATATATATATATATATATATATATATATATATATATATACACACACACACACACATATATATATACATATCTATCTATTATATATATATATATATATATATATACATATATATATATACATATATATATACATATATATATATATATATACATATACATATATATATATATATATACATATATATATACATATACCTATACATATATATATATGTATATATATATATATCTGTAAAGCTCGATTTTTTAAGAGTAGTCTCCTTATAAAAGATATTTTAAACTAATATATTTGTTTAAATTGCTTAGCAATTGCTGTACATAATTACATGTTACATAGCAATTGCTGTACATAATGTTATTCTGCAGTATCAAAACACACGTAGGAAAATTCAATCGTTACATTGTAATAAAACCTTAACTTTTTATACTGAATAAGTCAGATCCTCCCAGAAATTATTTTCTTGGTACGATCTTGCAAAATATTTGATAAAAACTCATTGTGAAAATTTCAATTTACGTTATGATGAACCCCTACAATAAGTCCAAAATTCAACCAATTCTGAAATCTTTAAATTATTCCAAACACTTTTTTGCAGGAATCAGATTTCAGAGAAATTCAGACAGGATCATACGGTAGATTGTGTAGAAAAAAAATGTATTCAACATTATCGTATTGAGAAAAATTCAAGGATTCACATAAGATTCTTCAATGGCTTTTGAAAGTTGGGGGAAGTCTGAAATTGCATGTTAGAAAAATTAAAGCAGGCAATGCCTTGAGAGGATAAATTTTATTCATGTCAAAACATTGCATTGTTATAAATCGTAGTTTAAAAAAAACTACTATTAGCAAACAGACAAGAATATAACCCAAACAAAATGTTTTTGCGACTGTATTCCCTGATTCAAAAAATCTGAGAAATATATCGTCTTTTCAGACTTGTGCTACCAACTGTTATTGAAAACGAAATCGAATTCGAAGCCGTATAAGCGGCCTAGATGTATAGTGGTTGTCACTGAAGATAAAAATAAGTTGAAAAGTTATTTTCAACTATTTCTTCTATTGGAAGCCTCATAAGAAGTTCAGATGAGTGGGTTCATTTGATTTTTTTCTCCTCGAAATAATTACTGAACTCTATTGATAATCCGTAAAAGAAAGGGTAAAGATCTAAAATTTAACTAATCGGATTTATAAGCATACATACAGAAAATATAATTTCAACTTTAAAGATGCAGATTAGCCGGTTTCATATTAGCAATACAAACCTTTTATGAGCTCATTTTTTGTATTTTATCCAGATAAATACAGTGGCAAGTTTATGATTACTGTATTCGGTCAAAATTATTCACTTACATGACTTTTCCTCACACACTAGTGGATTTATGTCTTTAGTTCCATTCATTATTATTAACGATTATAATTAATCTGTGAATGTTTAGTCTTTCTTTTTGAGAATAATTAAATAATAGAAGCATTTTTATTATACCATGGAACATTTTTTTCCTCCTTTTTTAGAGAATCTAGATTGCAATGGTACAAATAATCTTCTAAACTTTGAAGTATCTGCTATTATTTACAATTTTATCCTTTGGATCGACATTTTATAATTTTTCATGTCCTGCTCGAGAGTTTACTTTATCTGCAGGTATCTTGATCTGTAATCGCTATATTTATTAAAAACTTCAGTTTACAGCACTATGTTTACAAATAGTAGAAAAAAATCTTATCATCCCGAAATCTTTCTTTTTTATAAATCAATTTCTATGTTTAAAATTAAAGATACTGAAGATGAGTCCATAATTCCCAAACCATTTTTGTTTTACTCTGAGGAATCATTAGTTAGATTTTAAGATAGTCATCAACATTCATTCAGCAGAAATAATTCAGGTGTTGGTGTTTCTAGGTTATTCCCTTTATAATTAACCCATATATCCCAAATATATTTAATTAAGTTCACAAAGTGATACTTTTAGCTAGAAAAGAGTAGACTGATTTATTATATAGTAAACGACGAGGATTTTTAGTCCCTTTGGTTGGATGGAGATAAGGTAGTGAATATAAAGCGGTACTC